>NW_006499930.1:3638051-3648237 GCF_000471905.2 Amborella trichopoda | reverse complement strand
CAATCAAATTTGATCCTCCCTCAAAAAACTTCACTAGAAGAGGTTGTTTTGATTCCCAAATATCTTCAAATTGATCATCTTGACATCAAGGTGCATGGATATGAGAAAAACAAATGGATTGTAAGTTTTGAAAATAGTGTATTATGTAACATATTTTTTGACCGTCAATTTTCAAGATTTTCAAGTTTTCATATATATGGCGATCTACACTATTTTTGCAGCTTTGAACTTTATAAATCAATATGAAAATATATTTTAAGGCTATCAAAAAGATTTCCAATATTGAAACCTCACTTCTCAACATTATATGAAGGCATGCTCTAATTTGAGTGTTTAGATACTAGGCTCTATACAAACTGCACCCTATATTAGTATATCACAATATGATCTCCATTACATTAACATATAATTGCTCAAGTATAAAGTGCATAATGACTATGGGAAGCCAATCGAAGCTCTCAGGTGCTAAGTTTACTGCCTTGGGTCTTAGCTATGTACCAATAGGTTACATGTGATGTCATATTACAAATCCGAGCCAATTCATCATCCAGTAAAATGGAAAGCCCAGTATCTACTGATACACACTTCAAATATGGAAAGATTTGCAGATATTCAAATATATGAAACAAGTGGGAAGTTCGTGGGAGAGATCCAGTTTTTTAAAAAGCAAAATTGGTTCATAAGGTGGCACATGAAATTTTGGCGTAGTCTCTCTTTTGTAAAATCAACAATTTAGGAATACAATAAGGTGATCTAAGTGATTGATATGAATATAAAAAACTCGGAGAAATATCCGTCAAAAATATTATAAAAATCAATGGAGAAAGCTTATGGAAGACTATATCAAATTGTGTTTGGATAAAGATATAAACTACATGGAGAAATATTTTAAAAACTTGAAGAAATATCAGCCAAAAATATTATAAAAATCTATGGAGAAAGCTTATGGAAGACTATATCAAATTGTGTTTGGATAAAGCTTTAAACTACATTGATCAAGCGAGATCAATTGATGATTCAATGAAGCAAAAATCTAATCATCAAAGAAGAAATATGACTTGTTGTAACTAAGAATTTACGGCAAAGGGAAAGTAAATAAATTAATGGAAATCGAAAGTCTTTACAATAAATTTTTAATAGTGGATGATTTGAGACTAAGAAGAAATGTGATCGTTAATATGTGCATTCTATGGAAACGGGATGGGGAAACATGAGACTACCTTTTTTGCACTGCCCTATTGCTTCTCATTTGTGGATATGGGCAATGAATATCATAGGATGTATGGTACCGTTGCTTACATGACATTTGGATATTGTGCAACAACTTTCTTTATCTACCTTACCAAAGAAAGGTACTATCATTTGGAATATTTTCAGAGCTTATCTGTTTGCTATCTACCTTACCAAAGAAAGGTACTATCATTTGGAATATTTTCAGTGGTTATCTGTTTGCGAGGTATGGTTGGAAAGAAATAGACGTATGTTTAATGGAAATCTGATATGGCAAGAATTAAGGAGATGATTCTTCATACTGTTTGGTTTTGATAATCTAACACGAAAGAAGGATATGGAGGTTCAAAAGTCGATGTTTTGTGAAATTTAAATAATTTGATTTTACAAAATGTTGTGAAAATTAGACCACATGGTTAATGGGTTCCACTCTTGCAAGGCAGTGTGAAGTTAAAACTTTGATAGAAGTTATTTTGGGAACCCAGAACCAGCTGGTGTTTGAGGGATAATATCAAAATTTGCGGCAATGGTAATCTCTACTTTTTTAGTGCTGTGTGGGGAAGCAACTGCTAATAAGGCTGAAATCATGGCTTTGTTAAAAGGTTTAAATTATGCTGATTTAGCTTTGGGTAGTGAAGGGGGATTCTTTAAACTTCATCAATTGATGTAATTTGATTGGAATAACACCATGGACTTTGTAGGAATGCAGGAATGTTGGAAATAAATTTTGAATCTTTGTCGAAATCGGGTGGTTTATTTTCAACATGTATATCAAGAAGCTAACGATATGACTGATTCTTTAGCTAAAAATGATGTTCAGGTTCTTTCTGGCACTATTACTTATGCTTTTGATATGTAACTCTTTTGTAGTTACGTATCAAGAGAATGTAAAGCATCATTCTTAAAGATGTATGCAAGTAGGTGTTCCATCCAAAAACAATGAAAACTAACTGTTCAAATGTTTTTTAACTAGAATTATTATTTCTAGTTTTTAAAATTTATTTATTTATTCATATTCATGATCTCCATATTATATATTACATGTTCTTAAAAATTAAGTCTTAAAATCCATCTCAAAAATAGATTTCTTAAAAGGCCTATATTTCTACATATGCGGGCTTGGGTGCATAGAAACCAATTCATAAAATATCTGTGCTCTTGTAAAAAAATAAAAAATATAGAGAGACGAAAAGGGGAGAGAGAAGATATTTGAGAAAATTACAAAAAACTCTAAGAGTACACTTTCTATGCAACTTAACCCCAACCTGACTTTTTTTCTCATTTTTTTCCCCAAAACAAACTTTTTATGTAAATGCCCCCAAGGGAAAACGTTCAATTTTTTTAGATGAAAATGCCCAAAATGCCCTTCCCATGCACAAAAATCAATTTGGCCATAGCATATTGCCACAATGCACCATCGCATTGCCGGAGTGCACCATCTCATTGCTGGAGCGCACCATCGCATTGCCAGAGCACTGTGCATTTTGTCGGAGGCCACCGTCACATTGTCGGAGCGCTATGATTCCAGAGTATTCCACTGTCAGAGTGTTGTGCATATTGCCGGAGCGCTATGATTTCAGAGTATTCTACTGTGGGACCGCACTTACATAATGTCGAAACCTTGTGACTCCAGATTGTTCCACTGTCGGACTGCACTTATATAGTGCCGGAGCCCTTGATTCACTACCAAACTGCACTTAGACAGTGCCAAATTGTTCCACTGTCGAACCGTACTTACATAGTGCCGAAGTGCTTGATTCACTGCCGAACCGTACTTACACAGTGTTAGAGCCCTATTTTCGTAAGATAGAGAAGGAGGCATGGTAAGAAAGAAAAAAATAAAAAAAGTAAAGGAGGGTAATTTAGATATTTATTTATTTTTTTGTTGGGAGTATTTGTAAAAATAAAAAAAATAAAAAAATAAAAAAGAAAAGAGAAAAAAAAGGTGTTAGCTTGGGATAACTTGCATGCAAAGATTTGTTTTAGGGTATTTTTATTTTTTCCAAAATTTTTTTGTTAGAGGAGGAAGAGAAGATATTTTTGTTAATGGTCACGTGGCTGAGGGGCCCAAGAACCTCGAATTAAAAGTATAATGACGTGGCGATCTCTAATTGGAAAATGTTAGCACGGAAGTCGTCACGGAGGCCAACTCAACCCATCAGCACGATTAGGTTTAACCACGGTTAGGTTAAAGGGCAGTAAAAATCCTATAAATAAAATAGCTAAGGAGGTCTAGGGTTTGTTGTGCGCAGTGGAGGTGGGTCGTCCCCCTCTTTTCTTTGGTTCTTTTTCTCTCCAAGGTTCGGCTCTCTTTTTTTTTCTTTTTCTTTTTTTTCGTTTTTAGGGTTTGGATCTTTGTTTCTGGGACTCCATGGCGTCTTCTGATGTCGAATACCGCTGCTTCGTAGGTGGTCTCGCGTGGACCACCGACGACAGGACTCTTGGGAAGGCCTTCAGTTCTTATGGCGATGTTATCGAATCCAAGGTTTGTCCCCTCTTTATTCTCTTTTTATTTTTATTTTTCGTTGTTTTGTATTTTCCTTTGCTTTGTTTGCAGAAATTATGTATTCTTTTTAGTTGTTTCATGTGGCTCGTGTATTTTTATGTGCACGAATTTCTGTGTATTGCTTCTATCTGATTTATGCTTTTGATGATTATATTCTGTTGAATGAAGCTCTTGCTCTGTTTTTACCTTCATTTTAGTTTTAAAGATTGATCTCTCACCTGCTCTGTTTTGTTTTTCCTCAGATTTGGTTCTCTAAATGGATCTCTCACTTGCTCTCTTTTTCCTTTGATTTGGTTATATGAATCCGATCTATCTGTGATTTATTTTTTCTTGTATGGTTCTCGGTTTCATGGTTCTTCTTTGGTTGCCTGGTTTGATCTATCTCCCTCATTCCTGTTTCCCCTTTTTTCTTGTTTTAGTTATGTTGATAGTCTACGTCTGTTTTGGATGTTTACTTTTTAAGTGTTACCCGATCTTTCAATCTTGTGGTTTCTTCTTGTTTTTGAATTAGTTTTCTTGATGGTCTAGGTCTGTTCTGTCTTTCATGTTCTTACTGAGTTTGATGATGGATGATTAATTTCCTTTTTGATCTTCCCCTTCAAAAAAAACACCATTAATTACTCTGCTTGAGGCAACACTATTATTTACTTAGCTAGCTTTTAATGATTCAATCTTGAAAAGCTATTGTTCTCTATCTCCTTCTGAAATGTTTCTAATGTCATTTACTGAACTTTGTGAAGATAAAAGTAAGAAACGTTGAGCATTACTTGAGCTGCTTTCTTCAGACATTACTTTGTCCATTAGTTTAAAAATCTATTGTAATGTTAGTTTTAACAGGCTATCTCTTGAAAACATTGGACCTTATGAAACTCTCTTTCTTGTTCTGATTTCAACAGATAATTAATGACCGTGAGACTGGCCGCTCCCGAGGCTTTGGTTTTGTCACTTTCAGCAATGAGCAATCCATGCGTGATGCAATCGAGGGAATGAATGGCTTCACTCTCGATGGTCGCAGCATTACTGTGAATGAGGCTCAGTCGAGGGGTAGCGGTGGAGGTGGCGGTGGCGGTGGATTTCGAAGTGGTGGTGGTGGTGGCTATGGGCGCAGAAGCGATGGTGGTGGCTATGGAAATCGTGATGGTGGCTATGGAAATCGTGATGGTGGTGGTGGCGGTGGCGGTTATAGCCGAGGTGGTGGTTCCCGCTATTCTTCAAGGAGTGGAGGTGTTTCTGAAGGTAGCTGGAGGAACTAGATTTAAGTGTTTAGGTAGCTGAAGGTAGGGTTTCCTTATGCCAGATGTTATAGACTCTGGTTTGCATTGTTAGGGTTTGATCTGCTTTTTGTGGAAAGGAAGATGATATCATGGTGGTGTTGGTGCTTGGTGGTGGTGGTGGTGGTGATGGTGATGTGGGTGGTGATAGTTTGTGGTGTGTGTTTCTTTTTGATCTGGTTATTGAGCAAGACTTCTTATATATGCAATGTTACCACTATGTGAACCTCCATTTTGTAAATGGTGACACTAACTAGCTTGAGTGTGTGCATGTGGTTGTCTTAATGTAGTTTTGATTTTTTTTTAATGTAGTGCATAAGCGGAAAGACTGTAGTAGAATCAAAATAACAGAAACTAAGCGGTGGGATCACTGTTTTTTGGCAAAATATTAACAAAATCAAATTGTCTTAATTTCTTTGTACGAGAACTTGAGGAAAGGATTTAATGTTATTTGTTTGAGATGAAGTATATTGAAATCCAATTCCATAAATGATTATTTATGGGGCTTGTATAACCTATTGTATATGCGATTACAATTGCTTATAATCGTCCAATGTGAATGTCATAGCTTGAGTGTTCTACATTTGAGGAAATTATTTTTAAACTTTGTACAACGTTGTGCTTGGTCGGTCAATAGAATAAATGCAACTACCCTAAATGCAACCACCCAATTTCCCATCGAAGGGTCGAGATTAATTGTGATCGTTTTGTTCGAAAGATAAGTGCTCTCAGCTTTTCCTTTTTGATGAAGAGTTGGAGGATGCCTTTTTTTTGTAGCTTTATTTGTTTCAAATAAAATACGTTATTGCTAGTGATGCTTTTGGAAAATAGTTGTTTGAGTTTACTGAGAGACGTAATTTAACAATACTTGTGAAAAATTCATGTTTGATATAGTTTCTCAGTCTCCCCATCCTGTGGAGATGTGTTTATGCTCTCGATATCAGCAGATGCGATATTGGTTTTATTCCCCTCTTTTCCCCCCTTATTTTCTTATTTAGTAGAAAAGAATCTCAAACTTTTATAAATTTCCTCCACTATTTGTTTTTTTTCTTGTTTCGGATTAGTATAATTACTGTACTTTAAAGTACTGTAATAGAATATTTCATTTTAGTAATGAATATTTATTTTTAAGGTTTAGTATCATTATGGTATTTTAAGTACGGTAATGAATTCTCTTGTTTTTCGTCATCTTATAATATGGACATAATCAAAGATTATTAAGATACTCCAATTACCCTAAGTGTAAAATTAAGGGTTTGGCTTTGGCTACTGTTTGTTTGATCGGTTTCTTTGATGCATGTGAGAGATGAATGAAATTGAAGTTGGGTTCTTACCACGAGAGGCGTGGTTTTGAAGTTGAGTTCTTATCGAGAGGAGCCTTGGTTTGAGCTTGGCCAAGAGACATGGAGAGCGCCATTAAAGTGGATACAACCAGCCCAAATTAAATTATTTAAAAAAAAAAAAGATACGAGCCCAAATTCACCACAGGAGAAAGAATGAATGGGTTGCACAGGGCTCTTGAAAAAAATAGCCAAGTATAGAGAGAGAGAAAGCGTAGAGTGATAAATAGAGAGAGAGTGGGAGAGAAAATGAGGGTATGCACAGGGCCCTGGCCAAATTTATATGCAGAGGGAGGGCAAAAATTATATACAGAAAGGGAGGGTACAAATTCCTGTATAAATGTAGACAGAGAGTGGGGCTCTGGATCTCAGTGAAGAGAGAGAGAGAAATGTCGAAATGGGACTGGTTCTAGCAGCGTGCTCCAGCTGTTTTCACCCTGTTTCTTAACCTCTTCATCTATCCAAGTTTGGACTGGAGAGGACCTTCACAAGGGCTTTAATGGTTTTTAGAAACAATCACGGTTGTTTTTCTACCGTATAAAACGGGGTATTTATTACAGTATTTTAAGTATTGTATAAAATATAGTATTTATTATGATACTTAAAGTACTGCTTTACGTTAATGCGACTAAGGTTGTTTTGATAACAATACACCTAAAATTGAAGGAAGAAAATGTGTGGATGAGGTTTATAAAAGTTGGATTTTTTTCTTCTTCTAAATAGATGAAAATTAAGGTATATTTGTGATAATTTTTTTTGAATAATAGGTTTAACATTGTTAGTGATTTGGGGAATTTACTTAAAAAAACTTTCAACTAGAATAAGGTTTAAAACAAGAGAAAGTATATAATGAGATCATTTACCTTTGGTATAAAATGGTCATAATTAATCTTAACCATTGGATGTGAAATAGGGTAGCTGCATTTATTTTATTGACCAAGCTCAAAGTTCAAAATTTTTTTTCTCGAACTTTGTGACACACCCAATTTATTAGGTTTCACATCAGATTGTTATGAGTAATTGTGAACTCCCTGTACCAAAGGTAAATGGTCTCATTGTATACAATCCTAGTGGATCAGTGACTTAGATCGCTCATTTGGCCCACCACTCATATGACTCATTTGGAAAATCGGTCTGATTGTGATTTAGTTTGCTCATCTGATCGACTGCTCACATGGCCCATTTGGAAAATAGGTCTGGTTTGGTAATTTGACAATCTGGCGAGTAAACTTAATAAAAGATTTAAAAATATTAGGGAACAAGAAAAATTGAAAAATTATAAAGTCTAGTTTGGTAGATTGGCAATCTTGGCAAGTAAACTTAATAAAAAATTTGAAAATATAAGGGAACAAGAAAAATTGAAAATTTTGAAAAAAATAAGGGAACAAGAAAAATTGAAAAATTAGAAAGTAAAATTGGGTAGGTTCATCACTCCAGTGCGAGCCAGAGTTTGAAACCAAACTTATCCCAGGAGGATAGATGGGGTGATTCAGATGAGATTCAATGTAGATCCAACTTTCTATTGACTTGTGGGATCCGAGCGGTCCCGAATGACTATCATGGCTCCTCTCTTTTCGAAAATCCATACATCCCTTGTCAGCATATGGATAGCTATCTCTGTGTATGGATAGCTATCTCTCAAGCACAGGTTGAGGTTCCGCCTTAACGGGGATTATTGATAGTACCTTTTTTGAAGAGTGTTAATAAGTTCCAAAATCCATTTGTCGTCCAGTAGCTACAATAGTCCTCTTGTTCGGTACGACAATAAGTCTTTGGTTAGGTATTGGAGCAACATTACCTATTGATAAATCCCTAACTTTAAGTATTTTTCTAGTTCAGAGAGGATTGGGCTGTTCTTGATATTTTGTTGGTATTGGATGGGCCCCTTTGATTATTGAACCAGATTAACGGATTTTGATCTAGATCACCATTCTTTTAAAAACTGATCTAGACCATTGGATTTTGGTATGGTTGTAAAATAATTGTTCTTTGGGAGTATGGTTGTTGTGGATTAGATAATTTGTTTTGAATTAATAAACAACAACATTTTTCTCTGCTTGATAGAGATGATCCCTCAAAATTTGGGTTAACTTTGTAAAGTATGGAAAATGAATCATTTTGAGTTTCAAATGTCCCTTTAAAGGGAGAAGTTTATATAGAGAGGCTCTAAACAATCAAATTTGAGGCTACCTAAAAAATTTCACTAGAAGAGGTTGTTTTGGTACCCAAATATCCTCAAATTGATCATCTCGATTTCAAGATGCATGCACATGAGAAAAAATTTGATTTCAAGTTATGAAAATAATGTATTTTATAATGTATTTGTGGACTGTCAATTTTTGAGATTTTCAAGTTTTCATAGATATGTCGATCTACACTATTGTGAAGCTTTAAACTTTATAAATAAAAATTAAAATATATTTTAAGGATATCACAAATATTTCCAGTATTGAAACCACATTTCTTGACACTGAAGGTAGGCTCTAATTTGATTGTTTAGAGCCTAGGCTCTACACAAACCAGTGTACATTAATTAAGTAAAAAAAAAGTATTGCTTTGGGCTTTAGTTTAAAATGGTGAATTTTTTTGTTTTGAGTAGGTATTAATAAAAAATATATTCACTTTTTTTTGCTAATTTAATTGTGGAGATCATTCTCTCTCGTCTTGATTGAACCATCTTGAGGAGAAAGTACAACCCTTATTATTTTTTTAAAAATTTAGACTTGCTACTGTATATATTTGGAAATTTGTGTTATTCAGGGGGAGTGCTCTCTCCAAAAGTAGTCACATTTTAGAAAACTTGAGAAGACAAAATATGGTACTCTCTATTCATACATCTTAATTTGAAAGAAATTTAGAAAAAATTGATAGGCATATTTTTTATTTTATAATTTAACTAAATTTGTAATTCGAGTATTATGTTTTATTCAAGGTGAAATTCAAATTTGCATTAGAAAAAAGTTTATAGAAGGTGTCAACTTTATATTATTAAAATAGGGCATGCCTTCAATTTTTATAAATTTTAATTATTTATAGATTTGCTTGATTTGTATATTTTTTAAGCATTAAATTTTATAATTATGAATAACATTAGATTTGTAGGTCATTGTATAGGTTTTTGATACAGAGTACATTTTACAATTTACTTTTGATTGTTTAAGGTTTGTGTTTTATGGAAACCTCGCCCTTTGTATTAATATAAAATTCTATTGTTTAGTATGCCTTGAATTTTTAAGAAAATGGGCTTTCAAAACTACAAATGAAATAATAACTTGTTTTAGTTTTGGACGCGGTTAGCATGCGGCCAAGCCCGCACATGTACAAATGCAAGCTTGGCAATAAATATCTTTTTTAAACATAATTTGATCATAATTTTTAGAGAATATATAATCCTTAACATAGAGATCATGAATATGAAAAAATAAATAAATTTTTAAAACTAAAAATAATAATTATATTAAGACAAACATTTGGACCGTTAGTTGCAATTGTTTTTATATGAACCACCCATTTGCATCCATTTTTAAGATGGAAGCTCTAAACAATCAAATTTGAGCCTACCTCAAACATTTCACTAGAAGACGTTGTTTTGATGCCCAAATATCTTCAAATTGATCATCTCGACATCAAGATGGATGGACATGAGAAAAAAATGGATTTAAAGTTTTGGAAATAGTGTATTTTGTAACACATTTTTGGACTGTCAATATTCAAGATTTTCAAGTTTTTATAGATCTGTTGATCAACACTATATTTGAAGCTTTAAATTTTATAAATAATTATGAAAATATATATTAAGGCTATCACAAAGATTTCCAATATTGAAACCACATTTCTCA
>NW_006499930.1:3594639-3621247 GCF_000471905.2 Amborella trichopoda | reverse complement strand
AATGGCGATGAGGCAAATGACCAAAATTGATCCAGGTAGTAATAATATTCTTCAGTACATCAAGTTCAAGTAATCAACTTTCATTTTTATAATTTTATTAGTTATTTATGATTTCATTCTATATCTTTGCAGCCAATTGGTGGAGCCAACATAGGTATAGTTCTCCAAATTTACAAAAGTTGGCCATTCGGATCTTAAACCTAACGCTTCCTCATCCGGTTGTAAGCGCAATTGGAGTACTTTTGAAAGGGTAAGGCCGTAAGGGTAATTTGTATAATTGTATTCATAATACATGAACCATAGATTTTAATTAGTTTCATTAGATTTTGTTAGATTCATACAAAGAAAAGGAACATGCTTGAATCAAAGAGGCTCAATGACCTAGTCTATGTTATGTATAATCGATTCTTAAAGGACAGGTTTGCTAAGAGAGATAAGAGAGATCCCATCAGATAAAAAATATGGACAATGCTATGGCGTGGTTAGTTGATGATGATGAGGTCGAGGGGCATGAAGGACTGACATGGGACATGGTCATGGATGCTTTAGGGACATTAGCTGACCCCCTTTGAACCACTAGATCTTTTGCACAGAGAACGAAGGTGGAGGAGGAAGAAGGGGCAAATTCAGAAGAGACAGATGAGGATGACCAATATGTTGAGGAGGGTGACAACTTCGATGAATATGGTGCCAATGCAGCTGACCCTAATTTTTCTGATGATGAATGATGAATGTTGAATAATTATTAAACTTTGAACTTTGATTGAACTATGAATGATAAATTTTAAATTTTAATTGGATATGGATTATGGATCGATTTATGGTTATGCTTGTGGAGTGTGTGCTAATGTGTAGTATACTTTGAATTCTGATGTGCCCTAGATACCTAATTCTTATATTTTATACAATAAATAACTGTAAAATCCTTTTTGGATTCAATTGGACCGCCCAGGTTTTAGGTGCCCACTTAGGTGCTGAGCGGCCTTGATCCCCCAGGCCGCCTAGGACCCGCCGAGCGCTTTTTGAAACATTGGTTGAGCTTTAAAGGAGATGAGATCACCCTCCAAAAATCTCAAGTATTGAAAAGGGAGCATCATTGGACTGTAGATCGCAGAGAGTCAGGGCTTTTCCAGAATGATTGAGAAAACTTTTGTTTCGCTATATCTCTCTATGGCCTTGAAACCCTAACTTATAGAGGGATGGGAAGAGACCGTTCTCCAACGTTCGGCTTTCTTTCCTGGAATATCTGAAAAGTGACCCTCAATACCTGAGAGATAGGGAGTTATCCACAATCCGTTGGAAAAGGATTTTCTCTCTCTAAAAAACCTTTTAAAGATAGATACTAATTAATACATAATATTTTTTAAAAAATCATTAATTAGATAAAAAAAATATGTGGCACATGTGAAGGCCCATGGTCACCTACACGTACCAGCATCTCTCAGTTGGCCATGTGGACCTAATACATTGAAATATCAAAAAGCCTATACCACTTAATGGGTTTAATCTTTATAAGTATATAATTGTCATGAGGATTTTCACGCTAGTACGATTATCCATCTCATGACACAAAAATCATCCACTGTCATGCCATGGGGTTTTCGTGGTAATGCGGCTTTTCCTCTCATGACCAAGACATCAAAGGAAAATATCCCTTTTGAGAGCTCTTGACTTAGATGTTCGTAAATCCTATCAAAGTTCCATGCTTTGAAAATATTTCTGCACTTAATTTCTTTGTCAAAGGTTTTGCAATTGCCAATTATATCTAGTGATGGCAAATAACTCACAATTATTTCATTCTTTTCAATAATATCATAAATATAATGATAATCAATTTCAATGTGCTTACCCTTAGAACTATAGGCTCCCAAGGTTTCAAAAAACGCTAGGCAGCCCCTATGCGCCCTGCCTGGCGCCCAAAGCCTCGGGCGCCCTGTGGGTCAAATTCTTAGCATTTTGTTATATATTTGCTATCCAAATGCACATATATGCATATATTTATGTCAAATTTTGTAATTTATTCCATTTGAAAATATCAAAAGTTCGCAACATACATTTTTATATACAAACATATCACATATCTCAGGTTGAGAATAAACTTATTCAAAATTTCAAACCATACAATACATTTAAAAGTCTAATAGGGTATTGCAAAGTCTCCAACTCTCATATTATCCATATTCCATATCCATAAAATAAACCATAATACAATCCAAGTTTCCAACTCTTCAAGTCTTCAACAAACTGACTTCCAAAACTATAAAAAACTTGTAAACCACACAACAAAATAGTCCAAAAAGGCAAAAAAAGTGTAAACCACATAACAAAATAAAAATAGTCCAAATGTCTAAAGCCCAAACTAAGATGATGCAATAAAGTTATTACAAAAGAAGAGAGAAGACATCAATAAGAATCAGAATCATCATCTTCATTGCTTTCATCTACATCAGAATCATCACCCTCTTCAACATATTCTTCTTGTTCCAGAGATTCTTCTGAATCTACCTCCTCTTCCTCTATTTCCCTTTGTGAAGTACCAGCAAAAGAAGTTGCTCAAGTGGCCCTCCTAGGATCAGAAGCTTGCCCCGAAGCCTCCTCGACCATTTCCCATGTCACCTCCCCAGGGAAGATCTCCTCAGTACAGGGTCACTAACTAGCCAATTTGAAGCATTCTCCGTGCCTTTCGAAGAGATAGGATCCTTCTTTGGCTGGTTTTTCTTCTGCTTGAGCCTTTGTTTTTTCCAAGTCATTGAGCTTCTTTTGCTCAAGCCTATTTCTTCTCTTGGTATGCACCTATAAGGAAAAATGCATAAGTAACTACTATGAGTCTATTTCTTCTCTTTGCTCAAGCCTATTTCTTCTCTTCGATGTTGGTTACCTCAATCGAGCTACGAATCAACTCAAAAGTCTTATAATGCCACCAATAGTACCCTAAAAATAATTTCAATGAGAAAATAATTTATTTTCAATCCACAAAAATACTTTCGATTATCAGAAATTACTTTAGATTCTCATAAATAAGTTTAAGAGATTGAGGATTTTTTTTTTTTTTTTTCATTTCGGGGGTTAAAAAATAAACCCTATAATGTTTTTATACAAACTTGGGGGTCAAAATGACCCTTTTGGGTGAATTTAAAAATAAAAAACGCCTTACGGCCCTGGGCGACCACCCAGGTACAACCGCTCGTGTAGGGCCGCTTGGGTTGAGGCGTGCGGTTTTTTTGTTCAGGCTGCCTAGGCACTGGGCGGACCTTTTTTTAAAACATTGTAAGCTCCATTTCTAATTGATGAGGTGGCCACTCGATTGTCACAAAAAAGTTTAACTGGTCCGTCGGCCATATCTAGGAGGTCACAATCACTCTTGTGAAAATATGCACAAACTTTTTGAAGTTATTCCTTTAGATTTCAAATCGGGTGGTTGTGAGCATGTCAGTGGCTAGACTCAAAGTTCAAAAAATATTTTTTGGACTTCATGACACACCCCAAGCCATCCAATTTGATATCTAATGGCTAGAAGTAATTGTGATGTCTTTGTAAGAAAGATAAATGGTCTCATAGTATACAATCTCCTTGAAATTTCAGTTTCTTTTCATCCGGTATTTATTCTTTATAACTATTTGTTTCTTTGTTGATCTCTTTTATGATTGAGCCTTTTTCACTCTATGTTACCATCATCAGCATCATCATCCAAGTTTTATCCCAATATTTGGGATTGGCTCCATGAATCCTTTTCCTCCATTCTCTCATAACATAGGTTCGGGATTCATGATAAAATGTGGTGAAGTTTTATGCTGGCTGTTTTCCTAATGCAACCATTCGTTTACCTGGGCTTGGGACTGGTCAAGGGAAAGTTTAAGGTCCTTATTCTTATTAGACCTCTTTTCACTCCATGTATAAGAGGAAATAATCCAACAAGGATTGTAATCCAACATGTTGACATCACTTCTGGGGTTTCTTCATGTTGTTATCAATGTGGAGCTAGCTCGTTTCAAAATTTACCAGTTTTAGTTACCAATTGGTCACTGGTTTATTTTATTTTTTAAAATTTTCAATTTCCACTACTTTGTGCATATTTTTCTTCTTCTCCATTTCAAGGTGTTTTCATAAAATGGAATAATTTCAAAAAGTTAGTCAACAACGAGTTTGAGTCTATTGTTTTTTTCCTTGCTAATATTTTGTGTTTCTTTATATGCTGATCTTGTTGAGAATCTGTGAAAGAAATTTCCTTAGTTAGGATTGTGTTCCATAATGTTAATTTTTTGGGTTTTTAAAACGTGGAATTAGTCTACTCCTGATGTACACTTTTTTTATAACTGATTGGTATCTAGATTTTATTACTGTTAATGTTCATTCACATTTTCCCCTTGTTTTATTAGATTAAGAATGATGAAGAGTCCAAATTGCTGGAGAAAGTTCAGTGTTCTCCTGGTTATATCGATTCCAATTTTCAATTTTCTGACACTCTTTTCTGTTTCGATTAATTCTTTCTCTGTGTTATTTCATAGAGTTACAAGATTTAGGGCAGAGAGGGAGTAGACCAAAATGTTGGAGCAATTGCTGATATTTACCAGGGGAGGGTTGATTCTCTGGACCTGCAAAGAGCTTGGCAATGCTCTTAAAGGATCACCCATCGATGCTCTTATCCGGTCTTGCCTCTTGGAGGAGCATTCTGGTGATTATTACTTCAATTACGATGCTGCAGGGGCCTCCTACACCCTCAAGTGGACCTTCCACAATGATCTCGGCCTCATATTTGTTGCAATTTACCAAAGGATTCTCCATCTCTTGTATGTGGATGACCTTTTATTCATGGTGAAGCGTGAGTTCTCCGAATTGTATCATCCGAAGAGGACATACTATGAAGATTTCGGTGACATATTTCGACAGCTTCAAAAGGAGGCAGAAGCAAGGGCTGAGGAAATGAGGAAATCGAAGCAACAGACAAAACCAGTTGAGTCATTGACCAAAAAAGAGGGTCAAAGTGCTAATAAGAAAAAAGGGGTTTTGCTGGCTGGGAAAGAGAAAGTTTCTAGCAAGGACAATGCATCAGAGGGGAATCATATTAATGGTCATAAATTAGAGAATAGGAACTCAAACGGGCATGAGTTGGGAACTAAGACAACTCATGCTGATGTAAAGAAGAGTGTTCCTGAATCTGAGGCATTTGATGTGAATAAGCTCCAAACACTGAGGTTTAAAGTAGGTAAGAAAACGGAAACAGTTAGTAAAGCTCCCAAAGTGGAGCAAACTAAAAAGACAACAAAGAAAAACAGAGTTTGGGACGATTCACCTTCAGAGTCAAAGTTGGATTTTACGGATCCTATGGATGGGAAAGGGACTGAGGCTGTAGTTATGGCAGATCAAGGTGAAAGCATGATGGATAGAGAAGAAATTGTGAGCAGTGATAGTGAGATTGACAATAATGAGGACGAGAGTGGTAAGCCTGACAACAAGAAGAGAGGATGGTTTTCATCTATGTTTCAAAGGTATGCTTCTTTATTTTGATTCTCTGAAGGTGTTGCAGAAACTTTTTTATAGTAATGTTGTTACTTTTTATTGTTATTATAAGAAACTCAACAATGGCCCATTTTTTTGATATTTTCCGTTTAATCCGTCTGTTGGAAAGGTGTTACACTCTATTTTATTGCAGCTTCTTTTTTTGGGGTTTAAATTCTAAGAACTCAACAATGGCCCATTTTCTGTTGACATTTTCCAACAAACTTATTTCATTGGATGAATATCCATTTTTTATGTCGTTGCAACTCTTCTGTTTGTTAGTTCTTAGAATATTGTTTTAGTGAAAAGATGTTGAGCTTTAGGTATTTCGAAATTGTTACTGCATGTGTGGTTATTAGTTTTGCTCACGTTTGTTGGGCTCAACTTTTTCCATTTGTTGTTGCGAGATAACCTGGAATAGGTGAGGTAGTTTGAGTCATTACCCTATTTTTGCCGGGAATCTCTGCACTCCTTGCTTCCATTGACTATTTCCTCTGTTAAAGTTATTTTAGTTTGATTTCATTGCTACTATCTCATCTTTTTATATTAGCTAGTAATGGATTATTTTCTTTTTAATTGCCTTTTCTTTCTCTCTCTTTCATGCTTTTTTTTTTTGTCAATTAGTAGTAAGTGAACAGTTCTCTTATGACCGTTGTTCTATCATTTCATAGATCAAAAACTTGCCTTATCCGAATCAGGACTAGGGGTCATGACCTTAGCAAGTCTCATAAAAATTATGTAAAATGGCAAGTGAGTAGTGACCGAATCGAAAGCTGTTATATTGAAATGACCCACTCAGTTGGTTTTGAACTTGCCTGAGTCCTACTTGTTCAATTCGGACAGGAAGTATGCTGAGTTTCAAACTGCCTATAGTTTTGAACTTTGGATCATTTAAACAAAACAACAAGGGCGTGCTTGTATACAAGGAGAGAGAGGAAAGCCTCAGCATTAGGATTCAGATGCACCACCAAACTCGCATGAATCTACTTTAGCATTTATTGAGAAAACTCTTATAAAGGGACCAAATCTGGCTTTGGTGGTGCATCATCATCATTAGAGCCTTTACCCCAAATAGTTGGGAAAAGTCTCTAATGATGATGCACCACCAAAGCCGGATTTGGTCCCTTTATGCGAGTTTTCTCGATCTAAAAGTAGATTCATAATTGTATGACTCCAACTATTAATGCACAAAATAATAAAGTAGAATGTGGCTATCAGCCTGTCAATAATGATTAACTACTACGGCGTAAATGACATATAAATACCCCTTATGACATAAGAATGGCACATGACGAATGATTAGCTTGTTTCCCAATCATAAGTTCTGCTCTGGTGAGCAGGTCGGGTGATCATAGGGATAAACTTGTAATGTTTTGATATCACCTTGAAGACCTATCTTCCGATAAAATATATCCAGTGATGGTACATTGGTGATCTTGGCATGGAAGATTGAAATCTAAATTGATTGATCTGTGACAATCTAAATACATGGAAATAGGACTACTGAGTCCCGTTGTCATTCAATGTTGTTCTGGCTCTTTTAAATTCCACAATGTTACATTTCTGGCACTTTCAGCATTTTGCATCACACACATAAGTGCAACACTTTGTCATTATTACTAACTGGCCAAAGTTGGCTTTGTTAAGTGTTGACATAGTTGGAGACTTATGTCACACATCATTTTCACATGTTGGTGTTTCGATTGTGGCTGTGGGTGCTACTTTCCCTTGAGAATCGCTTTGTGCTTTGTGGAGATGAGCTTTTTCCTATTGGGAGGTTGAGCACGCACTCACTCCATTTTTTTCTTAGTTTCATGTAAGGGATGAGGGACAGGTCCTGGTTCTTAGATGGACACACATGTCACGTTTTTTTCATTATTTAAATATGAATATGCTAGACTTAAAGCCCATGAACATAAATTATTAAACAGAAAAAGAAAAATGAAGGTCAAATTTTCAAAGCCCATCCTTGTAAAGTAGAACTATAAGTATCGTCAATTATTCAAATTCAATGCCGATTGTTATCATCTGAAAACATCCATTTCCTACATATTTTGTGATCTTAAGATTTTGTGATCTCAATATATGTCTTTTCATTTCTGTGATCTTGTCAGGTTTATGCATCTAGATATGCTTTTTTTCTTTTTACTTAAGATTTTTCTATAATGCACCCGTGTACTTCTTTTAATTTGTTCAAAACCAAAATTTCCATGGTCAAAGATTTAACCTGAAATGATGCAATCTTAATTTTGTTTCTCCCTCTCCCACTTAGTATTGTGGGGAAGACAGTTCTGGAGAAGTCTGATCTGGAACCCGCTTTAAAAGCACTCAAGGATCGGCTTATGACAAAAAATGTGGTATGTTAATGCAATCGTTATTTCAGTCAGTTTTCTAATGGTGGTCTCTCAGGAATCCTGAAAATACTTATAAGGGTAGAGAATGAGTGTGTTTCTATTATTGAATATGAAGGCTGAGGAAATAGCTGGGAAGCTTTGTGAATCTGTAGCGGCTAGTCTTGAAGGAAAGAAGCTGGGCTCGTTCACAAGGATATCTTTGACAGTTCAGGTTCGTCCAATTCTATTTCAATCTCATTTGACACCGCACATTTCTGATTTCTTTCTTAAATACTTGTCGAAATATCTAATGAATGCTTGCAAAGCTGCATGTTAAATTGACTGCAGGCTGCAATGGAAGAAGCTCTTCTGCGCATTTTGACTCCGAAACGTTCAGTTGACATTTTGAGGGAGGTTCATGCTGCTAAGGAGCAAGGAAAACCATATGTCGTGGTTTTTGTTGGGGTCAATGGAGTTGGAAAGTCCACCAATCTTGCCAAGGTAAAAGTCCATTATACTGTTTTCATGGTTTTGAATAATAATATGACCATTTGGACTGACTGAAAATGATCCTCTTTGTGATTCATTGATCACAAAATGCATGGCTCTTGCAGGTTGCGTATTGGCTTCTGCAGCATAACATCAGCGTGATGATGGCCGCCTGTGATACTTTTCGATCAGGTGCTGTTGAGCAACTCCGCACTCATGCTTGCAGACTCCAGGTATTACTTATTTCAATGGACTTTATGTGAATCTGATCAAGATTGCTTGAGTGTTGCGTTTTTTTTTTTTGTTATGGGGAAATTTTTTTACTTGTTAGATAAAGCACTTCTCCCAAAACTTATCAAATAAATAAATAAAAGCAAGACACTCCTTTCCCTGAGAAAACACACCAACACAGATGCATATGCTTGTCTAGCGGCACTTGCTCACTCTCCAGCCCAGCACACAAGAACAACACAAGAAGGGCTTGTGTAGCATGGTCCTGCAGATGCCTACACGTTTATCCCCTAAGGCGAAAGCGCTACTTAGGAGATTTGTTTCAATCTGAAATTTTGGGTTCCTCCTAGGGGTCTCCAGATTATTATAAAATAAGTGGATTTTGAATTGGGTGGTTTTTGTTTAATGTTATGGCCTTAATTTTTCTCGGGGACAAAAAGAGTGTGTTTAAACTTTTTTTTTTCTTTTTTAATGTGAGATCAGTCAATAGGTTGAGGACTTCACATATCCAAAACTTGGCGTCCTAAAAATTCTCTTAGACTGGGTTTTACCCTAGGGAATACTCCTTTGGTAGCATAGGATATTTTGGGAAATAAGAATTGAAACTTGTGGTCACCAGAGTCCTTTTTTGTCGGAGACAGGCATGTTGCAATGGAACCTCAAGATATGCTAATTGCTTGGCGAAAGGGTTATTAAAACTTTGAACTACTTGCTCGCCACATGTAAGCTCTTCTAATTCAATTGCCTTTGCAGATTCCTATATTTGAGAAAGGCTATGAGAAGGATCCTGCAGTTGTTGCAAAGGAAGCTATCCAAGAGGCCAGTCGCAATCATTCAGATGTTGTTCTTGTTGATACAGCTGGTCGAATGCAGGTAAAGAGTAATTGCCATTTATTTATGTAAATAAATGCTGTGGTACATGTTTTGGTTCTCAAAAGAGCTGTATTTGCAGGACAATGAGCCTTTGATGAGAGCGCTTTCCAAGCTTATCAATCTTAACAATCCTGACTTGGTTCTGTTTGTTGGAGAGGCACTTGTTGGAAATGATGCTGTAGACCAACTCTCAAAGTTTAATCAGGTTTTGCTTCCATTTCATTGATCTTTGATGCCATAAATTACCTGTTTTTTCACTCACTTTTCCATTAGACGAGTATTAAATGTGTTTGTTGATGGTTTATTGTACTTTGTGTAGAAATTAGCGGACCTCTCGACTTCGTCCAGTGCTACGCTAATAGATGGCATCCTCCTTACAAAATTTGATACAATTGATGATAAGGTACAAATGCATTTGCTGATTAGGCATCTTGCATTTTTTTTTGGGGGTAATCCAGTGGGGAAAACAGGCCCCTACTTTTTTTTCAAATAGTTCAAGAGATAGTATTTTAAAGGTGTTAGTGGGGTGTTATCAGTGAGAATGAAAACCACAACGTGGTGACTAGGGTGTGGGGTTGCTGCCATCACGACCCCAGCCACTATCCCATATTACATTTTTTTTTTCTTTGTATTATCTTTCTATGGCATTTGATTTTTTGGTTTGTGGTGCCCAGGTTGGAGCTGCACTTTCCATGGTTTATATTTCTGGAGCACCTGTGATGTTTGTTGGCTGTGGTCAGTCTTACACCGATCTCAAGAAGCTCAATGTCAAATCTATTGTCAAAACCCTTCTTAAGTGATGGATGAACTCATACTGCTCTCTCTCTCTTTCTCAAATTAGCAACTCCGCATACTTGCAATAGTGTCCTACTACTTTGGCCCCCAATGACCTCGTCCTGATGACTCTGGTGGTGAATTGATATATGTACAATATTTGTATTATTTATGATTTTGTTTGTGTGGCAATTTCACCTAGATACATTCAAAATTCATATTTTACCATCCTGATCATTTTTTTCTTTTGGGTAATTCAGTGGGAAAGACGGGCCTTTACCCGTTTTTTTGTAATATAGATTAGGAAAGTTATATTTTGAAGGTGTTAAATTGGAGGTGTCAGCTGTAGGAATGGATATTACGATGGGGTAACTGGGTGGGGGTATTCTACCATCCCAGATGCTTCCCTTACCATCCCGATCATTATTGTATGAAAACCCGTGATTTTAACTGATTCGGCTGTAACCTGTTGGTCTTTGTTACTCTGTAAAAGTCCAATACCTTCATCACGCACAGATAGAGATTAGATTCTGCTGGTGATCTACTTGGTAGAGGCGGTGAGTGGAGCCTCGTCCAGTCCAATGCAAGAACTAAATCGAGATGTACATAGATCAAAACCGGAATTTGACCTGTTGAACCAGTTTCATTTCAGTGCCGGTTTTGCATGTTCCATTGGAACATTTTGCTTAGACAGTTGAACTTAAATTCAATGTACTTTTCCAATTTATTGCTAATTTTTACAAGATTTCATTCTTCATTTCCATCCTTTTCATGTTGATTGCAAGGGAATTTTTTGTTGAAAGAAAAGGTACCAAAATTATCGTGTGACAACACATTATTTCACTTTACTTTTTTTTTGAGGGCAATGACCTTGTGAGACCTTTCTACATCCATGTGTGTAGGACTCTAAAAGGTCACCATTAAATGTGGCGATCTTTGGAAAAGTCAAGTCTTATAATTGTGATAATTTTTTAAGAGATCTGTGTCAAATTTAATGATGATCACTTTAAGTCTTACACATATAGGTGTGGGAGGGATTCATAGGATTATTACTCTTTTTTTTATGAAAAAAAGTTCAAATTTGTCAATTTTTTTAATTGTTCTCTCTCTCTCTCTTTACCTGTATGTTTCCCCTCTCCATACATGCATGTGCCACTTGTCCAAGTAAATGTATAGAGAAATATGAGTAATTAATGTTAGTTAAATAAAAGAAAAAGTATACGAAGAGACCATTTACTTTTAATGCAAGGGATTCGATCATTCTTAGCCATCAAATTTCAAATCAAATGGTTATAAATGTACTTGTGACAAAACTCAAAGGCTTTTTTTGGAATTTCGTGATATTCCTTGAGCCATACTATTGGATAGCTTCAAGAAAAAAAAGAATTGACCTATTTATATTAAGGGTGAGGTTTCCATGAGGTTGGTACTTTAAACAATCAACCTAAAGTGCACTTTCAAATTTTATCATAATATATAATTTTCATGTAAAATGTTTTTAGGATTATCTCAAAATCTATTTTCATATCTAATTATAAATTTTAAATTTCAAAAATGGTTAAAATCAAGTAGATACATATGAAAATCTTGAACATAGACAGTGTAAATAATATGTTGTAAGATGTACTATTTTTGAGACTCAAAATCTTTTTATTTTTCAGTCATTCATCTCGAAATCGAGATGATCAATCACAAGGTTTTTTAATGTTAAAATAACTATTTCCGATGGATTTTTGAGGTGCTGGTTCTACATTTTAAGGTTGCAACCTTATATACACTGTTTCCTTATTTTAAAGATTAAAATCTTATAGTATACAATCCTTAAATAAAATACAGTATTTAATTAAATAAAAATAATATTTAATTACTTATGAATGTTTAAAATTTACAATGTAATGACTAGTTATTGGAAAAAGTTCAAATAAGCAACAAGTGGATAGAGCATATGGTCCCAAAAGCCTGAAATCTTTTGGCGAAAGGAAAAGGGTATCTTAATAATGGAATTTTCACTAAAAATGGGATGCTTCCCAAATGATTTCCTTTCTCCATTTTGCTTGCCCATGGAATTCATTGCAAATCCACAAAATATTACTATTATGGACAAACTCAACCCAATTTTAGAAGGGATTGTATACTATGAGATGATTTATTTTTCTTACAAAGAGGTCACAATTATTTCTAGCCATGTTAAATTGGATGTCTTGAAGTGTTCTACAAAATTCAACAATTTGTTTTTTTAACTTTGAGTCTAATCAATGACTTGCTCACAATCACCCAATTTGAAATTTAAAGAACATGAATGATAGTAACCTTAAGTAAAACGACCGTTTTGTATACTTAAACATTTCATAATTTCCTCAAGAAAGTATACAACAAGATTATTTTTTACCTCCAGTACAAAGGGACTACAATCAACCCTTAGCTATCCCCCTATCATTTAGGGTGTCATTATCCGATTCAAAGTCCTAGTAAATATTTCTCAAACTTTAAGCAAAATGACCCATCTGAACATTCAAATTTTACATTTGACGGCTTGAGATGTCTATGACTTTCTTCTATCGAAGGAATAGTCTCCTTGTAAGCAACCGTCCAATTTCCACCATATTTACCAAAATTCTCCCCCAAAATCAGAGAAAATCATAGTTCCCCCAATTCAATTGCCACACTTTTAGTCTCTGGTTTTAGTAATCATGTGAATGACAGAATGAGTCTCGACCAAAAGCCATTCCACTGCACAAAACTCCAGAAACCTTCATGAAATTTAAAACTCAAAAACATGTCCAAGTGAATTATAACAAAGGTTTGAGTCGACTGTGTGTGTATACATGGATATGTATGTGTGAGCAAGAACTACCTACTTTCAGCCAAGTCCCCAACAATTTCCAGGCCTTTAACAAAAAAAGTTGAAGAAGTGGCCAAGCAAACATAACAATAAAAGATAACAAAAAGGACCAAGAAAAACATACACCCACCCTACATATCTGACAAAAAGAGATCTCCTTGTACACCACCTTTATGCTCGGCCTCACATTTGCAGGAAGAGCGCATCTCATAGCAATGGCCAACACTCTCTTCATAGCTACACATTCTTCTTCTCCCACGTCCACGAGGTCCCCATGCTCTTCCTCCATTAGCCTCCTCACCCAATCCATAAGGCTTCCAGGCTTGACTCAACCAGACGTTCTTCTGGTCGAAATTTCCCAACTAAACTCGCTCGTATCTTTCCCAGTCAACAAAGCGATCAAAACCAACCCAAATGCATCAGTATCACCTTTAAACGAGGGTTTGGGCTTTTCCTTAGATGAGATCTCAAGAGGTGGATGGATATCGATGTGAGCTGGTGGAGGGCATAATTCGAAATGCGCAAGGAATTCTGGACTGTCTAGGAGGATATTGGATGCACAGATATTACCGTGAGGAAGGGCCTTGTCGAGGTGAAGGTAATTGAGACCACGAGCAACGTCAGCCGTGATTTTGAGGCGTGGTGACCACCAATGCATGAAAAACCAGGTGGTTCAAATTCTAACCGCCCGGTTAGATCAGAACCAGCTAGTAGCCAGTTTGGGTTTCAGCTGATTTTGGTGAACCTGCCAAGTATTTCAAAAAATTATATAAAATATCCAAAAATAAGGGATTCTGTTTGTAATACATTTTTGTATGTTTTTTATCATTTTGACAAAGATTGGAAATTGTTTTGGCTATTAATATTTATTTTTACATTTTTCCAACTTTTTCAAAAAATTGAAAACTACCCCTGGGCACAAATCGATTCGTTAAAATCCGTTTTTTCATTGATTTTCAACTTCATTTGGATGTGCTTTGTTTAGTCATGCTTTAAATATATTTTTCGTATTTTATTAGATTTGTTTTGTATTTTTTTATTTTTTAACACTTTTTTGACCGCCCAGGACTTGCCCGATTAGGCTGGTTGAACCAACCAGTTGACCGGTTAGGCCAGTTAATCCGCTTCCGGCCCCATGTCCGGTTAACCATTCCGGTTCGATTTTTCCTACATTGGTGACCACATTATGGGGGGCGTTCTCCTGCCCGGCCAATCTAAAGAAGGAAAGAAACAGACGACAAAAGTTGTTTGGCCACTTAACATTTATTTCTTTTGCTAATGTTTCCTTCTTTTTTTTACCCTTTCTGATGAATATAGTCTCAGGGTTGGATTTTAATAATAAAAACAATATAAATTAAGTAAATATATTGGTTTGCATTATCAGGATTCATTGGGTATAAGTGAGTGTGTCTGTGGGTTTGTATGTGTCACAGGTGAGTATAAAGTTGCAAGCACCTGCACTATGCATTCAAGAATACAACACCAAAAGACTGAAACTGCAAGTGATTTTTTCTAAGGTGAATGCAAAAACGTTCCGTTAAAAGTATAAAGCAAATTCAAAGCACAATAAAAGGCAAAAGAAGAATTAGCAACATAGGGATCCCACATCGGCTTCAGGCACATACCTCAACTGGAAGGCACTCGACATAGAAATCTTTATGTAGGGGCTTAAAACCAGTTAGTCTAGCCAATAGGAAACAGAGAGATTTAGTTTTACCCGAGGGAGTAGATGGACAGTAAAGTCCAGTGGAAGCATGAAATCTTTTGGCAAATAAAAAATCCGAGTGAAATTCCCTAACCGCACAAAAAGTGAACAACTATTTTCTGTTATAAGAAAAAATGATTAAAAATATCAAGATTATTAGGAACCTTAAATACATTAGTAAACACTGAAGGTAACATGCGTGATAAGCACTGCAGATACAAATTTAAGAAAAACAACACGGGAATTTGATTTCAATGTAGGGTGACAAGCAGAAAATTGAGCAAACATTGTGACAACCTTTAACGAAACTAAAATCAGAATCAGACTAACACACAGGAAGCACCACGTGAATCAAAGCAAAAGAGAAAGAAAAGAGTCCATTTACCAAACAAATAATTTGCGAGGCTTCCTGGGCATACATAATCCAAAAACAGAAGCTTCTCATGCAGTCCGGGTCCCCAGTAGTAGCCCCTGATAGGAACAACATTCATATGTCTGATATTTCCCTCTTGAACTCTTTTTCACAGTAAATGAATGCCCACCATCCAAGATGGCTCTATATGAGGTTCCATGGATGCTTCGACCTAATACCTCAGCTGGTGCTCGAGACAATTCTTCATTGGTTAGGAACATTGTCTTGTCCAAACAAACAAGATCACCAGGAAGCCAATTGGGAGAGAAGTCACCAAATGCCCCATGGTTTTCTTCCTCAGAAGCTCGTGGAGGTGAGACACCCATGGGAATATCCACTTCTGTAACTTGACTCTTAAACCCAATTGCGGGGTCCTTTATTGGAGATATGAAAGGATCAAGGACACCAATGGTGAAGGTTTTGGATCTTTCTATCCACCAGAAGTAGAATGGAAGGGTACTTCTGCAAATGGCCCATTTGAAGGATATATGTTGCTAAAATTGCCGATGTTACTACAATCTGATGTGTATGAGGCTCTTTTCCGATGAAAGAGAGGCAAGAGAAGCAACATACTGACACCAACCGCGCATCCCAGTGTCACTGCTACTTTAACACCTCATTTCACACCTTTTCTTTGGGGTCCAAGAAAACCAACCACTATAGGAGTAGCTTCATACGATGATGGAGTTTGACAAGGAAAAAGCAACTTTGAATTTCCAAGATAAAATGAAGACTCGGGGAATTTCATTAGGTTAGAGGGAACAGAGCCTGAAAAATCATTATATGATGCATTAAAATAGTTTAAAGAATCTGTAAGCCAGCTCGTAACAGGCCCGTGAATTGGTTAACTGATAACTCAAGTATTTTAAGAACACCAAGGTTGATCACTTCAGAGCAAAAAAAACCGAGAAGTGTTTTCTCGAGATAACCAACCTCGTCAGATCACCCATGAAACCAAACTCTCTAGGTATGGAACCATCAAGTTGGTTACTTGAAAGATCCAATTCCTGGAGTGGAATAGAGTGGTAACACAGGATCAGATGGGTTTAAAGAAAAGTTCTTAGGAAAAGCCCCATTGAAGGTATTATTACAAAAAGTTTTTTAACTGTGGGGGATGCAAGAAGATTGGTTGGAAGAGACCCATTGAAGTGATTGGAGCTGAGATAAAGTGCCCTAAGCTTAGGATAAAGGGGTATTATAGATGCAATAGGACCTTCCAGAGAATTAAAGGAAATATTCAAATAGTGCAATCTTAGAAAAGATGAGGCATCCAAAGGAATTGGTCCAAATAACTGATTGCAACTCAAATCGAGGACTTCAACATTGTCGTTCGATGCAGTGATAACTGACAAGCTTCCAGTAAATCGGTTTCTTGAAAGATCCACAATAGTGCAGTTGCCAATTTTGCTTACCAGATACCAAATTGGAGGAGAGGTTCAGGATCCTTAAGGTGGTGGATGTGATCATGCCCAATGGACCTGCCATACAAAACCAAAATAAGAAACACACCACTGGTATGTATACGATGAATGGCATGAAAGAAAACTACTTTTCCTTTTCCAAGAATATAGAAAAATTACTTTTCCTTTTCCAAGAATATAGAAAAATTACTTTTCCTTTTCCAAGAATATAGAAACACTACTTCCAAAAAGGAAAAAACAGAGAATGTCATTGATGTCTGGATGATCAGATTCCATTTCTTCTCTTTCTTTTTTATTTGCAAATGTATATCCCTTGGTGCTGTCTAAAGTTCTTATAATAGACAAATTCATATGTCAGGGATTCCACAAGGGTAACACTGTCAGAGTAGACAAACAAGAAGCATTACTGAATTTGGCATATTTATAAGACCAAGTTATCTGCATGAATCAGATGCATGCTCTATGTCCAATGTGGCATGCACAAACCAGATCTCAAATAAAACTAAATCTGACTCTTCAGTTAAATTCATAAAAGTTACAAGCCACAGAAAAACACCTCATTCCTTCTCACCCATGCACAAACCATTGATATATAACAGTAAAACCAGCCTAATTTTCATAAGGACAAAAATGAAAAAACCAACTTACCAGACAAATTGTTGGCACTAAGGTCTAGATCAGTTAAGAACAAAGAACCCTGTCTTAGAAGCTCATTTGGTAGAGACCCAGAAAACCGATTGCTCCCCAGATTCAGAACCTCCAGAGCATACACAAACCGAAAGCCCGAAAGCTCACCCGACAAATGGTTATGGCTAAGATCCAACACATTCAAACTGTTAAATAGAGGGATATCATCACTGTACATAACTGGTCCACTATGCTGGTTTCTACTGAGATTCAAATACTCAAGAGCAAAGGCTGAACTCACTGATCCAAATGTCATTCTCCACGGAATCGAACCCAAAAATGAATTCCCCCTAAGATCAACATAAACAGCATTACAAAATAACTTCAGTGCATGATCAACCCCACCAGAAAGCTGGTTTTGATGCAGGTCAAGCACTCTGAGATTCAAAAGCCTATCTAAGCCAGTCAGGTAGTTAGAACTCAAATGCAGCCATTCTAATGCACCCACATTCTGAATTGAGCTTGGAACTGAACCTGTGAATCCATTATTGGTGAGAGAGAGGTTTTTCAGGACATGAAGCTGGCCTATATCAGGTGGGATTTCTTCATGAAAGCTGGGCACGTATAGCCAGTATCTATTCACACCACAAAAGAAAAATCAATATAATCATGAGCAGCATAATGCAAAGTACATGTAATACAAAAGTAAAAGCCATTTTTATATCAACAAAATCATGAAATAGGGAAAAAGCCTGTATAATTTCTGTAGGGCCATAAGTTTCAGTTCGGATGATCACCAGTCTGTCTAATAAATCTACAGGAATGCCGTGCGGACTACTTATATCAGTTCCCCTGCAATGTATTCATCAATCACAGTAAACACAATACCTCAAACAATAAATTACTGCAAAGAAAAGTCACTGACATAAGGAGAAATATATTAGAACAAGAGGAATGTGTAACAATAAGTGCCCATTGAAATGATGGATGGTGGGTAGAGTGGCATCCACCCAAATATAAAATGACCCCAATAGTAGGTTGCACTTGAGCTCCATCACTGTCCATCATTTCAGGGGATCGTTATAATCCAAAGAACCATATATTTCTTCATAGTCCATTGAATTGAGTGAATTGAGGGCTACTTTCCCCAGAAATAATGCGGCCATAAGTCAGTACAAGTATATAGAAGGAACAGATTCACGATCAAGTAGCATCAGAGGACCAAATAATCCAATGGAAATATCCTTGATAAAGAACACCAGGCCAGAAAGAAGTCAGCATACCGCACATTGCATATTCCCCTATTTGTTGCAAAGATGACAACGGGTGACAACACGGTCTCTAAAGCACGATTAAGGTAGGAGAAGCATTATTTATCCAGCATGTGGACCTACAAACAAGTTTTGAGCAACCGTATAAATAAATGGCACTAAATGAAATCAAGTGTATTTGATGATTTTTGTCAAATAGAACATATTATATGTTTGTACAGATGAAAAATGTATGCATGTGGTATTGCATAAAACATACAAAGATTTGCTTTTGTGTGTTGTGTGTGTGTGCAACTGTATGCAAGCAGGTGCTAAAGATAATCAGTACCTCATCAATAATTACCACCCCAGGCACAAGGTCTACTACTCCTTCATCAATATACCTATTAACCACCTATCACATAACAATATCACTAGTTATATGGCGCAGGAAAAAAAAAAATTACAAGAAAAAAAAAATAACAATTTTTTTTTTAAGAGATTAGATCAAAGATTTGAGAGACTCAAAGAACACCTAGTAGAGTGTATTAACTAAGTACTAGAAAAAGGTCTACGAGATCTATTTCATATATTGCGATCGGAAGAAGAAGAACATGAAGAGGTAGAAGATCAAGAACCACGCAACAAACCTCCTATTCCTAAGAAAATAAACAAAAAAGTAATAACACTAAATTTAAAATTTTCCTAGTTTCTTTTTGCATCATTCTTCGGGGGTTGGGAGAAGCTCGACCTCGAGCTTGATTCAAAGTGGATCCCCTTCATCACCATGCAAGATTATTTCTGGAACTTGATCTTCTTCTTGAGCTTCATCCGCTTCCTGAGCCAAGTGTACCTTCACCTTCTTTTTTCGCATTCATATGAACAGTGTCATGTTTCGGTATCTTTGAAATATCCTTTTTTTCTTCATTAAATTTTGGTTGGAGCAAAACCTCCTTTTGAGTGTAAAATAGCTTATCGGTAATAAGGAAGATAAGGGAGGAGAAAGGTGTAAAGTGGAAATTAAAGAGAGAAAGACATGGAAGGATGAAAAAGGTTGCAAGGAAGGATAGTGTTTTTTTTTTTTTTCCTTGTATTAAAAGAGGTGTGGCCCCTCTTTGAAACACAGAGATTAGAATTGAGTAAAGAAGTTGGGTCTTGTGAAAAGATCTTTGGGGTAGACTCCCTTACAGACCCAAAGAGATAGTATATTCTCTCACCTTTTATTATTATTTTTATTTTAATTATTTCTTCCCTCAATCTTCCCTGCATCATTATATTAAGAAGTGCAACAACACTTCATACATGCATTACTGCAGTTTGCTATACCAAAGTATTAAAAACGGCAAGTCGACACTTTATACATGCATTAAAAAAAAATAACTTACTACCAAAGTATTATAAATATCCACATAGAATAATGCAAAACCTTGTTTATTTCCTGCCGCAGCTTGTCAACTATTTTAGTCTTCTTAGTTTTCATCAGTGGTTCAAAAAACGGCAAGTCAACCTGGAATCGCTAGAACGTGCCATTTGAGCGAAAAACACGGGAATCGCTCGGCCAGATTATAGATAAGAACTAGCAATTTTGTACAGTAAATCATGTGTATGACGTCATAGATCGGCGTATGACATTACAATCTTCCCTTATACGTTAAAATGATGTCATGGATTGCCACATCAAGGTCGACAAACCCATTTACTGTTGGCAATGTGGCCTTTCAATGCCTTAAAGCCAATAGTCTTAGGCTCAGTGGGAGTTAGAGAGAGACTGAATTTGGGTGCTTGGCGCACTAGAGCCTAGATTCATATACCCTGAGTATTTGAGGCATTGAGAGTACATTTTGAGAGTGTGAACTCTCAGGGAGGTATGAGGGTCACCTCTGTGTCAGGACTATATTGATTAGAATGCCTCATAGTTGATGTGATAAGCCAGGGCTTGGAGAATCCAATCGAGAATAATAGAACCCGAGTATTTAAAAGAGTATTCGCCCTGTATGGAATAGTTGGCTCATGGGACATGAGCCCGTATCCTGACACGAGACCATTCTATGGCATGTGCACCCACTGTCGTATGGGGAAGCCACTCTTCTATAGTAGTATTCGACTTAGAAGAGCTAGTGCGCATGTGCTTTGAGAGGACCCCAGTATTTGAGTAGGAACATGTCCCACAGGGGTGCACCAGTAATCCATTGAACCCCTGGTGATGGGAAGCTCTGGCTCAACGACTTTGATGTGACCAATTATGTGTCACTGCCATAGACTGTGGAGCATAGGTCCATTGGGTCGGCTTGAGACACCAATGGAACGTCATTCAGGTTAGCCCAATGGAAGACTCCGACTAGCGATCTCATTTACCTTTAGCCCATATTAATCTAAAATTGATGAGAAAATATTTTATATTGATGAAAAATTATGTAATAATATTGAGAAATTATTTAAAGAATTTTTGGGATTTTGGGAGATTTTTTTAGTTCTTTTTTTAACAATAAAATATGATTTTCAAATTTGTTTGACATAAATACCAAACAAAGACATTCTATGGGGATGCCACATGGATCCCAAGTGGCCATAGGGATGCCACATGGCACCCCCACCTCCCCACTCGTGGATGACATCATGCTGATGACATTTCTATATGGGGACCTATTTGTCATTAATTCTTTTGTTTGTATTATGTTATAACATATTATCTTGTTATTTAAAATGTTATATATTGTTATGACTTAAGTTTGATTTAAGTCACATGTTTTTTTTTTGCTCATATGTACCTTTTTGGCATGTGTGAAGTCATGAAATTTTGAGAATTAATTTAATTCATATTATTATCCACATATGATTTTGTAGCATGTGTGTATATCTTATGTGGCACCACCTTATGGGCTTGACCCATATGAAACTTTAGTATTGTTAAAATCCTATTGGTGGTGTCATAAGATATTTTATTCAAATGTGTAGATGTCCCATATTACCTTTATATCCATGTCTTTATATTTTATTGACCCTCACAAATTATTCAAAAACCATGGGCATAAGTGTAAACATGAATTTGGACTTAATGGAAAATAAAACATGGAGCTAACGACGTCAAGGTAAAATGACTTAAACCTAGGTTTTACGGAGTGAAAGGTGTCAAAAGCTCATCCATTGATCTTGGTGATATGATATGGATGAGTGGCTTGGATAAAAGCCTCTCATGTGTCATTGATCTAAGGCATCAAGGATCAAGATCAAATCCATCTTTATGATTTAAGTATAAAAGTAACTTATGAGATCAATTATAACCCTAACTTGAATATTCACTTCAAAGAGAGAGAGAGAGAGAGAGAGCCCTTGACAAAAATGTGGTCACCCATGAGATTATCTTCTTCCTTGAGCTTTCATTTGAAACCCTTCCATGGAGTAGTCCATCATTTACGTGATCAAGCCCATACTATTGCTTCATTAAGGTATTGATTTTTCTTCTCATATTTTTAATTCCCATCTCATTTCCATTTTCAAAGCTTGCTGTAATTCTTAATTTACAGTAACTTTCTTCATTTTTTGTCGTGAAAACTTGATATTTGAAGAGTCCCAAAGCAATAGTGCAGTCCATACACATAATATGTGTAAACTAGCTTGCTTACTCCATAATCTTGGGTAGTTTCAACTTGATTTCTTGATCTTATTTTTCTGAAATTTTATTGAGAATATACAACTTATGAGAAGTTTATTTCATCATATTTGAGCATAAGAAATAGTCCATTGAGTTCCCTTTTTTAATGTTGAAAAGTTCGTGTCGTCCCTTATGGACCACGTGGTGCAGTTTCACCATAACGTCCTTATTTTGTATAGTATCTCTCTCAAACTTTGAAGAGCTATTTTGATACATGTCCCTCTTATGATTTGATCCCCATTATGAAATAAATGTAATCATTTGCTTCCCATTGGATTGATCTCCTTGAGTTATTATTATCACCCGTGCCCTTAGACAATGGGACAAAATTAAGTCTTTAAAAGGCCATTTCGTGGCCCGGGCACAAGGGGTTCGAACCATGATTTTTCCATGTATGTTTGCATGTTAATTTGATGTATTTACAGTTATTAAATGGATTCATGGTTGGTTAAATTGAGTATGTTGTGTTAATATTGAGATTGTTTTTTAATCTTGCGGTATGAGCTTTAATGCTATGCATTATTGTTTATGCGAATTGAAATCTTATTGAATTATTATGATCAAGTGTATGATGTGTATGAGATATTATGATATATGATAAAGATGAAGAATGAAGATGAAATTATCATAATATTTTGATATAATGACAAATTGAGAATGCAAGTCATGCAATATGTTGTAGAGATGTACAATGTGAATATTTAAATATTGTATTCAGTTTAATTGAATTTTTTAGTAAGGGATTTGTAAGGGACCTATTAGGGTTGAATTTTATTATTCAAATGTGGATAAACCATGTTTGTAGGCTGGAATATATGTATTATGATTTTGTATTGAGATATTCATGCATTTAAACCCTTGAGTTTTTATATAATGGAAATTTTTTAAAAGATTGCATTTCTAGCCCATTGGTCTTATACCACCAACATTTACATGTGGCCACACATCAATATTTCGTGGTAGTAGGGGTTGGTTTTATTGTTTTATAGGGCCTCTTCTTTCCACATCTCTTCGTTGTGGGACAATTCCAAAATACACTTTTGCTTTCTAATATAGCTTTTCATTCACGTAATAGTACAACAAGTGGCGCTGTGGTATATTTGGTTATCACGTTCTTCTTACCCACTGAAGGTCCCTAGTTCGAACCTCCAAGGTGGCACCATCTTCTTAATACAACAAGTATTTCTTGTTATTTTCTTATTTTTCTCGTCAAAAAAAAAAAAGTAATACAACAAGTATTTTTTGTCAATTGTTATTTTCTTATTTTTCTCATAAAAAAAAAAAGTAATAAAAGTATTTTTTGTCAAAAATAAAATAAAAGGTAATACAACAAGTATCATATTTTTTTTGTCAAAAAAAAATAAAAGGCAATACAACAAGCATTTCATTTCAAGAAAAAAATAAAAGGTATTTCTTAATACAACAAGTATTTCTTGTTATTTTCTTATTTTTCTCGTCAAAAAAAATAAAAAGTAATACAATAAGTATTTCTTCTCAAAAAAAAAAAAAGGTAATACAACAAGTATCATATTTTTCTTGTCAAAATAAAAAAGAAAAAGTTTATATAAGGATGCAACCTTATATGTAGAACTATGGATGCACCTAAAAAATCCATCAGAAAAGGTAGTTTTCATGTTGAAAAACCCTTTGATTGATCATCTCGACATCGAGATGTATGACCATGAAAAATAAAAGATTTTTTGTCTCAGAAATAGTGCATTTTACAACATATTACCTAAATCGTCCATTTTCAAGATGTTCATATGTTTATAGATCTACTTGATTTTAACCATTTTTTGAAATTTAAAATTTTATAATTAGATATAAAAATAGATTTTGAGATAATCCGAAGAACATTTTGCATCCAAATTATATACCGTGATAAAATTTGAAGGTGCACCTTACCTCTACAGCGCTACGGATGCATCCGCATGCTAACTGCACCCAAAAAAAAAAAAAGGTAATATAAGTATCATGCTTTTCAAGCATGCATTTAAGTTGCGATTATTATAAGCTTAAATTAGATATGTAAAGTAATACAATATAGGCTTCGAGCGTTGTTAGATTGTTTTTTACCTAGGAATAAATGGTATAATTATATTTTTTATTTTTATAACATGGTGGTCTTTAACATAAATTTAGGAATATTAATTTAAAAATAGGGTTCATACAATGAGGCCATTTGAAGTCTTTCTCTCTCTACTAACAATCTCTTACACTAAATTTATTCTAGAAACCTAAAAAATTAGATTTTTGAAAAATTAAAGTTGTTATTTCGAAAATTGGTACGCATTCTAATAATTTCTACATTGATAACCAAATATTTTATTTTATTTATTAATTTATTTGCATTATAAATTATGTAATGTACTATTTTTTCTTACAGTTGTCAATAATATATTTTAAATTAGATGATATTATAAGATATTTTGGATTTGTTATTATTTGTATAATAAAATAATTATGAAATGTAAACCAACAATTTCAATTTCAGTATATAAATATATAGTTAGTTAGGTTGTAATAATTTTGGATTATAGTTAATTAGGTTGTAATAATTTGGGTTGTTTTTAACGGATTAGGGTTTGCCGCCAATTCGAGATTTTGATGGCCATGTTTTCATTGATTTAATCCATTCTTTATTGTAGTCTATGTATGATTACATACTTCACCCTTGATAATTCTATGATTTTTCTTTTGTGTGATGTAAATTTAATGGTTAAGATAAGTTCATACAGGGAAAGAACATCTCAATATTCGCACATTGAAGAAAAAAATGAAAGTCAATAATGTAGTACCTCCATTTCTTATTGGATTCCTAAAAAACATTTATCATAAATTTTAATAATTTTTTTGGATTTTTTTTAATCCTAAATCCGACCGATTCAGCCGATTCTCGATCCAGATCGCCGATTCACCGATCCGGATGGGTCTTTGCGGTGACCGATCCGGGACAACAATCCGTTTTTTAAACCACTGGTTTTCATCATCAGACCCATTAGAGAGAGAATATCATGCCGTCCTTGTGGATGAGCATTTGCAGCATCCCGATCATGTAATATAATATTAAAACAAACTAGAAAAATCATAACAATATCAATACAGAATGCTAAAAAATGTCAAAACAAACAAATAATACCGATATTTATAAATTAAAAAAACAAATATGGCTATCAACTAGAAAGAATATATATCAACGAAAATTCAAATCAACGTGTCCAATCAACAACAGAAGAAAAAAAAAAACAGCTTGATATGAGCTGGTCTCACATAAAAAAAATGATAGATAAAATATTTTTGTTCACAAAGGAACACAAAAGGACTTATTCTCTCTCCAGAAAAGTAGGAGCTATTTCAAAAGAGTGAATGCTTATTCCTCATTTTTTGTTGCTTCTAAATCCTTCCAAGGTGTTCTTCATTCCTTACAGTATGGTGGATTTAAAAATCTTGGGATGCAATTCAGCTGGTATCATATAATGATCATCAGTTACATGTGATAATGTAAAACGAACAGTTCAAATGCATGCATGGAATGGCTCACAATACTATGGCACGCCTTGACTGCATGTGAATAAAAAATTTACAGGATAAGATACTACATAACAAATAAAGAATTAGAGGTAAAACTAAACAAGGGTGTAAAAATGGGTAAAAAATGAGGACACATTAGTCATAATGAAAGAGAATTTGCGCAATTAATTGTGGATTTATGGTCACCAGATGCCTGAGATAAGAATTTCCAACATTGTGGCACAATCGCCAGAATATAGAGATTCACACAATCTAGTCCCTTCTAATTTTCAGAAATAAAAGTAGTCCTAATTTTATTTTTTTTACGTTCAAATCCCAGTTTTGGGGGATCTTTTTATTCCCATTTACCCCCAAGTCTTTTTACTTTTTGAGTCAAAAAGAGGTTCAGATATTGGATGTCCAAACCCATTCTTTTTTGTCTTTGTGTCGGTTCAGACATCCAATGTTTGAACTGCTCTTTTAGGCTAAAAACAAAAGGAAAGTGTTTCGGGTTCAGACATTGGATGTTTGAACCCAAATCACTTGTCTTTTAGTTTTTAGTGTAGAGCGGTTCAGACATTAGATGTCCAAATCGGCACAGAGAATAAAAAAATGAATCTGGACATCTAATTTCCAAGCCACTTATCGTCTCAAAAATAAAAAGAGCCCAGTTTGGACATTGAATGTCCAACGAGGGGCTACATTACGAATCAAAAAGTCCTAAAAATGTGGGACTTGAACATAAAATAAAATAATTTAATTCCAAAAACTAGAATGTAAATTTCGCTTTTAAAAAAGGAAAAAGTTTATATAAGGATGCAACCTTCTAATGTAGAACTACAGATCACCTAAAAAATCCATCGGAAAAGGTAGTTTTAATGTTGAAAAACCATTTGATTGATCATCTCGACATCGAGATGTATGAACATGAAAAATAAAAAGATTTTAAGTCTCAGAAACAGTGCATTTTACAACATATTATCTACACCGTCC
>NW_006499930.1:3537956-3578665 GCF_000471905.2 Amborella trichopoda | reverse complement strand
TATATATATATATATATATTTCCTGAATCGATTTCTAAGAGTTTTGGTTTGGATTTTGAAAAGGAAAAAGTTCATATAAAGTTGCAACCTTAAAATGTAGAATTATAGATGCACCTCAAAAATCCATCGGAGAAGGCAGTTTTAATGTTGAAATACCCTCTAATTTATCATCGCGCCATCGAGATGTATGAATATAAAAAATAAAAATAAAAAAAATTTTTTGAGCCCCATAAATAGTGCATCTTACAACACATTATCTAGACCATCAATTTTCAATATTTTCATATAGTTATAGATCTATTTGATTTTAACTGTTTTTAGATTTTAAAATTTTATAATTAAATATAAAAATAGATTTTTAGATAATCCTAAGAATGTTTTACACCAAAATTACATGTTATAATAAAATTTGAATGTGTGCCTTAATTGAATTGTTTAAGGTTGCAACCTTATAGAAACCACACCCTTTTGAAAATCCAAGTTAATGGTATTTTATGAAAAATTAAGAAGAATCAAGAAATAGAGTTAGGCATGTAACACGCTTTTAGTGAAAGATGGACAAGGTGAACAAGCACGGTATATGCGGTTTTAAATTTTTCTTTTTTTTGCCTGCTTGAACACTTATAGAAGTCTAAATACAATTAAAACTAAAAAAAAAAATGATAATCAATTACAAAAGAGATTATCACTTGTTGTCACTAATAAGTTTATTCGATAGATAAAAATTACATAAGACTCTTGAGAACAAGAAAACATAAAACTGCAAAGTATGGAACTGCAAAGCATAGAACTAGATGTATTACCTCAACTAGACTTTGTACACCCCTCTACCTCATATCCAGACTTTGCACACCCCTCTATCTCATATCCCTTCCTTATGGTATGGAGCACATGCCCCTTTTTTACGCCCCTTTCTTATGTTAGGATTGGGGCGTGCCCTTATTGGCGTGCCAACTTAAGGAGAGAGAACGCACTTTGAGGCGTAAAGAATGAGAAAATAATCTGTTTATTTAATTATACACTATTTCTAAGGTCACTATTTATAGGGTTGGGATTTCTTAAGGTTAGCTATCTTTATGGAAAATAGATCATTAATTATAGGATAGCTATGGGGTGAGAGATAATCTTTAAATCAATCATCATGATTAAAAATAAAGTATTAGAACATTATTCTTCAGCTTAATTAACTTAATCTCATCAATTAAAATTATTATGAAAAATATATCATATTTTTCTATCTCGTTCATAAATCTTTTACACATGCTTTAATTTGAAAATTAACTCTATTTAATTTTCAAAACTTACCTATCTCATTCAACATGATTAAGTGGCCTGATATGATGTGCCACATAATCGGAAGTAATATGCACAAAATGGGGTGGGGTGTGCCACTTTTGGTACCGATAAATGGGCCCACATAATTCTCACATGTGTTTTATGGCGGGCCGCACAAGTCATGGTGGGCCCCATATATATTATGATTTATAAAATTTATAAAATAAGTTTTAGAAAATGATAAATATTTTTTATTTGCCTCTCCTAATAATATTAGACATCCTCATAGTAGAAGCCACCAAATTAATCACATATTTACAATCTCCATCAATCAAAGATTTGATCCCGAAGTAGAAAAAGGCAAAAATCAAGAAAAAACACTGAGAGCTATAAAGCACATAGTTCCATAAAAGTCAAAAGTAAAAAGTATTAGGGAAAATATCTCTATACCTTTTATTTTTATGTTTCATTTCACAATAGACCTAAGGTCTTAAAAGATATATTAGGACATAAAAATTGTAGATTTTATTTCTTCCAACCCTTGAGCTAATTTAGACCTATTTTTTTAAGTAAAAAAAATCTAAAAAGATATTCTTTTTCTAAAAGCCATCATTCCAAACTTCTAGAGAAAGAGAAGGGCTTCATAGATGTGAGTGGTTATCAAGAAGAAAGAGATAGGTGTTTGGAGAAATACGGGAGGAGAGAGAAGATGAGAGACACAAGAAGAGAGAGAATGAAAGACACAAGAAGAGAGAGAAAGTGAAGTTTGAGGTATATAAGTGAATAGAGAAAAATGATTGTGTTTAGAAAGAGCACGTCTTTCTCACATTTGTTAGGTTAAAAAAGAGGTTTAAAGTGAGTTAGAAGATGACTTTTGAAATATTGGGTTTATCAAGAAATAAAACTTAAAAATATGAGATATAAAGATATTTTTTCAAAGTATTATAGTTTGCCATAGTAGTCGTCACTTAAAGAGTATTTTTTAGCAAAATCTCTAAATAAGATGAAAAAATGGTTTACTGTATGCAGTCTCTCAAAAACGATAAAAGTTTATTGTATGCATCATCACGTTTATTTGATAGAGAATAGGCTATAATATGTTTGAGGATGGGATGTAGAAAGACTAATATTTAAAAAATTTATCGCACAAAGCATTCTTTATTTGTAAAAAAAATTTCTTAATCTTCGTGTGTGTGCACGCGCATGTGCTCACACACACATACACAAAGGCTCGCACAATCTGAAATGATAGCATTGCCCCGGGGAGCATACTGTTTATTTGCTCCCTTTAGAGAAATGCTGCCTGGTGGTATTTTTAGGACCCAAATTTGGGGACATATCCTCTACAACCTAGCAATTATCTTCCAATAAATAAATAAATAAATAAATAAATAAATAAAATAAGACGCATGAGATTAAAAAGATAATATTCTAAATTTAAATGTACACCATCCAATTATTGTACTACGAGATCTAAGTGTTAGAGAACTCAAAATCTAGATTTTTTTTTTTTTCTTTTGAAAAGAATCAACTGATAATTCTTAAGTAGATCCCGGAATTTCATATAAAAAATATTGCTTAGTAGCGTTTTCACTTGGTGCAGCAAGTGGACAGTATGATCCCATGGGACTATAATGCATCTCCTTATCAAAGTTTTCCCTTCAAGACAACCCAAAAGACTTGAAACCCGTCTTCTATCTACCAGGGCCATATGCCCTCTCTCCATACTTTATTTTTTATATATCTCTGTGAGCTTTGCTTCTTCTACACACTTGTGTTCTATGCGCGCCTCCCTTCGCTACGTACACTTTTTAGGCTTGTAGGTGTACCCGACATGGGGGCTACCACTACTCGCATCTTGTGAGATCTTCCACCGCATATATTTAGGGAAAAGATTATGTCACTTTTTGGGTTGATGGAATAGTGTAAGCCTAACGGCTTAGATTGAATATAGGTAGGTGAGATGGTCACAACTTCATTTTGTATTTTAATTTTAATTTTTTTTTTACCAATTCAAATTACTTGAAATTTGGAGGAGATTCTTATTAAGTAATATAAAAATTTGTTATCAAATATATGTATGTATGTAAGGTGCCAGCCTTATACTTTACAATTAAGGCACACCTTGAAAAATTATTGAAAAAGATTGTCCCAGTACGTGTCTTGGGCGCCAACCATATGCTATACAAGTAAGGCACACCATGAAAACTTACTGAAAAGGGTCGTCCCAACTATAGTTATCAAGATCGAGCCGAACCGAACCGGTGGTCGAACCGATCAAGCGCCGACCAATGCCCATGTATGTGAGGTGCTAACCTTATACTATACAAGTATGCTGCACCATGAAAATTACTAAAAAAGTTTTCCCAACTATAGTTTTTTTTTTTGACAAATAAACACACCTTTAAAAAATTCCCAACTATCGTTATCAGGACCAAATCAAATCGGTGGTCTAATCAGTTGAATCGATGACCATTACTTTGGTTGGTCTGATCTAAAAACTGGATTTGGTCAAAAATACGTCAAAACTAATCTTTGACGAGTTATGGCCAGTCAGACCAGTCGGCTTTTACTAGTAACTAAATGAGGTAGGGCAATTTTTTAATACAATATATATTTTTAAACTATTACATCTATTTGTCTTTAATTTTTTCTAAAATCATATCCAACCAAATTGATTAGTGGTTGGACTAGTTTTGATTGGATCAATCCCCTCATTGGTTTAATGATTGGTTTGATTTGATAACACTTGTCCATTGTTAAGAAACACTCCAATTTATCATATCGATCCCAAGATATACAGATATAAAAAGGAAAGGATTTGGAGTCTTGAAAGTAGTGCATCTTGTAATGCATTATCTTGGCGATCCATTTTCAAAATTTTCAGATGTTTATAGATCCGTTCGATGTGAACCATTTTTTGAGGTTTTGAGTTTTTGGCATTCGAGGTACATCTTTTTTCGTCGTTTGGAGGTGCGCCTTAATTTGATCATGCGTGTTTGCATGGGGTGTGTGTGTGCTTTTTTGTTTTTTTTCGAAGGGGGGGAAGGGGTTCTAGGTTCACGCGCATGTGCGTATGTTTGTTTATGGTGTGTGTGTTGAGGGTGAGGTCTCTTGCTCACTCTGTGTTTTCTACTGAATGGCCTCTATAAAGCACGAGTCTTCTTTGATTATATTGAGGTCCATCATTTCTGCTTCCCCGGATTGATTTATGTATTGATTGCATTAAGCTGGTATAGGGAATGGACTGAGTTGCATTTTTGTATCTTTTCCAGTTCGTGTTGTGCTTTTTCACTCCTCTTTAATCATTCTTTTGTTGATACACACTGCATAAACGGCCTGTCTGTGTATTGGCAAAGCTTTAATGCTAAATGCATCCATTTTTGTTTCTCGGATATTGCTTGATTCCTACACTCTGATGATGTTGCACATTTGTCCAGGGAGTTGGAGAGTGTGACTCAGATTTGTGCACAGCGTCAAGTTTGAAGCTTCTTTTATGTCTGTAGCCGCCTCTTCCTATTTCGGATCGGTATGGTGGTAAGGGTACTACTACTGTCATACATCTAAAAAGACATAGAGTGATTCATGTACGGACCCAAAAATTTTAGGAAATTTATGCGTACCTATATCAATGGAAGAGATAGAGAGAGATCGAACCTATATGCATGAAAATTTTAAAACGATTCCAAAAAAATTCTTTAAATCATGTAGAGAGATTTTTATTGAAGTTTAAAAATAGGGGATGTGGAGAGAGAAACCATGTAAAAAGAGATGTGAAAGATGCGTGAATTACACATATATCAAGTATTTTTGCTGATCTATATTTTTTATCTGATTTTTTCATTCAACTTTTTAAAATAAAATTGATTTGTTTCCGATTTTATGGTGAGCCGATTTATTGATAATCCCGACTTACTAACTATGGGCTGAACTGACCCTATGTGATTAGGCCTGGCCTGTTACCAGCCCCACATCCTCAATCTTAAAACAGAGAAGTTTAAACAAGGTGCAGTTTACGTATGACCATATTCAAATGCGTTGTAATGGATTTAGTATCTGAAACATCCTAAATCACTTACGCTGTGCTTTTAGTTCTGTGATTTCGATCTCAATAGTGTAGTTTGGATGGTCTATAAAGATTAAATGAACGCTGATGAAGGGTTTCAACAAAATGTTTTAAATAGTTTATTATTAAAATTTGGAGTCCTCCTTTTGTTCGTGGTTGAGTTTACGGCCGGCGACGGAGGCCTGGGCTAGGGCAGCCTTGTCTCGAGCCCGGCCTTCTAAGGGGCCAGGCCGTCCCAGTCCTAACTAGGCCGAAGGGCCTAGCTCAAGCCCTAGCCCTAGCCCTGTCTTGGTCGCACCTAATAAATAAATAAATAAATAAAGAGTGATGTACATATGGGCCCTAAATTTTTTTCTAAAATAAAAATTGTTCCATTTATAGGCAGAAATTATAAAGAATGTGGGTCAAGCTGCCTTTTTTATTTTTTCCAAAATTACCCCTCAGTCTGACAATGGAATCCTCAGTGTGAATTTTAAATTTTTTTTTTTTTTAAGTTTTTTTGTTAGTAGGGCAATGCCCCAAGCTTTAGGCTAGTGCCCTATGAATGAAAAAAAAACAAAAAATTTGGCACGAGTATGTCCTTGGACCGAGGGATAATTTTAGAAAATAAAGAAAATGGCTGACTGACCTTCTTTGTAAATTTCACCTATAAGTGGAGCATTTCGTATTTCTGGAAAAAATATAACACATAAATAAATGAAAGTTAAAAAAAAAAAAATTAAGCTCAGGATAGACTTAGAACCTGTCATTACCTCGGCCAGGGTCTAGCCTGTTGGGTTTATGTAGCCTTTAAAGGCCTTATGAGTGTGTATTGAAACACTTTTATTACAGTGAAATATAAACTCAGTGGGAGTGTGATCCCTTGATGACCATACTAAGCAAATAATGCTTGCCTGTGCCAGACTGTGTTTATCGATCTAGGCCAGTCGGTTAGAAAACCCAAGGTACCTGGGCATAAAAGAATTAAATCGAGGAAGGTTTTGGGTTAGCCCTTGATGAGGTCGGAGCTTACGCCTAGATAAGTGAGCCGAATGACTGTGTGACCCTTGTGTGTGATGGTAAGCCTATTAAGACGGGGATCAAAACCTCATCCATGTTCTATCACAAGGCCTGCATATCGATAGATCATTTGGGAAAGCCAGATATCCACTTTTGGGTGAAGCGTATGCATGTGCGAGAGATAACCCTATGCACTATAGAGTTGTGGTCGCATCAGGTCGTGGCGACATTACTCATCTCTAGAAGAGGACCTGTAATCCACATACTGGGATTGCGACCTTTTGATTTATCGATCTGACTTTGGTAACCCGCTAATGAGCCCCTGCTTAGAATGTGGGTCATAGGAAACACTGGGTCGGTTTGATAAAGTTAGTATAGTCTGTAGTCCACAGCTGAAGGTGGAGTATCCCATAATTACAAATTGAATTTCTAAAACCATATGGATCATTTTCCCATCATATTAATTTAATTGTGTTCATTTGATTATTATTATGATTTTAGTTTTATTATTTGAATTTTTATGAATCTCTTAATATTTTAATTATGATTTTTGGACTTATAAAAATATAATTATTGATTTTACAAAGTTGTAAAAATTCATATATATATATATATATATATTAATTCATTTTATTTAAATTTAAAACTTTTTTATAAAATTTCATGAGGGCCCAAAGTGCACAATGCGGCATGTGGGTAGGGGCCCACATGTGCCACAAAGGGGTGGCACGCCCGACCCTTTGGATTCTCTTTAATTGCTTTGTGTTCAAAACTTTGAGTTATGATAACTTTGATTTGTGGCATGTGGTCAAATCTTGAAAGGGAAATATTGACCATGGCATATTTTGTTTTAATAGCAAGTTTGCTTTAAAGGGATATGGTCGATTTGAATAGATAGTAAATATGACCTTATCTTATTTATATTTGGTAGTCTTTATTTACATGATAATATTTGACATATCTTTACGAAATATGTGAGATGGATCATGCAATTTTATAGAATGCATGATATTTATTTTATTTAAATATATTGATGGGAAAATGGTTTAAGAAAAGGGGGATAATGGTCCAAGCACATTCCATAATGTTGATGGCCCATCTATCGAATGGATGACTCAGATCTCTCACCCCACAAGTTACCTTGATCAACGTTCTAGATTCAATCTCATGAAAAAAACAAACTATGAGAAAACTCTAAAAAACCCTAAACCTAAATATCCACTATAAATAGGGGTGCTCTCTCCCAATCTCTACACACATAACCTCTCTCTCTCTCTTCTCTCTCTCACCTCTCTCTCTCCTAGAGGGGCACGCCCCACTCTCTCCCCTCCGTAACTCTCTCTCTAAATTTTCTCTCTCCAAAATCCTAGATAGTACTCTCTCTCCTCTCTAGACCTAAGTTAATTTTAAGGGTTGAAAAAATTAGAGGGGGCCCAAGTTAATTTTGGGAGTTAATGTTTAATAGAGATTTTAAGGGGTGGTTACCTAGTTTGGCCGAAATCAGCTATCTCGGTTCGAGATTGAAGCCAGACCACAAATCCGGCGTCATTGGATGTGGTAACTCAGTGTGGGGTGTAAAAAGCCTAATTGAGGTAATCTCCGACATCTTTTATTTTATTTGTTTGTTCTTTTATTTTATATTATTAAGCACAGTATTAGGTTGTATGAATGGCATCAAGTAGTTGATATTTATTTTATTGATGTGTTATTTATTTTTGGGTTTTCTATTGTTTGTAATAAGACTATCTGTGAGTGATCTTGTTGCCAAAATTATAAGGGGCGATTATTATTAAAAAAAAAAAATTGTATTTCCCCAGCAAAAGATCACATAGGTCTTTCTTTCACAGCCCTCAATTGGGACCTGACCGTGCCAGGCGGGTTGGTCATCCCAGCCCATTGCCAGCCGTAGTCTAGAATAGATTATCAGCCTATAAAGTCCAAAATACATATTAGAGAGATTTTTTTTTTTCAAAATCCCATTTTTGTCGAAATGGGGAGTTAGTGCTTCTTGATCCATTGTCCAAAATAGAGAATCACTTTCCCTCCTATGCGAGTTAAATGCCTTCCTAAAATCAAAGATATATAATAACTGAATTCCCTAAAATTGGTAAGAAGATAAGAATTGATGTTCATTAATTTCCAAACAAAGATGAAGATAAGAATTCATATTGTAATAAAAAGATATGAGGATAAGAATTCAATATTGAAATAAAGAGAGAGAATTGGATTTTTTTTAAATAAAAAGCGATGTTCATAAATTTCCAAATAAAATGAGGATAAGAATTCAAGATTGTAATAAGGATAATGGTTTTGATAGGGCTGCAGCCCTAACAAAATACGTAAAGCCTCACCTCATAACTCATAGAAAGTTCAATTCAAGAGTTGGAAAACCTTTAAATCGTACCATTTCGGATTGAACATTATGGTTGTGAAAAAAAATTAGAATTTAAAATTTAAAAATAATGTATATTACAACAAATCATCTAGACCATCCATTTTGCCCTAAAAAGAAGTGTTCATAGATTCGTAAGATCTGTACCATTTTTTTAATTTCAAATTTTTTTTGTCGGTGTTAGAAATTGATTTTAGAGCCATAACAGGTATTTTTTATGTCCAAAGTGCTTTCTAGATGTGGATATTTCTGATGCTGAAAGTGCTTTTTAGATGAGGATTTGAGGTGAAGCTTTATTTTGTTTTCATAAATTCTGGGCCTTATAGCAACTCCATACTCGTAATAAAAAGAGAGAATTGCATTTTCTTAAATAAAAAGCCTAAAGAAATGTTTCCTTTATTCATGAGGTAAGGGCATAACTGCAAATCCAAAATTTCACCGTTTTGTTAGTTTCTCGCTCATGCCTTCACTATCTTTCGTTTTAATTATCAGATAACTTTTATTGCAAATTTCGTTTCCGCTATTTTAGCGGATATCTGCTATTTTCTCGAGGATATCTATCCCCAAAATCTATATATAAAAGTAGAGATCACGAGCTGTCTCCAAATTTCAAAAGGCTCTCATCTCTGCTACAATTAGAGAAAGAGAAGCAACCCTGTGGAATTTCAGATGGTTCTCATCTTTGCTACAATTGGAGAAAGAGAAGCCACTCTGTGTTTTAGATTGAACTCATGCTAATTACCAGATCAACAAGTGCGGATCAAGGTCGCCATCACTGAAGCTTTTCGAACTTTTTACTAGAGTAGAAATTGTGGCTCCTCTTCCAATTAAAGACTCGATAAGACTGAAAACTATAGGGAATGACTTATGGAGAAGTGAATCTTGCCCGAAACTTGAAAGTTGGCAGTTTGTTTGAAGTACAATCTGTTACCTGCAACAATAAAGAGTTTCTCGAATGTCTAGAGAGAGAAATTCAGGTACTCAAGAACTTGGATTCTCCTGTGAGTGACCTTGGCCAGTGCAATGACGAAGAAGGAAAGGTGAATTCCTTCATGGAGGGCGGTGATTTGTCTGCACTATCTATGAGATGCAAGGGATTGGCGGAAATGGCCATCAAAACTTACAGGACTTCCATTCTCAAAGGTCTTCAATACCTTCATGGCAATGGTGATTTGTCCGAACTATCTATGAGATGCAAGGGTGAAAATAAATGTGAGAAGATAAAGAAGAAAAAGAAGGCACTCAGATTTTAACATGGTTCGGTAGAGCTTGCCTACATCTACGAGTATCAACTCTATACTATTTTTTGTTATATCTTTTCAGCAAACTTTACAAGGTATTTATACACAAAACAAAAGAACGAGCCAGAAGGAAACTCCCCAAATTAATAGGATCTTGTGATTCCAAACAGTTCAAAAAAATAGCAACAAATGAAACAACCCCAATAAATTAGGAAACTACAGGGTTGATCGTGAATCCTTTAACACTCCTAGTCAAGTTGGTGTGTAAATATCAATTGAGCTCAACTTGCTCAAAGCTTGTAAGAAATAAGCCCTTGAAATTGCCTAGGTAAAAATATCTGCTAGCTGGTCTTCCCTTTGAACAAATGGAGTGTTAATAATTCCCGCTTGAACCTTATCACGGACAAAGTAACAGTCTACTTCAATGTGTTTCGTCATTTCATGAAATCTAGGATTTGAAGCAATATGAATGGTAGCTCGATTGTCACAAAACATTTTAATTGTAAGTTTCACTTGAAATTCGAGATCCTGAGGGAGAAACTTCAACCAAACAAGTTCACTTGCAGTTACAACTATGACTCTATATTCGGCTTCTATGCTTGATCTGAAGACTACACTTTGCTTTTTGCTTTTCCAAGTGAGAAGGTTTTCACCTACCATTGTACAAAACCTAGTAGTAGCCTTTCGATTATTCGGCCATTCAACCCAATCAGCTTCAAAATATCCGACAATATCAATGTGATTGTTACATTTTAGCCAAATTCCTCTTTCAGGGCAGGATTTTAGATACCAAAGGATTCTTTCAACAACAATCATGTGACTAGTTATTGGGGCATACATAAATTGACTAACTAAGCTAACAACATAAGCAATATCTGGTCTAGTAATAGTCAAATAAACTAGTTTTCCAACAAGTCTTTGAAATCTATTAATATTTTTAAGAGGCTTCCCTTCATCAAAAGTAAATTTATTATTCAAGTCGAATGGAATATCAAGAGGTTTGACCCAAGTTTTCCAATATCTTTTAAGAGATCCAAAACATATTTTCTTTGAAATATAAAAATTCCCTTTTTGGAGTATACAACCTCAATCCCAAGAAAGTACTTGAGTCTTCTTAAATCTTTAAAATTAAATTTGCTTTGAAAATATCCTTTTAGCTTTGAAATTCCTTCTTTGTCATACCAGTTCTTACAATGTCATCAACATACAAGGCCAACAACAATTCCATTTTTTTCATTCTTACTAAATAAGGAAGAGTCGTCAGATCCTTTTTAAACCCTATACTTAATAGAGCGGTACTTAGCTTTGTATACCATGCCCTCAATGATTGTTTGAGTCCATATCAAGCCTTTTTAAGTCTACAGGTAAGTTCATGATTTCCTTCTTTAGGATGACCTGGAGGAATGTTCATGTACATTTCTTCCTCAAGGTCTCCATGAAGGAATGCATTTTTAACATCCATTTGCCACAAAGATCATCCACAATTTACAGCAATGGAGAGAAGAACCCGAATAGTACCCATCTTAACAACAGAAACAAAGGTTTCCTTATAATCCACACCATATGTTTGGGTAAAACTTTTGGCAACAAGTCTTGCCTTATATCTCTCAATAGTACCATTACTATTGTATTTAATTTTGAAAACCCATTTACAACTAACGACCTTTTTTTCGTTGGGTAAACGAATTATATCCCAAATATGGTTTTTATGAGAAAAATAAACACACTAAAAAACACGCAGGTGGGAGATATTAATCTTCATTTTATTTAAAACTTCATGAAGGGATTTATCATGGAGAATCTTACTGGGAAGTCTATAAATAAGGTAACAGGCAGACAAGACAACTTCAAACCAAAATCTCTTTGGAACATTTTTCTCAAACTTTAACGACCTAGCAACCTCAAGAATGCGCCTATTTTTGCTTCCAGCAACCCCATTCTGATGGGGGGGTCCCAACACACGAGGTCTGATGTATAATGCCAACACTAGTAAGGTACTCAAAAAAAATTTTATTAACATACTCAATGCCATTATCAGATTAAAATTTTTTAATCTTGGCATTATACAGATTAGACACAAGAGCATTAAATTCCTTAATGATCTAAAAGACCTCATCTTTTGATGTTAAAAGATATATCCAAGTTGCATGTGACCAGTCATCAATAAACAAAATAAAGTATCTATGCTCATAATAACTATCAATAGGGGCAGGTCCCCAAACATCTGAGTGAATTAACTGAAAGAGCCCATCACAATCATGCATAGACTTTTGAAAAGGAAGTTTGGTTTGCTTAGAAAATTGACAAGTATTACACCCATGAAAATCGATACTAAGATTAGAATCAAAATTTGTAAACTATGATCAGAAGGGTGACCAACTCTAGCATGCCACAACTTGCTACTAAAATACTTAGCCACCAAGGCTTTATTTTTTTGATCGAGAATATGTAATCCATTCGAAATTCTCCCTTCACCAATTTTTCTCCTCGTGGCCCGATCTTGAAAGACAACATTGTAAGGAGAGAAAAGAACATTGAAGTTTAGATCTTTGGTTGTCTTGTTCACGGATAACAAATTTGAAGGAAATGATGGTAGAAACCAATGGTTTAAAAAATGGATTGGTGCCCTGGATCGAGCACCCCAAAAACCCATTTGGATTGGTGAATTGACATTTCGGATTGGGAATCGGTCAAATCGGACATATTTGGCCTTTAAAAAAATCCAAAAAAATTATAAAAAATTATAAAAAATCATTATAAATGTTGCTTTTTAGGAATCCAATAAAAAATGGAGGTACTACATTAAGAACTTTCATTTTTTTCATCAATATGCTAATATTGAGATGTTTTGTCCTTGTATGAATAATTTTAAAAAATTGTCTTATAATATCATCTAATTTTTTTAAAAAAATTATTTACAGCTGTAATAAAATAATACATTATATAATTTATGATATAATTAAATAAACAAATAAAAATACAAAATTTGGTTATCAATATATAACTATTAATAATAAACAAAGGTGTGACCCTTACAAATAAATAAATCTACAAAACTATATAATTTAAAAACGTAAACTTGTAAGTATATTATAATAAAATTACAAACGTATATAACTATCATACATGCAATGTGGGATAATTGACAAAGCAACTTTAAAATAGATTTTAAAGTGGTTTGGGCTAATGTTATGTTTTTATTTTAAAATGTCCCATAAACTAGTAATTTTTTTTAATGATCAATAAACTAGTATTAATATTATTTTTAATTATTCTAATATGCTATGAGTTAGTACTATTTTTTTTCTTTTTATGATTATTCTAATATGCTATGAGTTAGTACTATTTTTTTTCTTTTTATGCTCTATTAATCAATAACTTAATACCTAATATCTAATAAAAGGGTTATTTTTTATTGCAAAAAGCTTAATTTAATTTTAACAATGAACGTTACTACTTGCCCCACATCATTGAGTGAATCGACAAAATTAAATGTGGAACCTCAGTGGTGATATCGGACGTTAATACTTGCCCTACATCGGTGATACCAGACGCTAATACTTGCCATACACATAGCAAACATTAATAACTTTTTCGATGAGTGATATACAATAAGCATTTGCCCCGCATCGAAAAGATGAGGGAGCATTGTACCACACATAAAAGAATTGGCACAAGGCATATTACTTAAATTATTATGCATGGGGCATGGTACAAAGCGACATGGGGGCAAGACCACTTGGCATAGAGACGGCGGACAAGCACAAGAAAGTCTTGTCAACAGTCACGTGTTACGATGCCATGTGTAACGACACTGTAAAAGCTCGGTATCACCGATGCTTAACAGTGTTAAAGCGAGGTATCATGGGCAACAATGCTAGAAAACTGAACCGCTCGATATCACCAATACCAGATCTGGTGCGGTATTCACAGATACCCGATCCGGATCGCCCAATTTCAAATTGGATCAACGATTTTTTAAACACTGGTAGAAACAGTACTTCAGAATCATGAGAGTTAGAGACAATTTTAGAATTACCGAAATTTTAGATTTACCAAAATTGTGAACATGAATAATTGAATCATTGGTTATTGATACGGGAGGCTTACTAGAAGATTTCTCATAACTGGTTAAGCACTTAAGATTACCAGTCATTTAATCAGTAGCCCCTGAATCAATAACCCAAGAATGAATATTTGAATGAGAATGAAAAGAGTAAGGTGATGAATTGCCTGTTTTCTAAGTAGAGGCATGTGTTGAGATATTGCCACTCTCACCATACTGTTGGAAACATTGAGCAATTTTTTCCAGAGTAATTTGTGAATCAGTTGTGGATGCTTGGGAGCCAGTTCATTCACCTCCTATATCCTTTGAAGGTCTCAAGTGGGGATGTAAAAGCCAACATCGGTCTTTTGTATGACCAAGAGCTTTTCAGTGATCACATTTAAAGGTGGTCCTTCCTCCATTTCGACGCCTTCTACCATGTCCACGAAAACCACCTCCTCCTCTTGTTTCGTTATTAGTAGAATTCTTATTTTCAATTTTCTCATTATTTGCAACAGAGACAGACTTCTCAATCACCTCAATATTATTTTTTTTCAGGATTCATCACTTTCTTCCTAGTTTCCTCTCTTAAGACAGTAGAGTAAACACTTGCGAAACAAGGGAGTTCAGCTGACATCAATATTTGATGTGTTAAGCTCTCATATTCAGGTTTTAAAACAGCAAGAAACTGAAAAACTTGGTCTTATTCAACACGTTTTTGGATGACAACCAAGTCAGTAGTGGCAGGAGTATAAGTGGCCAACTCATCCCACATTGGTTTGAGATTGGCAACTAACTCAGTTACTAATTTTTCCTGTTTAACCTGAGATATTTCTTGCTTCAATCGATATATGCGAGCTATATTAATTTTATTACCATATATAGACTTACTAGATTCCCATAATTGTTCAGCTGTGTCTGAGTGGGTGAATATTTCAGCAATTGCAGGATGCATGGAATTCATAATCCAAGATATTTGAGCATTGGCTTGCCAATCTTCAAATGTAGGATCATCAGATTTAGGCGTCTTTGTCTTTCCAATGACATGCTCAAACTTAGATTTTCCACCCAAGGCCAAAGATACAACCCTTGACTAGACAATATAATTGAGTCCATTGAGTAGGGTAGTAGTTAGTTTAATATTAGTATTGGACTCAAAATCATGCATGGAAGATTTAGAGTAACTATCCTTATCAGCCATAAAAAAATGACCTGATTGAAGATGACAAAGGCGACGATCAAAAAAGAAATTCCAAGAATAACAAAGATTAACACCTCCACCAAAACTAAATCTCAGATAAAAAAAAAAGAGTAGACTGAAACCCTGACAAGAGGTTTTGACAAAAGCCAGAGAAACATAACCCTAACAAGTTGCAGTGACTTTGATGAAGGACAGACAATTGACACCCTAAAAAGTCATAGAGCTTCACAAGCAATGCAGATGATCAAAACCCAACAAGTTGCAGAGGTTTTTTGACCAAGAGAGGTGGGAGATCAAGGACTGTCTAACATTGTGATCGTCAATGGCCGAAGAACTTCATGTGCTTCCTTGCGCCTAAGTTTCGACCACAAAATTTCAGATCACTTTCGAGGTTGGGATGACTGCAATTTTCCTTATAATATGTTTTCTGATGCTCCTTTGGCTATTTGACTCAGGGCTAGATATGAGACTTTTGAGTTTGGCAGGGGTTTTGTTTATAAACAGAGCTCTAATGCCAAATTTATGTGGCCATTGTAGATATATGTTTCCTCTTACCCACAGTGAGATACTCAAATTCTTTGTCTAAATTGGAAAGAGAAATTTTTGTAGGTTCAGTTACAAGATAGGAGTAACCCACACTGGATGACTGTATAGTGTTTTTATTGACTATTTACGTAATGAAAATGGTGGTTTGAATATAAGCTTGTTTTTCTTACTTAACTTTGATTAATGTAAGATTGGTTTTTCACCCAAGAGCACAAAATTAGATTTTGATGATTTTGTATACTTACAAGTTTGTGTGAGGAAAATGTAGCCTCACACAAAGACAACATTGGAGAAGAAAAAAAGAAGCCAAACATGTGTATTTCCCATTTTTATTTCTTTCCCCCACTATTGGATAAGCTAGCTCGAGTCCAAAAACATAACACAATGGATATGATCCACATTGTTGTAATAACAATGTAATCATGAGGTACTATTGTCCCATCAATAGTTTGGAGAGTCATGAAGAGGAGTTTCAAGTTTCTCCAACCAAGGAATGTCACTATGGCCACAAGCCATCTATCATCACCTCTGATCCCAGTGATTGCATGATGATAAAGAAAAAGGAAAACAACAAAAAATGTCCCCCTTTTTTTTTTAGATTATTAGAAAAAAAAAACCCTAAACTTTGTGAAACATAAATCACTCCCTTTTTGACTACTATTTGTGTTTTTTGACTAAAATATCATTCATCATAGTCTTAGGTCAGTGAACGCATCACGGCCTCCAAACTCTCTTTGTGTTGGGTTAAGTCATTAGGGTTCTGTTAAGTCTGTGATACTAGATTCCCATTTAAATCATCACTGTATTATGGAACCATGATGGTGCAGATTATCACGGTCAATAAAGAACCGTGATGCTAACCACAACAATCTCACCACAGTAATACCCCTTTCATGGATTTATCACACCCGCCTAATGCCTAAACCTCTTCTTCCTCTCTTGCGTTCTCTGTCACTTCTGATCTCTCTCTCTCTCTCTCTCTCTCTCACTAACAGTGTGCCCCAGCTTCGACTACCTCTCATGTGCTCTCTCTCTAATACTTGCTTCAAATAACCAAGATTGCTAACTGAAATCAGATTCTAATGGAAATTCTCAAATGTAAATTGATGCATGGTTCCCAAAATAGAATATGGAATACACGACTGTCAAAATCAAATGAAGAAAATACTAGTACATTACAAGTTAAATACTGAATTATCAGCTTCATGTTATGGTTTACAAAGTGTCTAAAATGATCGAACTATTGTTTCACACTTTCATATGCAAAAAAGCACAAAAACTAAATTGCAAATGGGCAATGAGAATAGATTGCAATAAAGGAAAGCACTAAATCATTGTCGCACTTATTGGCATAACCAACAGACTTGTATGGGAGAGATGAAGGCATAAAATGTATTGATGAATCGACCATGAATTTGCAGCAGAAGAAGCCTATTAGGTTTTATATTCCTTTTAAGTTTTTTCGGCACACCAAATTTCAAGCAAATCAAACCTTTGGTTTAGTAACCAAAATAAAGCCCTCTACTTTTATACTCCATTCACAATAAAAGGACAACTCCACTCAAAGCTCAGGTCATATTAAGAGACATTTACTGTATACCAAAGAACGAAAACAAGCTTCTTCTTCTTTCTTTTTTTCCTTTTTTCTCGGTGTTAACTAAGACGGATTTTTGGAAAACTCCACCTTAAAAATTAATTCAGAGAATAAGAATTCAACAAAAAAGTAAAAGAAACCTACATTTATTGAATTTTAACATAGCAGCACAAACAATTTCAACGTTCATTTCCAATCGACAATGGGGCAGGGCTTGTGGTGGTAGTACCACCTAAGTCCATATTAAAGGTCACAGCCTCTACTCTCACTAACACTTCCAAAAATTGGCTCTATCCAAGATGGTTGGAGCTCTATAATTCTCACTGATCTACCAAAAAAACGGTCATTTGAATTAACACACATTGAAACCAAAAACTATTTAAAAGCGCTGCATTTAAAACTCTTCAAGCAGCAGTATATCACAATTTAATTATTCCTAGCTCGATGAATAAATAATTAACAAATACAAAGGGGAAAAAAAGAAAAAAAAAATCAGCTAACCACTCCTTAACACGCCACCATTTGAACATGGAGAATAGGGGCATATTACATGCTTAAGCACATTAGAGTTTGTGCTTAAATGGGTACATCAATTTTAATGGTCAAAAACTTCTTTCGGTTTCTCAAAAGGTCTCAAAAAAGGCCAGGTTCATTAAAGGCTAAGATTGACTGACTAAGAGGCTCTGTAAAGGTTTAGGCGAAAAAACAGAGTTAGATAGATAGTTAGCTTCCCAAGTAGAGGAGTGTTGGTGTAAATGGATAAATTTCATCTGAGGGCAAATTCAAAATTTCATCTGAGGGCCAATTGAATTTCTAATTAGATTGCCTTCTCACCACTCCATGGACAAATAAAGAAAGCCGAACACTTCTCAGACTAAGCAAAACGCATCTCTCACCAATTTGAGCAAGAAAGAGAGAATGAGAATGTACGACTATTTGCAATGTATGTCGTTCAGATATAAACCTCTTACTGATATGTAAATTGATAACTTTGTCACACTTCTTATCTTCTTTGTTCAGCGCCCATATATCAAGCTTGAGCAATCCAGACCTATGAACCAAACATAACTACCTTCCCACTCCATTAATTCAGGCAACCATATCTGGTAGACTGTGCTTAACCATTTCTTATATTCATCAATGACTTGCAAAGGCAGAGGAGTGTGTCCCATTCTTCGGTCTCCATATTATAGGCAAACATAACATTAAGAGCCCATTCACGAAAGAGGAGTTATCTCCAACTTGCTAACTATGGGATAGATAGAGCCACAAGAAAAGCCAAAATTATAGAGAGATACAATCAATTAAAATCTAAGTAAATATCATATAGTAGACCAGGTGGCAATTAGATGATATATAATAAGATATTAATTGCGAGACGTGAGAGAAAATGGTTGAGAGAGGCGTGAGCGACCTCTCCTATCATATCGAGAGAGAGAGAGAGAGAGCATGCATTGTTTATTACTATTTTTGTTTAGGGTGTGGTTTCTATAAGGTTGTAACCTTAAACAATCCAATTAGGGTGCACCTTTGAGTTTTATCATAACATATAATTTTGGTGTAAAAAATTCTTAGGATTATCTAAAAATCTATTTTTCATCAAGTTATAAAATTTTTAACTTAAAAAATGGTTAAAATCAAGTATATCTATAACATATGAAAATCTTGAAAATGGATGGTTAAGATAATGTGTTGCAAGATGCACTATTTCTGAGACTTAAAATCTTTTTTTGTTTTCATATTCATAAATTTCGATGCCGAGATGATCAATTAGAGGGTTTTCCAATGTTAAAACAACATTTTCTAATGGATTTTTGGGGCGCATATGTGATTCTACATTTTAAGGCTGCATCCTTATACAAACTTTCCTTTTGTTTATTTGTGTTGGGTATCTTTTAGAGTTTTTTTTTGTTGTTGTTAATTTGTCTATTCTCATAAATATTTTTATTTGTTTATTATTGTGCAGGTATTGATAGTTATGCTCAATGACACGATAAATATCTCTAAAGGATTTTAAAGGTATGTCATAATTTTTGTTTTTTTATTTTTTATTTTTTTATTTTTTATAACTTTAACATCACGCATATTAGTATATAAATTTTCACATTTATTGTGACTTTTTTGTCAAAAAAAAAGAGATTATGACCAATTTTCACATTTATTATGAATTTTTAGATACGTAAAAAATATTCTATTGATATGACGAGATGAAAGTGGTATCCATCTTTTATCATTTATTTTTCTTAAAAACATTTAATATTTTTTACTATTATTCATTAATCATAATGAAATTTTACTATTATTATAAATTTTAGAATATTAGAAAATAATGTTTTGTCTTTACCACGAAGTAAAAATTCAACTTTGTAACTCTTAAGAGTTTTTTAATAAATCTATATTTTATAGTGTGAAGTTTAAAATTTATCAAGATTTATGATTAATTTTTTTATTTTTACTAAAAACTTTTAAATTATCAAATTTTTATATATATTTTCATAACTCATTCTTACGTACTAATCCAACTAATAGCGAAATTGCCATAAATATATATGACGAAAATTTAGATGATGAAGATAGGGTTGGAAGGAGATGAGATCGAAGTTTTCCATTTTTTTGAAATTATATATGAAAAAAATTGTACTTTTGTCTCTTACATATCTTTTCTTAATTTTTGAGGTACGTGAGATTTTTTAGAAAACCAAATGAGAGAGACAGAGAGAGAGAGCTCTTCTATACCCAATCACACAATTTCTGAGATAGACTAATTTCTTTTTCAAATTTAGATAATGAATATAGGGTTAGAAGGAGATAAGATAGATGAAGATCAATGTAAGGAGATGATCTAAATAGGTGATATTGTATAACTTTTTTTTAAAGAATATCTTTGTAAGGAAATAAATCGACCAACTCCATATTGCCTAATATCTATCTCTTCATCGCTTCCAATTTTTTTCTCAATAAAAAGTCCACTAGATATTTGATACTCTAATACATGAACGGCAAAAACAAGTTAAGTAGAAAAAGCATCTCCTATCACCCAACCTTGCTTATTTTATTGACAAGTGTCTCGTTTTTTTTTTTTTATTATTATTATTATTATTATTATTATTTATGAGATATGCATATAAACATCCCTTTTCCTCTCTCTCTCTCCATATTTAAAAATACATTTAATATTCATATAAATTTTTACGGCCTAACTCTCTCTCCATATTTAAAACCTTATTAATGTGCATACAAATGTTTTGGGGATGATCAACATTAGATATATATGCAAGCACATCTTTTTATGGCCTCTCTCTTCACATTTACAATGTTGTCTTTCTCTCTTATCTCTCTCTACATTTAAAATCTTATTAGATATGCATGCAATTTTTTTGAAAAATGATCTTTCATTAGAAAACCATATTAAATATTATCAAAGCCACAAGACTTGCCCAAGGCAATTATTGAGAGCATTGAAGGGAAGTAATTTCTTACGGTCATCATACGAGTGCATTGCACATGTTGTCCCACAAAATAATATTATCGTCTATATTATGAAGAGATTTGTTTTATGTATGTTTATATTTCACTTTTAGGTGTAACATATGTAATCCACAATTTTATTTAGGAGTTTTGATTCATCTTAAAAATTCTTATCAAAATTTTACATTTTAAATTAATAAATTATATCTTAAAAAATATTTTGACCTTTTTTTTTTTAATTTACATAACATCATTTCAAAATTTAAATGTAATTTTATGAATTATTATGTATCCATAATTAATCATAATGATTTTTACTATTATTATAAATTTTAAAATGTTAGAAAATAATTTTTTGTCTTTACCACGAAGTAGAAATTCAACATTGTATCTTTTAGGAATTTTTAATAAATCTATTTTTAGAATGTGAAGTTTAAAATTTATTAAGATTCATGATTAATTTTTATATTTTTACTAAAAAATTTAAATTATCAATTTTTTTTTATGTATTTTGATCTTTCATTCTTACGTGCAACCCACGTAATCCAACAAATGTAGTATAATACCCATACCTATCAATGTATACATATATTCAAATACTTCGATAAATCGATGTATGTGTATGTAACATACATGATATGCACACAATAATCTTAGTTTGTTGTTCCATGGTCATGCAATCCATCCATACATAAAACCCATGTCTTCCAATCATGGGCATATATGTTGATAGTTTGTTGTTCCATGGTCATGCAATCCATTCATACATAAAACCCATGTCTTCCAATCATGGGCATATATGTTGACGCACACATACATAAGCTTGTGCCCACACATGGAACATGTATGAATATGATTATGCATAAACACATATGGTTCAATTTATATTTTAATTGATTTGGGTGACTATAGGTTTCCCTTGAGGCTGCATGCCAGCACATCCAGGAGCGGTTGTATATATGTTGGAAAAACATCTAAATGGTCATCTTGATGTATTTTGACATCAAGATGTATTTATGCAGAGAAAAAAAATTCACCTGAAAACAATATATTTTGTAATACAATATCTGGACCGTCTATTTTCAAGATTTTCTATTTGTTCTTGTTTGTTAAATGTAGATTGCATTGACTTTGGAGTCTCTTAGGCTAGGCGGATCTGAATTGAACACCGGTCGAGTCGGAGCTTGATTCTTTTTTTATTGTGCATCCTTGTCCTTATTTTTCTTCTTTTAGTTTTAATGATAGATATTGTAAAGGTGATTTGCCAGAAAATAATTATTATGTAACAGTGATTCTCTCCTGATTTTAGCTGATTGGTGGCAAAAGATTAAAATGGCATATATGTTTCTCTTGTAAGGTTGGCAATTCCTTCCTTTTCAAAGGAGGAAAGGAAAGCAATAACCTACTTGAAGACAAGTTTATATTATATATTATTTGGAGTTTCTTTGAAATAACTTGTAAATTGGCTTTCCCTTCTTTAATTACTAAGTTGGTAAGGAATGTTACAATTGAGTAAAGTTTTTTCCCATGAAGATTAAAATGAGGAAAGTAAAACTAGTCCCCCTTTTCTTCCTTTGGGCGTGTTTGACAACTGAAACTTGTAATCAGAATTTAAGATTTTCAATTATGAAATTTGAAACATGAGAATTTAAGTACCTCATTACAAAAAGTACAACATTTTGGTTAATCTTTTTCTATTTACAAGGCTCTTGAAAATTCGCATTTGGTTTGATCTAAAAGTCCGTAGACTTACGGATATGTAAAACAATACACTTATTCAAAGTTGATGAGAGGGTGATTTTTGTTAAATGAATGAGATTTCGAAATCTTTCTCATTTATAATATGTTTAACAATTAATTAATTGTCTGGAAAAAGTCTAAAGGTAAGTTTGGATGCACTTGCTATCATCAATAATTCACTATTTCAATTAATTTAATCATAAAAAAAATATTATATGTTGTTTGGCAATGTCCATCATATACATGAGATACACTTAGCAGCTTTATAGATAAGTTTATCATTTTGAAAAATAATTTTTACTTTACTCATAGTAATTTGATATAAATCACACATTTTTGGCAAAAAATGGCTAGAAATAGCTTACGCTTGTTGAAAAAGCTAAACAATTATATAATGAATTTTTCTAACATTAACACCTATGAAATCCTATATGTTACATGTAGAAATGGGTGTGAACTGCTAAAATTACTCTAGTTGTCCCTTTCTTGCTTCTATTTACTATACAGTAAATAAGGGTATTCTTGTCATCAAAAAGGGTATTTAAGACATTTGCATTAAATGACAAAGGGTATGTTTGTCACCTTGAGAATGACATATTTGAAATATTTACTAAAAGATAATAACATTTGTAAAATAAAGTACCTGGAACTCCGCTCTATAATTACTTATATTTTAGTGAAAATATTAATCATGCCATTCCTGATAACAAAACAACCCTTATTCATTTAAATACATTGAATAATTAAAAGAATAACTATGGTAATTTTAACAATTCACAACCATTTCTAAATGTAACATGTATGATTATATACGGTGTTAAATGTTAGAAAAACCTTTATGTAAGGGTGTGGTTTGTATAAAGCCTAGGCTCTAATTAGAGCATACCTTCAAATAGTATCGAAAAACATAGTTTTAATCTTGGAAATCTTTGTGATTGACTTAAAATATATTTTCAAATGTATTTATAAAGTTTAAAGTTTCAAAAATAGTGTAGATCGACAGATCTATAAAAACTTGGAAATCTTGAAAGTTGACGGTCCAAAAATGCCTTACAAAATACACTATTTTCAAAACTTGAAATCTATTTTTTCTCATGTCTATGCATCTTGATGTCGAGATGATCAATTTGAGGATATTTGAGCGCATCAAAACAACCTCTTCTAGTGAAACTTTTGATGTAGGCTCTAATTTGATTGTTTAGAGCCTCGGCTCTATATAAACTTTTCCCTTATGTAATAATAGAGTACATTAATTTTACATACGATAATATATCTCATCCAAAAATAATTGCACGCCATAAACAAATATTATTTTCAAGCAAGGCTTTAAAAAATGGATAAGAGATCCAGATCGGCTCTCAAGATTTTCAACTAGCTTTTGTGGATACTTAAAAATGTAAAAAATGGAAAAAAGAAAAAAAGGGGACCAGTTCTCTGAATAGAACCTACTAATATCAGAGAATTAGCCATAATTTATCGTTTCATTGGGGGGAATTAGGTGGTTCCCAATATTTTACAAGAACTGATTCAGAGTTGATGATTCTCAATCCGAATGGGCCAATTTCAATCTATATAAGTATTTTTTAAAACTTTGCTTTTAAGGCGCCAAAGTTATATTTACTTTAGAAATCAAATCGTGCTGATCAACATAATAACCTATGAAGTTTTGGATCCAAACTCTTATCTACAAGATGAATATAAGAAGTAGATACATTAGAATTGGTGCATCAGAGGCCACGCCAAAACTCCACAAGGGATACGTTTGTCATTCCATGAAGTAACAAGGGTGCTTGGAACTTAAAGCTCTAATTTCATCAAACAATACTTTATATCCACAAAAAAAAAGAAGATGCAATTTCTATGAAGCTTAGGTTTTATGAAAATAAAATAAAGTCTCACTTCAAATCCCTTTTGGGCATCAAATTCCTCATGATGAAAATGTAAAGCTAAAATAAATATACAAATCTTAATGATTTGTCAAAAACGTATCTTTAAGGCGAAATAAACCGTCTACCTAATAAGTTACAATGTATATTATTTTTAAGATTTAAAACCTTAATTTTTTTTCACAACCATAACGGTCAAAACTAGGATAGACAACTTAAAAGTTTTACATACTATTTTTTATAATTATGAGGTGAGGCTTTATTTATTATGTATGATTTTGTCTAATCAGCGTATTCACTTATTACTGTACGGTCCAAGTCTACCTAATGTCTATCTCTAAGATGGATGCCAAAAAATGATACATCCAGCAAAAGTTAAAATGGACAGTGGAAAATGAATTAAAAAAATAACATTTACATTTTGTAAAAAATAAAAAATCCTTAGATTATTGTAGATTATGAAATTTTTAATCGAAAATAAATCTTTATAGGGAGACGCACAAGAAAAAGTGAGTCGGCCAAACACTTTTCCATAAATTGGACATTTTTCTCTAATAATAACCTCAAAAAAAAAAAAAAAACAAAAAAAACTCCAGCCCTAGCCCTAATCTCGATTGTATAAATGGCTCCTATCCTCTCCCTGAGCTTCGTTGTCGACAAGCTTTTCTTCGCTTTCGATCTTCTTTTCGTTCTATTTTCAAGGTATTTCTTATACAAGCAAAGTACTGATTTTCTTTCGCCATGGCTTTCTTCGTTTTCTTCTTGATAGGTGATTTATGGTGTTTAATTCTATAGGTTATTCTGAGTTTTTAGATCTCTGTATTTTAGATTTGTGCTACGGTTTCTACGTGTTTTCATACCATGGATTATGCGATCATGTCTTTAATCTGTTTAGCGTTTTGGGTACCTTTTTTTCTTGATGAAGGTATATGGTTAGGCTTTGTTGGGTTTCAGCTGTGTATTCTGCAGATTATTGCCTTTTCGATTGTAAAGAGTCAAGTTTCAGATTCCGGTTAGGGTTTTTGTGAATTCCTGCATGCTTTTGTATGTTGTTGTAATTAGATATGTTATTTTGATCTACCTCTTCTATGGAATTGATCTAATCTATTGTTATCTTTCTGCAGCTATTGGTTTTAACTTGAGTTATGCTGTTTGTTTTCCCCTAAATTTCCTCTGATATTCAGCAAGTTCTTTGGTATAAGACTATAAGTGATTCTGATCAGTACAATCTATATCATCTATTTTTCTCTAGGTTATTTGTTTTGGGAAATTTGTTGTATTTGATCTGCTATCGATAGCTAAAGGAATGGATAGCTCATGGCGTGAGATTTATTGAAGTTTTTGTTCTTGATTTTGTAGGGAGTTCTTCATTGACTATCTACTGTTATTTTAGGGCTTGAATTTTTATATCTTGGCGCTAGTAGATTTGGGCTGGAATGTTTGTTTCATGGGCGTAGAAGATTTGGAGTTCCTTGGCTGTATCTGTATTCTGTGGTGTTTTTTTTTGGTTGTTGCAATGACTATTTCTTATTTGCAAATCTTTAGTGGGTTTCAAAATCATTGAGGCATTTTATCTCTTTGTTGTGTGTGACCTTATCAAAGGGATTTGTATGTCTGATCCATGGCTTGTGGCTGATGATCCATCCATGTCCTTTTGTTATCTTTCTTTTCGTGTTTGATTTTGGGTCAGGGGTTTGGAGAATGCTTTGTAGTTGTAGGAAGAGGAATTATTTTTAGTTCGATTTATTTGTAATTTTGGCCAGTATAGATTCGATTAAGGTTTTTGATTTGCTTTCTTCATGGAGTGGTCTGTTTTTACCCGGTCAACAGTCTTATGAGGTGATTGGACTGCTGTTGGGTTCTTGATTTGGTGTTTTTTTATTTGTTCTAGGCTCAAAATTTACCTTAAAGACTTAAATAATCAGAATAGTTAAAGGCATAAATAATCAGAATACAACAAATATTAGAACCCACCACAAATAACTAATTCAACTCCTATCGACCTGATTGCTCCCTGTATCAGTGTGTGTAATTTCGATATATATTTACAACATTTGCTCTAAGTGTTAGAGATCTTACAATACATATATTAAGTGATATACAGTCATTGTTATCAAGTTTACAAAAAAGTCGTTATCAAATATATATGTGTATGTATGTATGTCAGGTGCCAACCTCATACTACACAAGTAAGGTGCACCATGAAAATTACTGAAGAAGTTGTCTTAACTACAGTTGTCAAGACCGAACTGAACCAGTGGTCTAACCAGTTGAATCGGCGACCAGTGTTTATGTATGTCAATTGCCAACGTTACACTATGCAAGTAATGCACACCATGAAAAATTACTAAAAAGGTTGTCCCAACTATAGTTATCAAGACTGAACCAAACCAATGGTTTAATTGGTCAAATTGCCGATCGGTGTCTTGGTTGGTCTGGTCTAAGAATTGTATTTGGTCAAAAACGGGTCAAAGCCAATTGTTGACCAGTTATGGCCGGCTAGACAAGGCGGCTCTAACTGATTCAACCAACTCAATGAAGATGAGCAATTTTTTAGTACATTATATATGTTTAAACTATTATATTTATTTTTATTTATAAAATCATATCCAACCAATTTGATAAGTGATTGAACTGGCTTTGACTGGACCAAACCCCTCACTGATTCAATGGTTGGTTTGATCTCGATAGCGCTTGTCCATTGTTAGGAAAATATCCAATTTAGCATGTCGATTCCCGAGAGGTATGGATATGAAAAGAAAAGGATTTGGAGTCTTGAAGTAGTGCATCTTGTTATGCATTATCATGGCCACCCATTTTCAAAATTTTCAAATGTTTATAGATCTGCTAGATGTGAACCATTTTTGGTGGTTTGAGTTTTTGCCATTCGAGGTGCATCTTTTGTCGTTGTTTGAAGGTGCACCTTAATATGATCATGCATGCATGCATGCATGGGGTGTGTGTGTGTGTTGTTGGGGTGTTAGTATCCATGCAGCACTGGCTGAGGATGATGTCTCTTGCTTAGTCATATGTTTTCTACTGATTGGCCTCTATAAAGCACAAGTCTTCTTTGACTATATTGAGGTCCATAATTTCTTCTTCCCCGGATTTGATTCATGTATTCATTGCATTAGTAAGCTGATGTAGGGAATGGACTGATTTGCATTTTTGTATCTTTTCTAGTTCTTGTACTTTTGAATCATTCTTTTGCTGATACACACTGTATAAACTCTGCCTAATGGCCTGTGTCTTGGCAAAGCTTTAATGCTAAATGCATCCGTATATGTTTCTCAGATGTTGCATATTTTCTAGACTCTGATGGTTTAAGCTCTGATGATGTTGCATATTTGTGCAGGGAGTTGGAGAGACCAGTTTGTTAGCAGATTTGCACGTTGTCAAAGTGGAGGGTGTTAAGTTTGAAGCTTCTTTTATGTCTGTAGCCACTTCTTCCTTTTTGGGATCGGTTGGGTTGCTAGGGGAGTACTGTCCTACGTCTAGAAAAAAGTCTAAACGTCCCCACACGGGTCCTGCCTGTACTCGGCTGCATGCAGCCACACCTATTTCTTCTCAATTCTATATATCTTTGGGGTTGCACTTTCATGCCCCCATTCTCCATTCCAAGAGAAGAAACAACCCTTCAGTAGTCAGACAAATTTGTCCCTCGTCTCAACTGAACAACCTTGGTAACTTGCCTCTTAGTTGTCCTCCTTCGTCACTTCTGTAACTGAATTAACTTACCTACGAGCAAAAATGGCGCTCCAAAATATTGGTGCGGCGAACCGTGATGATGCCTTCTATAGGTATAAAATGCCTAGGATGATAACTAAAATAGAGGGTCGAGGGAATGGCATAAAGACTAATGTGGTGAATATGGTGGAAATCGCAAAGGCCCTTGCTAGGCCGGCATCCTACACAACCAAGTACTTTGGATGTGAGCTTGGGGCTCAGTCCAAATTCGATGATAAGACTGGGGTTTCTCTTGTCAATGGAGCCCATGACACCGCCAAGCTTGCAGGCCTCCTTGAGAACTTCATCAAGAAGTACGTGCAGTGCTATGGATGCGGTAACCCAGAGACTGAGATTGTGATCATGAAGACCCAGATGATCAACCTCAAGTGCGCTGCCTGTGGGTTTGTATCTGAGGTGCGTGGGAGAAATCTTTGTTAAAAACAATCATATAGACTTTGCATATTTGCATGTGTTTGTTTATGTATAAAATTGTACACATGTGCATGATACATATGCTTTCATGGGGAGGGTCGGGTACTAGTTACTTTGGGTTGAATATGTGAATTTGATCTTGCTAAACATGTTTTCATATGTGTCTTTTCACGCATGCATGCTTCTGTGGATGTATGTCCATGTACTATGTAGTATAATACTACATACATATCAATGCATAATACATATATTCAAATACTTTGATAAATGGATGTATGTGTATGTACATATGTGATGTGCACACAATAACCCGGTTTGTTGTTCCATGGTTGTGCAATCCATATACGCATGAAATCCATCTCTTCCAATCATGTGCATGTATGTTGATGCACACATACATGGGCTTGTGCACACATATGGAACACGTCTGAACATGCTTACACATATGCAGATGGTTATATTTGTATTTTACATGTGCATGGATGCATATCCATGTCACTTGCTGCCAGTACATATTTATGCATATGTTATACATGGTTACACATTCCCATGCTTTCATAATTAACATTGATATGTTATACGGACATCACACAGACAACATTGCTTGTGGGTTCTTACTTGAGCTTCCATAGAGGAAGCAAGGCTTATACATACAGGATTGTCCACAATGTGATCTAGTGTACGTTAAAAACAGTGGCTTGCGCATATGCAGTTGCTGAGTCACTTGGACCTGGCTCTGTACTGGATCCGAATGACCAACTCTAGTGCAGGGATGTGTCTACCCAAGTCCTTGAATTTTATATATTTTCTTTTGAGACCCCACTGAGTTGATGTCTGACTCGGGCTTGGGACCCTGGAGAATCTCTTGATTTGCACACATGGTTGCAAAGTTACTCAATCTAGATTTTGTGATCTTTTATTGTCTTTCAATTGATTGGGTGACTATAGGTGGACATGAGGGACAAGCTCACAACCTTCATCGTGAAGAATCCACCAGAGCAAAAGAAGAGTTCAAAGGACAAGAAGGCCCTGAGGAGGGCTGAGAAGGAGCGGCTCAAGGAAGGTGAGGCAGCAGACGAGGAGCTAAGGAAGGCAAAGAAAGAGGTCAAGAAGAAGGCATCGGCCACCACACCGAAGGACTCAATTACCAAGAAATCATCCTCCTCAAGGAGGAAGGCATCGGCATCCGATGAGGAGAAGGCATCCCCAGTGGGAAGCCAGGCTGACGAGAATGAGGATGTGGGTGATGGAGAGAGTGATGATGATGGTGTCCAGTGGCATACTGACACTTCCCTCGAGGCTGCACGCCTGCGCATCCAGGAGCAGCTCAGTGCTGTTACTGCTGAGATGGTCATTCTCAATACCACAAGCGAGCCGGAGTCCAAACCCAAGAAACCTGAACCTACCAAAACCGTAACGGAGAACAAATTGAGCAAGAAAGAAGAGGTGCCCACCCAAAATGGAGGAGCTATTAAAAAACAATCACAAGATGAGGAAGATGGAGAAGAGCAAGAAGAAGAAGCCACCACTGAGACCCTAAAATTTGAGATTAAGGGTTGGTTGAAGAAGGGGTGCACCCCGGGGCAGCTCCCTGCCCTGCTTGGTTCACTATCAGGCTCGCAGCAGGAGGTTATGGATGCGCTATTTCGGGCTCTTTTTGAGAATGCTGGGAAGGGCTTCGCAAAGGAAGTTGCTAAAAAGAAGGGGTATTTGGCAGCAGCTGTGGGCTCAGACGGGAGCAGGCAGGCCCTCTTGCTGAGGGCAATCGGAGGGTTTTGCAAGGGGGCAAGTGCTGTTGTGGTGAAGGAAGTGGGTTTGGCTTTGAAGGCGTTGTATGATGCAGATGTGTTGGAGGAGGATTACATATTCCAGTGGTTCAAAGAGGGGGCTTCGGGTTCGACAAAGGGTGATCAGATTTGGAAGATTGTTAAGCCTTTTGTCGAGTGGCTTCAGAGTGCTGAGTCTGAGACCGAGGATAAGGAATAGACAGTTTCTCTGTCTCTGTCTCTCTCTCTCTCTATATATATATATACACTGGTATCTCTTAGCATTAATGATGAGGATGTGGCTTTGGAGTGCCCAAACCTAGGCTGAGTCTGAGACCAAAGATGAGTAGCTTCTCTTTTCTACAGCCTCTTAGCATTAAGTAACAAAAAGTATGTGATGCGAGTTTAGAGAGGTTTAAGAAGTGTAGTTAGTTTGTGTGATGGTTGCTGTTGGGCCAGTGGAAGTTGCGAGGTGTTTGGATTTGATGCTGGAGTCTGAATTGATTTGTGTGTGCCTTCTATGTGCTGGATCTCTTGGTTTGCTGCAATATATGTGAGTGAACGGTTTTTCTTTGGATGAGTGTATATTAGTGTGTGAAGGGTGTTATTTTGAGGAGTTTATTTAAGGTACATGGTTGTGCAGTGTTCCTTGACATCTTGAGGGGGCAAGTCTTCGCTGAGAGGGAGAGGGAGGGGGAGAGGGAGAGGGAGGAATGTTATTGGACTCTCTCTCTCTCTCCATCTCGAGAGAGAGAGATGGAGTCCGGCACACATTTGAAAGAGGTGAACTGTGGATTCTCTCTCTCTGGCTAAACCATTGATGCTCTATCTAGTGGCTATTTTTGAACGTTTTCTTGCTCCTATTTATTTATCTTGATTATTTTTTAATGTGGGAAATTCCTTTTAAAAAGGTTGTTTTTGATGTTTTTCAATCATTTCGACATCGAGATATATAAATATGGACAGAAAAAAGAGATTTCGACTCCCAAAAATAGTACTATCTTGCAACACATTATATGAGTATATAATTTCAAAAATTTTCTTTTAATTTTTTCTTGTTAAATGTATATTGCTTTGACTTCGGTATTCTCCACAGATTGGGGAAATCTTTCAAAAATTTTCATTTAATTTTTTTTTGTTAAATGTATATTTCTTTGACTTCGGTAGTCTCCCCAGATCGGGGAAATCAGAATTGACCACACGCCTAGTCGGAGCTCAATTATTTTCTACCGCGCATCTTTCTTCTTGCAAACTAGTTTAATGATAGATATGGTAAATGTGGTTTTGTTAGAAGATGATTAGTTTACAGTGATTATCTCCTGATTTTAGCTCATTTGTGGCCGGAGTAAAATGGCATATATGTTTTTCTTGTAATATTGACAATTCTTACTTGTGTAAACTGGCTTTCCCTTTAATTACTAAGTTGGTAAGGAATATTAGAATGAGTACAGTTTTCCCCATGAAGATTAACATGAGGAAAGTTTAATAAGTCCTTTTTCTTCTTCACGATTCTCATATTTTACAACCTTTATTGAAATTTCTATGCTTCAATTAAGATGGACATCATATTTCAAAGTGGATTTGGTGGATTTTAGCCTGTTGTTTAGTTATTTGGGTGGTTGAAAAGGAACTTGGAATACATGGGCTAAAAGCCTGATATGGCCTTGTAGATACATGCATCCATACTCAATTGTATGCTCCTCATGGGTACTTATACAGAAAGGGATTGTATAGTATGACTATTTTCCTTCAATTGAAAGTGGGTGTAATCATTTGCAGCTTCTAGATGCAAAATCTGAGAATTTGGATACGTTACAAAGTTCAACAATTTCTCTTTTGGATTTTGAGCACGGTAAATGGGGCTTCTCTAGCTGCTCGATTTCACATAATAGGACAAACGATCCTATTACCACCTCTTTTATTGGTAATTAGTATTAGATTAAACTTTTTTTTTCAATTTGCTTTATGTCTTCCCCCAAATATTCAATGTATTTATACTATTACTTGATAAGTTGAGAGTTTGGGATCACTGATCGATATGGATATTAATAATTATGATATTATGTAGTAATCTTCTAACAATCGAATTTGACTGCAATCCTCTTGTACCAGTGTAAACGGTTTTGACCTTTACTTCTTCTTTTTGAGTGTGACCTTAAACTATATACTCTTCTATATAGAAATATATATGGATTTCAATGACAATGCTTAGACGGTTTTGCTTGATAAAGCAGTGTGATTGATTCATAAATTCATGTAATGGTATTCTCCCTTCTTGATAAAGGAACTTGAATGGTTAAGAGCATCTTAACCATCCTCCCTAAGTGTGTTTGCCATTTTTCAGTCGAGTTATATTTTGAAATCGTACCATATAATATCATATACTTTTGTTATGAAGTCACAATTATCTTTAGCGGTTGGATGTAAGATCCGGCTGTTAGGGGGATGCCATCATTTTGAACAAAGTTCGAGAAATATTAGACTTTGAGTAGTGGTCAATGACATCCCCCAATCTGCTCGATTTTACATCTGAATGCAGGGGGTGATTTTGAATTTCTTGCATAAAATGAAAAATAGCCTTATCATCTAGCTTTTTCCTTTACGTCACCTTTTAATAGAGTAAGAGTTTTCGTTAGGGTGTGGTTTTTATAAGGTTACAACCTTAAACAATCCAATTAAGCAATCCAATTAAGGCACACCTTCAAATTTTATTATAATATATAATTTTGAAGGAAAGATTCTTTAGGATTATCTTAAAATCTATTTTCATTTCTAATTATAAAATTTTAGACTCCAAAAATGATTTAATCAAGTAGATCCATGAACATATGAAAATATCGAAAATGGACAGTCTAAATAATGTGTTTCAAGATGCACTATTTCTTAGACTTAGAATCATTTTTTTTCATATTCATACATCTCGATGTCAAGATGATCAATTAGAAGGTTTTTCAACATTAAAATAATATTTTTCGATAGATTTTGAGATGCATATGTGATTCTACATTTAACATTGCAACCTTATATAAACTTTTTCCTTTTCGTTAATCATGTCATGTTGTATTTGTCAGCTTGTTCCAATGAACTAACCAAGTTTTGTGTCTACGATTCATGTGGTTCTAATTCTTTATTAATTCCTTGGTTGACACTGCCTCAGTCAATTGCCTTTATGGTAAGAGAAAGCTTTCTGTATATACCTAGGCATAGGGAATTTACATGTATGCTGCTTTATTTGTTTTTGTTGGTTATTATATAAAAAAACTTCTTGAATGTCGGTAGAAACCGATTTATCTAAATAAAAAGCTTTTACCGTGGCTTTATATCTTTTTCTTTTCCAATAATTTCTACGAAGATGCCTTTTTGACATAGAAGTTCGTTTTTTTGGGACTGCCATTCAAAAAAAGGATACTTGTTTATTAGTTAGATGTGAAAGACATGATACTTGTTTATTAGTTAGATGTGAAAGACATCAATCTAAATGGATGGCTGAGATGACCCCAATCACAATATCATGGCTTAACACTATTTTATTTTAATTTTTTTATACAAATCATATTGACACCAAATTTGAGGCATTCAATCATCTCATAGGCTCTCACCTCCAAAAAATATTAAAAGAATATTTTTTTTTAAAAAAAATCAAAATGCCTCTTAAAAATTTAGGGGCAGTTTGATAATTTATTTTCATGAAAATATTTTTTAGTGCATTCCATTGAGATGATCACACACACCAAATTTTATGTTTATTTTATTTATAGAAAAAATTAAAAATAAAATACTCTAAACCATCATAGGACTCATATCTAGATGAAATGGTCAAGGCTCACGACATTATGGCTAAAATTATCCCAGTTATTCATTCATATTCAACGGCCAGAAGAGAGTAGCATATATAAATTCCCTATGCCTTGGAACTTCCTCAATTAAATTTATCTACATTTGTTTAGGTCCGAAGAAGTTCTAAATATTATATTCTAATCAGTGTTGTCAAATTCGTTACGCTTCGGCCCAACCCTTTGGATTTTAGGCGTAGACCGAAGCAAAGAGAAGCCATGTGTTGTCGCTTTAGTCATATTCGGGTATGTTTTGAGCAGATTCAACTAAAGCTTTGGCCTCTTCGGCCTAAGCAAAGAAATATCTATATAAATTTATTTTTTTTGAATTTTTACATTGTATTTATATAATTTTATATATAAATATCTAATTTATTTATATTAATTTTTTTAAAAGGTGCTGTTTGTATAGAGCCGAGGCTCTAAACAATCAAAGTAAAGCGCACCCTTAAATAGTATCGAGAAATGTGGTTTCAATACTAAATTTGTTTGTGATAATCTTTAAATATATTTTCATTTTTAATTATAAAATTTAAAGCTTAAGAAATAGTACAGATTGAGCAGATTTATGAAAACTTGAAAATTTTGAAAATTGACGGTCCAAAAATGCTACAAGATGCACTATTTTCAAAACTTGAAATCCATTTTTTCTCATGTCCATACATCGTGACGTCGCATCAAAACAATCTCTTCAAGTGAATTTTTGAGGTGGGCTCTAATTTGATTGTTTAGAGCCTGGATTCTATATAAACTTTTTTCCCTTTTTGAAAAAGTTTCGACGTCTTTCTCTGATCAAATATGACACATTGCCATTTCTATAAGTGGGGGATGTTGCTTATTTATTTAGTCGCTTCAGTGCTCTTATGCCTTCATATCCTGTCATGCTTTTGGTTGCTTCTTTCTTGGATCAGCCAAAAGAAGAAGCAACCTCCCTACAGTAATTTGGACAATTTTGCTCTGGGCTAACCTAACTCTCATATGTCCACTTTTGTCATTTTGGCAGCTGAATTGACTTTTCTAGAAACATTGTAGCCGCTAGTCGCAATAATACCTTCCATGGGATTGTTTCGAAAGTCGCCAAGATAACTTGGGACTCACCTGGTCGGCATGAATCCGGAACCTAGGGGGTCTAGTGCCGAAATTAGGTTATCAACTTACTCACATCCTATTTTTGGCATTCTCATCATCATAATCATTATCCCAGCCTCATCCTAACTACATGGGATTGATTACAAAATTCTAGTATGTTATTTTGTTCTATCGAAGACCAAACCTTTAGTCTCATACATGATGATTTGGCACATGATGCTTATGTAAAAACGAAAACCAATTCACGAAAACAAGAAAGAAGAAACAAACATAAAAGAAAGAAACAACCAACCATAATGCAAATATATACGTTGCTCTCTTCCTTATGCCTCTCTGGTTTTATCTAATTACAAAGAGATCTGTGTTTTTCCTTAACCCTTTTAATCTGCGGGGGCCAAGTCGGTCAAGTCAACATGTCAAGACGACTCCTCCGGGCCTCAAGCCCTTCGGGCTTTTAATGGTCATTTGGAGTCATCTTTTTTACTCCACCTTGGTAGATCTATTTTCTCATAATACAAGACATCAATCCTCAACAGCTTCAACTTCCAAAAAAAGTAACGACATTACAAACGTACTTAAACTAGAAATTTGAATATTTTGATTGGATGTTGTGTCACCTACAAAACTTACATGGGGTCACAATTTAGGGCATGTTAGGCCATTGTTCTTTTTGTCCGTTTTATCCTGCTCACAAATGACTAGTATACATGTCTTTTTTTTCCTCTTTTGAATCTGTAGACTTCAAGGACTACTATATATGTCAATTAATACGTCAATCTAATCTACTTTTCAACAAAGATATGTCCTATTGAGGATTATGAAGGGACCATTCATTAATAATGTTAAATGATACATAATTTTATCCACAAAAATCAGTGAATTAGAAGTACAGGGGAAAACTGCCAACCCACTTTTCGCAGGGCTATAAATGTTTATCCAACCCGACTTATGCAAAAAAAAATAAAAATAAAAAATAATTCTCGAGATTTGCACCACGGGAGGCAAAGGAGACACACCACAAATCATAAAGTGTCCTCCAATCCAAATCTTCGAAGAGCAGCTGCAGTTTTTTCCAAAGCACTGCCAAAGGAAAACACAGATTGCACATTCATACTGTCCAAGATTCCAAGCCAAAAAACCAGACTTTAAATCACCAAAATGATAAACTAAAAGGAAATGACTTCAATTTTGGTAGAGAGTGGGACCTATACACTCTTCTCCATCATTGTCTGTCATCCTTTTATATGGTGATGGCCAAAATGGACTATGGTTCTCCAACAATCGAATTATAGCTTACTTAAAATGAATGCAGCTAAAATTGAGAATTAACATCTCAAAACATTTGGGCAATGCTAACTATTGATATAAGTAATAAAAATATTGAAAGAAAGACTTATGTGATATTTTATCGGAAGAATAATATATATATATTTTTATATTACCCTTTTTGTTTTAGCAAAAGATCACTTATAGGTGGTCTTATTACAACAATATATACTTCAAAATAAAATCAACATGACAATAAAACCAAGATCTTAAAACTTGATGCCATTGAAATAACTATGCACTATAGAATAAAAAACAAGATTGCAAGAACTACAAGAGAAGAGTGCCAGAGATTACTTCAACTGGGCTTATTACACCCTACACCGAGTCACCACCATCCGATGGAGCGGGATTGACGATCTTGCTTCAAACTCAAACCAGAAAAGCAAGTTTAGGCCAAGCCACACCAATGGAACATGAACCTCTTTGATCACAAACTCAAACCTTAAGTGAATTCCCTTAGCAACCTAGTTTGAGAGAGATGGATTTTCTTTTTGCTAAACCCTTAGCCATAAATCCATAGTTGAGAGATAGGAGATAGAAGAACTCTATAACCTAAACCCTTAGGTTTCACAATATAGGAGAGAAAAAAACTTTTCTTATGAGAGATAAATTCTAAGTGGGATATGAGGGAAATATGGAATTAGGTATAAGAGATAAGGTGTAGAGATTTTTGGGTAGAGACAATCTTTTTTTATAGGCTTTGAACAAGATTAAGGTTTATTTGAGTTTTCTTTGACTTGCCTCTTTTTGTGAGATTGTACATGGATCGTCGATTAAGGGTGACTTGTAGAGTGAGAGATCTGAGTAATTTATTCCATTGTTGGGTCATCCACATTATGGAAGATGCATGAACCCTTATCCCTCTTTCCTAAACTATTTTCCCATCAATAGAAAATAAGTAAAATTAATTTTAATTCAATATTGTGCATTCTATAAAATAGCACATCTCTACACATATTTTTCATAAAATTTATCAAAGATATATCAAGTCAATATATACTTATATATTAAGTCAATATATGATCAATATATAATCAATCTATAATTTGACCACATATCACAATTTAAAGTTACCAAAACATAAGGTCACATGGACCACAAAACAAAACTTTCCATAAAATAGAAAGTAGTAAGATGTGGGCTGTGCCACCCATGGGAGGCACATGTGGGCCCTACCTTCTAGAAACATGATGGGCTCATGTGTATAATGGGCCCCTATGATTATTTTTTTATGCATTTAAAATTAACAAAAATAATTTATAATGAATATTAAAACATTGTAAAATCAATATATTTAATTTTATAAATCTAAAAATTATAACTAAAATATCAAAGGTTCATAAAAATTTAAATAATAATTATAAAAGAATCATTATCATAAAACAAACACAATTAAAGTAATTTGATGGGAAATGAATCCATATGGTTTAGGAATTGAATCAACAATCATGATACATTCCACCTTCAATTGTGGACTATGGACCACACTTGCTTTATCAGACCGACCCAGTATTTCTCAAGACCCACAGTCCAAGCAGGTGCTCATTAGTAGGTCACCAAAGTCTGACCGATGAGACAATTCCAGTATGTAAATTACTGGTCCTCCTCTAGAGACGAGTCAAGATCACCAAGACCTTATACGACCACAACTCTATGGCGTATAGGGGAATCTCTCGTACATGCATACGCTTCACCCTAAAGGTGGATTGAAGACACATGGATGAGGTTTTGACTTCTGTCTCTGTAGGCCACCATAACACACAAGGGTCACACAGTCCCTCGGCTCACTCATCCGGGCATGTTCTCCAACCTCATTAAGAGCTAACCTATGAACCCTCATCGGTTTGTTCTTCATGCCCAGGTAATATGGTTTTTTTCCAACCGATTGGCCTAGATCGTCAAGCACAGTCCGGTATTTGCAAACATCGTTTGCATGGTATAGTCCACGAGAGACCACACTCCCACTGAGTTCATGTTCCACTATATCATTTCATTTTACAAGCACTCATAAGGCCTTTAAAGGCCACATAAACCCAACATCTCACACTTAGCCTTTGAAGGCCTTACATTCTCTCTTCATCACTTTATCTCATCCACATCTCTCTCTCCCAATTACAATGTCTCTCAAAATATAACCAAAACATATAAGATAAAAAGATATTGAATCTTTTTTCCCTATAAGACCTTACTATATAATGTAATAGATTTTATATCTCAAAACCATGTAGTGTAGTACCTAGGCTTTTTTGATTCAAAGGTTTTATTTGTTTGATAAGCTTTTATGATATTAGAAGAGTACGCAACTGATGGAGAATATATTAGTCATCGGTTTCACATGTCATGAAGTGTCCATCTTTTTGGCATTTGGATTCTCCCTGTCTCACACCGTGAAGAAATAATCTTCTTCATCTCATGATTTCAAATATCACAATTTCGATTCTCTTGCTGATATTTAGCGTTTCTATGCTACCACCAAGTCTCTCTACATATCCATTCATTTCGAAGAAACCAATATGCATTTATAGGTATTGTATTTTCTTATTTTTTTTGCTATTCCTATTCTTCATATAGAGTGTTTTATCTTGCCAACTCTATCTTATATCTCTTTGAAGTTGTACTATAATAAACCATACTCATGGCACACTACCTTTTAAAATAAGCCTTAAAAAAAATGTTTCCATGATTAAGAATCCAAAGATGAGCATTACATGTCATATCTTATAATTTACTGCAGCATAGAACATGAGCATCCCACAATAAAAATATGATATCTCTCAACTTATAAAGAGTTTCTCTCTGAATCCTTTTAAGTATTGAAATAGACTAAAAAAATATAAAATAGTGTTCAGTTCTATCCCTAATCACATCATTTAGTGAGTCTACTTTTTAGTGACTTTTACATCATAATGCAATTATTTCAGCAAAAAATTAGGTTGAGCATCTCTCAATAAAGAAATTGTTTCTCTCAAGCCTCAGAGAATTTCTTCATGAAATCTCTTGTATTGAAACACTAGACTCAAAATTAAATCATAATATCATGGTGTGAATCCTAATTATATATTTCTTCAGATAAATAAATAAGGTGACATACACATCATAAAATAAATCATACTGCAGAATTTCAGGATGAGCACTGTCTAATAAAATTGTATTTTCTCTCTAGCCTCATATAATTTTCCTTTGAAACAAATTTTGTTTAAAAGTAGACCCATAATGGTAGTACATAGATTTTCACAAGCCTCATATCACTCTGTTAAATAGGCTTAATAAATATAGATATTCATGTCTCAATGAAGAACATACCAAATTACAGAAAATTTAGGATGACCGCTCTTCAATCCAAATTTTTATTCATCTCTTCCCATAGATATTTCTCTCTTAAATAAATTTTGTTAGAAACTAGATCAGAATGGAAGTTTAAAAACGCAGTATGAACCATAAAATATTATGTTAAGAATAGAAATAAAATCATAATTTCTAAGTCATGGAAATAGTTTTTGTTGCAAAAAATAGCATTTACGCACCCTTGCATAAATTAATCATATCTTTCAAACCATAAGGAATTTCTTGATGAAAAGTTTTTTGCTTGAAAGTAGTATCAATTTTGTGTGTCATAGTAAAATTTCAGTAATAATAAAAGCATATGATTGGTGGGAAAATCACGAAACTCAATGGACAGTTTTTGGATTTTACAGGATCAGAACTGATACCCTTAATTGATGATTCCATAACTCTCAATTCCCTTAGGATCTCCCCCTGAAATTTTGCAGGTAGATCCTCATCTCAAATACACAAAATATCACTGAAGTATGTAATAGAATAATACCTCATTATCTTTTTCATATCACTACTCCAAAATCGCTCAGAATACTCATTATGCAGAGTGTCTTTTCGGTGTCGAAATATTTCAATAATTCTTAACTGTTGGTGTATTTCTTGACTACAAAAGTTATTAGCTTTCTTATATCTCATTTTCGAGCTTGATCTAAACTCAATAAAAAGAAAGAACAACTAATGGAATCAAGTATCAATAGCTCTGATACTAATGAAAGAAAGACCTATGTGATCTTTTACTAGA
>NW_006499930.1:3507129-3537665 GCF_000471905.2 Amborella trichopoda | reverse complement strand
ACCCTTTTTGTTTTAGCAAACGATCACTTACAGGTGGTCTTATTACAACAACATGTACTTCAAAATAAATCAACATGGCAATAAAACTAAGATCTTAAAACTTGATGTCATTGAAATAACTATGTACTATGCTTGAAAATAAAAAATACGATTACAAGAAATAAAAGAGAAGAGTACTGGAGATTACCTCAACCAGACTTGTTACATCTCACACCTTATCACCACCATCTGATGGCGTGAGATTGATGATCTTGCTTCAACCTCAAACAGGGAAAGCAAGTTTAGGCTAAGCTACGCCAATAGAACATGAACTTTTTTTATCACAAACTCAAACTCTAAGTGAATTCCTTTAACAACTTAGTTTCAGATAGATGGATTCTTTTTTTGCTATAGATAGGAGAGAGAAGAACTCCATAACCTAAACTCTTAGGTTTCACAATATGGGAGAGAGAAAAACTTTTCTTATGAGAGAGATAAATTCTAAGTGGGATATGAGAGAGAAATATTGAATTAAGTATAAGAGATGTGTAAAGATTTTTGGGTAGAGAAAATATTTTTTTATAGACTTTGAGCAAGATTATAGTTTCTTAGAGTTTTTCTTGGCTTGCCTCTTCTTGTGAGATTGTACATGGACCGTCGATCAAGGGTGATTTATGGGGTGAGAGATTTGAACCATTCATTCCATCGATGGGTCATCAACATTATGAAAGGCGCATGAACCCTTATTCCCCTTTCTTAAATCATTTTCTCATCAATAGAAAAAAAGTAAAATTAATTTTAATTAAAATATTGTGCATTTCAGAAAACTACACACATTTTTCATAAAATCTATCAAGATATATCAAGTCAATATCTACTTCCATATTAAGTCAATATATGATCAATACATACTCAATCCATAATTTGACCACATGTCACACTTTAAAGTTACCAAAACATAGGGTCACATGGACCACAAAACAAAACTTTCTATAAAATAGAAAGTAGTAAGAGGTGTGGCGTGCCACTCATGGTAGGCACATGTGGGCTCTACCCTCTAGAAACATGATGGGCCCATGTGTACAATAGGCCCCTATGATTATTTTTTTATGCATTTAAAATTAGTAAAATAATTTATAATGAATATTAAAACATTGTAAAATCAATATTTTTAATTTTATAAATCCAAAATAAAATATCCAAAAGTTCATAAAAATTCAAATAATAATTATAAAATAATCATTATCATAAAACAAACATAATTAAATTAATTTGATGGGAAATGGATCTAAATGATTTAGGAATTGAATCAACAATCATGGGGCACTCTACCTTCAACTGTAGACTACGGATCACACTAGCTTTATCAGAACGACCCAGTGTTTTCCATGACCCACAATCCAAGCAGTGGCTCATTAGTGGGTCGTCAAAGTCTGGCCGATGAACTAAGGGGTCGCAATCTCAGTCTGTGGATTACAAGTCCTCCCCTAGAGATGAGTCAATGTCACCAATACCTTATGTGACCACATCTCTATAGCGCGTAGGGGAATCTCTCGCACATACATACGCTTCACGATAAAAGGTGGATTTCTTGCTTTCCCGAATGATCATCGATATGCATGCCGTGTGATGGCACATGGATCCCGTCTCTGTAGGCCACCATCACACACAAGGGTCACACAGTCCCTCGGCTCACTAATCCGGGCATGTTTTCCGACCTCATCAAGGCTAACCATGAAGCCTCTTTGGTTTGTTCTTCATGCCCAGGTAACATGAGTTTTTTCCAACCGACTGGTCTAGATCGTCAAGCACAGTCCAGTATCTACAAACATTATTTGTATGGTATGGTCCACAAGGGACCACACTCCCGTTGAGTTCATGTTGCGCTATATCATTTCATTTTACAAGTACTCATAAAGCCTTTAAAGTCCACATAAACCCAACAAATATCTCAACGAAATGAAAAGCATGGATTATAAACATACCTTTCAGGCCTGATACTCTCATAATATTCGGGATTTGTGAGGTCTACGACTGTTGATCCAGTTCGACCAGCAAGAAGCAAACCCCCATCATAGACATATGTACAATGGTGCCAAAGACGTTAAAAAACTTTAATGCTAACACTGCTGGGCTGCCCACTTAGGTTGGCACTAGTAAGAGCAAGGGCACTTCCTGAACCATGCCCAATTTTTCGAATGAAGTTGTAATTGGGCACCGGAACTCCAATACTATCTAATCTAGGATTCAAAGACTTCTCTAAGATGCTATCATTACCTGCAAATCATTGAATCTTACAAGAGAAATTTGCCAGAGGACTAGTGTGTTTACGTCCTTTGGTCTCATAAATTTGATGAATTGCAGCAATGGACCTAAAGAAAACGACAGATCAAAATCGTGGATTTCTACTTGCCATGCCTGTGGATGTTGCCTTTTTAGGGTGAACCATGTAAATCTTTGTGTTTTTGTGGTGTGTATTTTATACGTTATTTTTAATATTATGACTCCTACTCTTACCTATATTTTTTTCCTAACTGGATAAGTGCACGTTCCTATCCAACTTTTTGGGATTCCTTTTTCTGCATCCAAGAGGGCTCTAAAATCATAACCAGTGGTATTTGAGCGCATGGTTCAGTACAAGGCTAGTATTTGTGCATTCAATTGAAGAAAAGCACATGGTAAAGTATGTGAGTGTTTTACTTGAGATGGAGAAATATGATGGCAAGAATAATCTTTTCAGCAAGAATGATGAATGAATTTATTTAGCAAAAGATAAAGAATTCATAAAGCTTTCCAATTGATGTTGGCATGGTGAATAGGTGATTTTGATATTAAAGTGGAGACTATTGGACATAGTAATATCCAAAATCATGCAAAACAAAAAAATCCCATATTATGTAGGATTGAGATTGATAAATATTAATAAGTTTCTTAAACGAAATAGAAATCCAAAAAGATTAGGACAATTGGTTATATCTCTTGATTTTCGTAATATATGTAACATCTATGCAAGTTTCCTATTTACTGAGGATTCTTAATCTTATATATATATATAATATGGTAAATATTTCCATTTCCCCTATTTTTGCTACCTATTTTTAAGGAGACCCAAGGATTTAGATTCTTTCTGGTTGCATAAAGTCTCTATGTTTTCAGTCTTTCAACCCTTTAGACCACTTTGACCATGCATTCTTCGAAAGAAAGACCTATGTGATCTTTTATCGGGGAATACATTTTTTTTTTTCTTCACCCTTTTCTTTTGGCAAAAGATCACTTACATGTGGTCTTTATTATAATAAGATAAATTTCAAAATAAAATCAGCATAACAATAAAACAAAGATCTTAACAACTTGATGCCATTGAAAAAACTATGCACTATGTTTGAGAATAAAAGATTAGATTGCAAGAAACAAAAGGAAGAGTGTCGGAGATTACCTTAACCAGACTTATTACACCCCACACCGAGTCACCACCATCGAATAGAGCGGGATCAACGGTCTAGCTTCAATCTCGAACCGGGAAAGCAAATTTCGGCTTAGCCACACCAATAGAACATAAACCCCTTTTTGATCACAAACTCAAACCGTAGGTTAATTCTCTTAACAACCTAGTTTGAGAGAGATGAATTGCCTTTTTGCTAAACCCTAAAACCCTTAGCCATAAATTCATATTTGAGAGATAGGAGAGGAGAACTCCATAACGTAAACCTTTAGGTTCTTTCACAATGTGGGAGAGAGAGATCAAACATGAGAGAGATAACTTTCTTAAGAGAGAGAGATAGAAAGATAAGGTGTGGAGATTTTTTTTTTTTGGTAGCGACAATCCATTTTTATAGGCTTTGAATAAGATTAGGATTTCTTAGGTTTCTTTGGCTTGCCTCTTCTTGTGAGATTGAACATAGACCGTCGATCAAAGGTGACTTGTGGGGTGAGAGATCTGAGCCATCTATTCTATAGATAGGTCATCAATATTATGGAAGGTGCATGAACCATTATCTCCATTTTCTAAACCATTTTCTCATCAATAAAAATTAAATAAATTAAATCTAATCAAAATATTGTACATGCCATAAAATAGCACAAGTCTACTCAATCTTTTCACAAAATCTTTCAAAGATATATCAAGTCAATATTTAGTCAATATCTACCAACCATATGGCCACATGTCATATCACCAAAAAATAGGAAAGAGAATAAGGGTGGGGCGTGCCACCCAAGGGAGGCACTCATGGCTAAAAATATGGCGGGCCCATGTGCACAATGGGCCCCTTTGATATTTTTATAAATTTAAAATTAATAAAATAGTTTTAAAATATTATTTGAATATTTAAACAATTGTAAAATCAATATCTTTAATTTTATAAATTCAAAAATTATAAATAAAATATCCAGGGATTCATAAAAATTCAAATAATAATATTAAAATAATTTCCATCATAAAACAAACATAATTAAATTAATTTGATGGGAAAATGATCTATATGGTTTAGGAATCAACAATTATGGGGCACTCCACCTTCAACTGTGGACTACAGACCACACTTGCTTTATTAGACTGATCTAGTGTTTCTCATGACCCACAGTCCAAGCAGGGGCTCATTAGCGGGCTACTAAAATCCGGTCGATGAGCCAAGGGATCGCATTCCTAGTCTGTGGATTTCAAGTCCTCCCCTAGAGACAAGTCAATGTCACCTAAACTGATGCGACCAGAGCTCCTATGGTGCATAGGGGTATCTCTCACACATGCATATGCTTCACCCTAAAAGGTGGATTTCTGGCTTTTCCGAACGATCTATCGATATGCATGCCATGTGATGGCACATGGATGAGGCTTTGGCCCCTGTCTCTTTAGGCATCATCACACACAAGGGTCACACAGTCCCTCGACTCACTCATCCTGACATATTCTCCGACCTCATCAAGGGCTAACCCATTAGAACCTTTCTCGATTTGTTCATTATGCCTAGGTAACATGGATTTTTCCCAACTGACTGGTCTAGATCGTCAAGCACAGTCCAATATATGCAAACATCGTTTGCTTAGTATGGCCCACGAGGGACCACACTCCCACTGAGTTCATGTTCCACTCTATCATTTCATTTTACAAGTACTCATAAGGTCACATGAACCCAATATTTCTCACTAGGCCTTTGAAGACCTTACATTCTCTCTTTCTCACTTTTTCTCATTCCCATCTCTCTCTCTCAATTATAATATCTCTCGAGCATTTTTACTTATTCTCTCAATACATTAATCATGGCTTTCGCCATCAATCCTTTCACAAAAGGATTTATAGAGGCAACACATTTTTCTTTTTGCTGCTCGGATCTCATCCCAAAAATGGTCGTAGCTCATCTTTCACATCACATCAGGAATCATAGACCTGTTGTCACAAAAGACTATCACGTACCCTCATCGCATGGGGTCATATGTTCATGGGCTCAAAAGAGTTCTTCAAATAAGCTGCTCCCTTTTTGTAGCCTTACAACCAGCGCCAAACATTTGCGATCCGTGGGTGAACAATATTATAGTCTGTTGCTCTATTTGGCCTGTCAAATACTAGTAGGTGCTCCCACTGGAATATTTAATTTATCTGGATCTTGATCTTTCTCAATCTCACCTTATTCCTCAGGTGATAAAAACATGGTTTTATATGCTTGGAGTTCTTATGGAATCGTGGCTCCTTCGATACGCATATCGTCACCCTGCTGTCGCAGAAAATTCTTACTGCCTCACAACGCACGAGGTGAAAGTCAAGTCGATTAAGAAATTTCTTAATCCATACAACCTCCTCGATCACTAAACAACATGCCACGTACTCTGCCTTCATGGTGGACAATTTCATCACATCTTGTTTCTTTGATTTCTAAGAAACTGCACCCCCTCCAAGCATGAACGCATATCCAGATGTAGACTTCGCATCATCTGGATCTGTGAGATAGCTTGCACATGTATATCTAAATATCCAAGCAGTTAAAAAAAAGTGGGACTGTAGCAGCTCCCACTCAATTATTGCACATACAACATATACATTCTTAACATTCTTATGCATATATCATGAGGTAGCATATCAAGTCTCATGCAATATGTAATTCAATACCCGTTGGTTTCACAATATGCAAAAACCTTCATGAACTACAAAGGTTCAACCACACTAGACATCTTGGTAGGAAATTCATACAAACTAAGTTATCTAATCAATACAATATGTGTTAGGGAAGCCAAGCATGATGGCATTCCTACAACATTCTCTATGGTTCAAAGTCTTAGGTAATCGAGGATTCTAAATAGCTAGAAACATTGGTCAAGGCATATAGGTATTTAAAAAAAAAAAAACAGTGCATGATAATTTTTCTCCTACTTTTATAAATACCTTCAAGAAAGAATGTTTTTCTTTTTAATAAAAAAAAAAATTTACTTAGTATATATATATGCATTCACAAGCAATAGTTATATAATAGTATGACAGTTTAAAATGATTTTCATAAAAACTTAATGGATCTTGCAAGACTATGTGGTTTTCTCAAAACCATATTCATAGGCTTAGGCTTTTCTCAAATCATCTAATTTAATTATAAAATACATGCTTAGCCTTTATAAATCATTTTACCGCATTTACCTTTAATTTCCTACCAAGTCAAGTTCGTGGCCTTAAAAACAAATCATATATACCATCTTATAATTTTATCCAAAATAAAGCACAACTAAATAATGTTTATTAAAGCATTGACAAAATACTTCTTTTTTGGCAATTATGGAGAATTTATCAAGAGATCATCATCACATGCAACACATCAAATTATAGACATTATTGAGAGGATGGTCACAAAGACCAAATTCCATCAGAACATTCCCTTTGTGCTTATATATTTGAATGAACCATACCCATCTCTCGTGTTTCATCCATAGGGCTCAAAGCCCTTGATCAAATCACATTTCCATGTGTATCACTACCTTAAGTAGTTCATACTCAAGCACAAGGATGCACAAAACATAAGGTATTCAAAACCGACACTTTCAAATTTGTTAGCACTTATCACTTAATGTCCATACACTCCACACATGTTCATAAAACAATTAGCTAAAATATAACCAATGCACATTAAACAAAGTTATTGAATCTTCTTTCCCTATATGACGTTACCATATAATGCGGGATAGATTTCATATCTCAAAACCATATAGTGTGGTACCTGGGTTTTCTTTATTCATCGCTTTTACTTGTTTGAAAAGCTTTTGTGATCTTGGAAGTGCACGCAACTGATGGAGAATATATTGGTCATTGGTTTCATATGTCACGAAGCGTCCATCTCTTTGGCACTTGAATTCTCATGTCTTACACTGTGAGGAAAATATCTTTTTCATCCCATTATTTCAAATATCACAATTTCGATTCTCCCACCGATCTTTAGCGTTTCTATGCTACCACCAAGTCTCTCTATATACCCTTTCATTTCGAAGAAACCAAGATGCTTTTATAGGTATTGTATTTCTTCTTCTTTCTGCTATTTCCAGTTCGAATACTCTTCACATAGAGTCTCTTATCTTGCTAACTCTGCATTACATCTTTATGAAGTTGTACTATAATAAACCATACTCATGGCACACTATAAAGCCTTTTAAACTGATCTTAAAGGTCTCCATAATTGGGAATTCAAGGATGTGCCTTAACATGCCACATCTTTTAATTTACCGCAGTATAAAACATGAACATCCCATGATAAAAATATGATATATGTGAACTCATAAAAAATTTATCTCCGAATCCTTTTGAGTATTGAAATAGACTCAAAAATATAAAATAATGTACAGTTCCATTCCGAAATCATACCATATAGTGAGCCTTCGTTTCAGTAACATTTAGGTCACAATGCAATTTTCTCAGCAGAAAATCAGATTGAGCACCTCTCAATAAAAAAATTGTTTCCTTCAATTCTCAAAGAATTTATTCCTAAAATATTTCGTGTTGAAAACTAGACTCAAAATAAAATCACAACATCATAGTTTGAATCCCAAATAATACTTTTCTTCTGAGAAAAAAAATAAGTGACATTCATGTCACAAAATAAATCATACTGCAGAATTTCAGGATGAATACTATTTAGTAAAATTGTCTTTTTTCTCTACTCTCATGGAGTTTTCATTTCAAACCAACTTTGTTTGAAATTAGACATATAATGATAACATAAATATTTCCACAAGCCTCATATGATTTTGTTAAGTAGGCTTGATAAATATAGTTATTCATGTCTCAATGAATAACATACCAAATTGCAGAAAATTCAGGATAACCTCTCTTCAATCCAAAATTTTTATTCCTCTCTTCCCGTAGATATTTCTCTTTCAAATAAATTTTTGTAGAAAATAGACTCAGAATGGAAGTCTAAAAATTTAGTGTGTATCATAAAACATTCTATTAAGTATAGAAATAAAATCACGACTTTCAAGTCATGGAAATAGTTTTCGTTGCAAAAAACAACACCTGCACACTCTTCAATAAATTGATCATATCTTTCAAACCACAAGCAATTTCTTGATGAAACGTTTTTTTACTTTAAAGTATACTCAATTTTGTAAGTAACAATAAAATTTCAGCAAGAAATAAAATCATATGATTGGTGGAAAAATCACGAAACTCAATGGACAGTTCCTAGATTTTGCAGGGTCAGAACTGACACCCTTCATTAATGATTCCATAACTCTTAATTCCCTTAGGATCTCCCACTGAAATTTTCAGTAGATTATACTCTTAAAGATATAAAATATAACTTAAGTATATAATAGAAAAATACTTCATTATATTCTTCATAGCACTACTCCAAAATAGCCCAGAATACTCATTATGCATAGTACCTTTTCGGTGTTGAAATATTTCAATAATTCTTAACCGTAGGTGTATTTATTGACCACAAAGATCATTAGCTTTCTTATATCACATTTTCAAGCTTGATCTAAACTTAATAAAGAGAAAAGATAACTAATGACATCAAGTATCAATAGCTCTGATACCAATAAAAGAAAGACCTATGTGATCTTTTACTGGGGAATGCATTTTTTTTTTCTTTGACCCTTTCTTTTGGCAAAAGATCACTTGTGGTCTTTATTATAATAAGATAAATTTCAAAATAAAATTAGCATAATAATAAAACCAAGATCTTAACAACTTGATGCCATTGAAACAACTATACACTATGCTTGAGAATAAAAGATAAGATTGTAAGAAACAAAAAGAAGAGTGCCGAAGGATCCTCAACCGGGCTTATTACACCCCACACCAAGTCATCACCATCCGACGGCACAGGATAAACGGTCTAGCTTCAATCTCGAATTGGAAAAACAAATTTCGGCTAAGCCACACCAATGGAACATAAACCCCTTTGATCACAAACTCAAACCGTAGGTGAATTCTCTTAATAACCTAGTTTGAGATAGATGAATTCTCTTTTTGCTAAACCCTAAAACCGTTAGCCATAAATCTATATTTGAGAGATAGGAGAGAAGACTTCATAACCTCAACCCTTAGGTTCTTTCACAATGTGGGAGAGAGAGATCAAATATGAGAGAGATAAACTTTCTTAAGAGAGAGAGATTGAAAGATAAGGTGTAGAGAATTTTTTTTTAGTAGCGACAATTCATTTTTATAGGCTTTGAATAAGATTAGTTTCTTAGGGTTTTCTTTGGCTTGCCTTTTCTTGTGAGATTGAACATAGACCGTCGATCAAGGGTGACTTGTGGGGTGAGAGATCTGAGCCATCCTTTCTATAGATGGGTCATCAATATTATGGAAGGTACATGAACCATTATGCCCCTTTTCTAAACCATTTTCTCATCAATAAAAATTAAATAAATTAAATCTAATCAAAATATTGTGCATACCATAAAATGACACAAGTCTACTCAATCTTTTCACAAAATCTTTCAAAGATATATCAAGTCAATATTTAGTCAATATCTACCAACCATATGGCCACATGCCATATCACTAAAAAATAGGAAAGAGAATAAGGGTGGGGCGTGCCATCCAAAGGAGGCCCTCATGGGGCCCACCTTCTAAAAATATGGTGGGCCCATGTGCACAATGGACCCCCATGATATGTTTATAAATTTAAAATTAATAAAATAATTTTAAAATATTATTTGAATATTTAAACAATTGTAAAATCAATATCTTTAATTTTATAAATTCAAAAATTACAAATAAAATATCCAGAGGTTCATAGACATTCAAATAATAATATTAAAATAATTTTCATCATAAAACCAATACAATTAAATTTATTTGATGAGAAAACGATCTATATGGTTTAGAAATCAACAATGATGGGGCACTCCATCTTCAACTGTGGACTACAAACCGCACTTGTTTTATCCTACCGGTCTAATGTTTCCCATGACCCACAGTCTAAGCAGAGACTCATTAGCGGGTCACCAAAGTCAGGCAGATGAGCTAAAGGATCGCAATCCTAGTCTGCGGATTTTAGGTCCTCCCCTAGAGACGAGTCAAGGTCACCTAAACCTGATGCGATCATAGCTCCTATGGTGCATAGGGGGATATCTCGCACATGTATATGCTTCACCCTAAAATGTGGATTTTTGGCTTTTTCGAACGATCTATCGATATGCATGCGGTGTAATGGCACATGGATGAGGCTTTGGCCCCCGTCTCTGTAGGCCACCATCACACACAAGGGTCACACAGCCCCTCGACTCACTCATCCAGGCATATTCTCTGACCTCATCAAGGGCTAACCTATTAGAACCCTTCTCGGTTTGTTCTTTATGTCCAGGTAACATGGATTTTTTCCAACCGACTGATCTAGATCGTCAAGCACAGTCCGGTATCTACAAACATCGTTTACTTAGGATGGCCCACGAGGGACTGTACTCTCACTGAGTTCATGTTCCACTCTATCATTTCATTTTATAAACACTCATAAGGCCTTTAAAGGCCACATGAATCAAACATTCTTGTCCTAAAGAATTTAAAGAATAACTCCCTTTCATTCAAAGCTAATGCCCCGTTAACCCCTTAACCTATGTTGTGTGTGTCTCTCTCTAATACCCCAACCACTGAGCCCACCCTCCCCATCGTCTCTCTCTCTCTCTCTTTATCAGAACTCCAACTCTCTCTCTTTCTCTCTCTCTCTCTCTCTCAAATACCCAAATCGTAGAGCCCATCCTCCCCATTGGCTCTTTCTCTTCTCTCTGTCTATCATGACTTTATCTCTCTCTCCCTCTCTCTCTCTGATACTTAAATTGCAGAGCACATTTGATTCCCAAAACCCAAATATGCAAATTGCATAACACATTTGATTCCCAAATATCAAATAATGTCACATTTGATTCCAAAATCTCAAATACCCAAATCGCAGAATCAGGGAGAAGGGTTTACCTGCGTACATGTATTATTCCTAATTTCTATCTTTTTCCTTTTGTATTTATGCTTGTGTTGTTAGCATTAGTATTTATTTTGTTTATTTTGTTAATTTTCTGCTATTGGTATTATTCGTGGGTTCCATTTTGTTGAACCACACACACAACGATGTTTATATTCCGAGTGTTGATGCTCGTAGACAATAGGCTGGCTGCTGGAATGGGTTTGTAAGTAATTCTATTGCTACTATGGTGTTTTTAGATTTATGTATTCCTTTTGTTATCAATCTCGTATAAAAAAGTTCTTTTAGACTTCATTTGTTTAAAAAAGTTCTTTTAGACTTCATCTGTTTAAATGTTGCAATGAATGGTAATTGCATTTTGATTTGTAAGACAAGAGAATGCTTTTGATGCAATGAAATTTTTTTTAAAAGAAACTAAGAGAATGGTTTTTATGCTTAAATGTGTTTCAATCTTTAGGTTGGATGACTTTTTGTGATTATGTGATGCACGATTCTGCTTGTTTCCCTTGGAATCGTCAACATTTTTCTAATGGTATTTTTAGCAATAAAAAGAAGAGCCAAAGGACAGAGTTTTGATAGAGAGAGACGATGGGGATGGTGGGCTATGCGATTGGGGTACTTGTGTGTGTGTGGGTGAGTGAGAGAGAGAGACGAAGTTCATATAGAGAGAGACGATGGGAGCGTGGGCTCTGTGATTGAGGTATTAGAGAGAGACGATGGAGAGGGTGGGCTGTGCAAAGAGAGAGAGAGATAGAGTTTTAAAAGAGAATGACATAGGTTAAGGGGTTAATTCGGCGTTAGTTTTCGATTGAAAGGGAGTCATTATCTAAATTGTTTATGACAAGAATACATGGTCAAAGGGGTCTAGAGGGTTGGAAAATAGAAAATATTGAGACTTTATGCAACAAAAAATAACCTAAATCCTTGGGTCTCCTAAGAACTAGGCGGAAAAAATAGGGAGTATGGAGATATTTACCCTATAAAATAAGAGAGGAAAGAATTAATATGCCCTATTTGAGTCATTATATGGTAACAGTGGCTTCCTCAAGGGAGAGAGGTAGGGGCTTCCTGTGCATGAGAGGCAAGGCCTCCCCTCAGAAGTAAGAGAGCATGCTATGGAGAGAAACATTGCGATGTGCTTCTTGCAAAGTGAGTAAGAGAATAATTTCTTGTAGAAAAGCGGCTCTTATGGAGTTTTTGGATGGTTTCCCTTTTTAGTGAAAAAAACTCGGTCAGTCTCAAGGTTCTATTCCTAGACTAAAATAAACTTGGTTGGTCCCAATGTTCTCTTTTTAGACTATAGTTTAGCTTTAGAATAGAAATGGGTCTCTTCCTAGACAGTGGTTTTGATTGTGGAATAGAAATGAGAGATTGACGGGCGATCCCAGTTAGGAGAGCACTGTGGAATAGAACTGAGAGATTGGTGGGTAATGCCAGTCAGGACAACGAATCTAAATGGGTTGCTTGACTAGGTTTTGTCAATGATTAAAGAGTTAACTCTTTCGTCCCAAATTGGTGACGTAATTCTTATTGGTATAATGAATTTTTACTTGCCAAGCCCTTTAGGTTGAACCACATAGATCTTTTTTGGGTTATTGTGTATGTGTTGTGCTTTATTTCTTGTATTATGGCTCGTACTCTTGTCTATTTTGTTTTTAGCTGTCTATTTTGTTTTGAGTTGGATAAGTAGATGTTCCTGGTGGTATCTAACGTTTTAGGATTTATGTTTCCGCATCTAAAAGGGTCTTAAATCCTATCAAAACCTGACTTCATAATTTTGACCACCACCGACAACAACTGAATATTTAAGATAAGAGAAATCAGCTAGTTATCTATATAAAAAGGTAGCACACCGTAACAAACCATTTCAGCAAAGGTCCATGGTTTCACGCTAGAGCCTTCAAAGAGATTTATTCGCTTAAGCATTAGCTAGCCGGAAAGTAAACTGAACGATTCATCATAAAAACCAGTAATCTTCATGAAAAATTACAAATTTGCAATCCAAAACAGGAAAAAAATAGAGCATTCTTCTCACCAGGCATCACAAGCAAACCCATAAAGAGTATTAGTGGGCACTGCAATCGGTTGGCCAGCTTTCATGACTTCCACTGCTTTCTCGACATAGGTTTCTTGAGCTGGAAGAACCATACGCATTTTTCCCTCTATACCATCACTCACTTCTCCATTCTCCCCCATTTTCATGGGTGAAATCCCACAAAGCCTCCTTCTTTGGGAGAGAGAATGAGCAAAACTTCTCTCTACCACCAAAAGAGAAAACCAATTTAGGATCACAGCTCACAGTTTCAGGGAAATGCAAAAAAACTCAGAGAGAAAGACAACTTAAGCAGAAACGATACCAGTGAGCAGTGAGAGATGAGAGAGAAAGTGATTTAGAGAGAGAGTGACTTAGAGAGAGAAGCAAACGAGAATATGTAAGAGAGGGAACACCTCTGCACGGGTGTGGGTGTGGGTGTGGGTGTGGGTGAGGGAGGACTCTCTCTACAACCCCTGCAATGGAGCCCATAGAGCCTTTGTCTCTCTCTAAAGTCTGAAAGTTTTCCCGCAGTTTAGTATCATTGCTCTTTAACTTTTCCACATAGGTAACCATCATTCCCACTTCAATGTCAAATTGGATAAGATTGGATTACCGATAATTATTTTTGTAAGGATAAAATTTTCATATAAGCTTTATGAAAATAAAATAAGGGTGTGGTTTGTATAGAGCCTAGGCTCTAAACAATCAAATTAAAGCCTACCTTTAAATAGTGTCGAGAAATGCGGTTTCAATATTGGAAATCTTTTTGATGTCCTTAAAATATATTTTCATCTTTATTTATAAAGCTTAAATCTTCAAAAATAGTGTATATCGAGAGATCTATGAAAACTTGAAAATTTTGAAAATTGACGGTAAAAAAATGTGTTACAAAATACACTATTTCCAAAACTTGAAATCTATTTTATCTCATGTCCATGCATCTTGATGTCGAAATGATCAATTTGAGGATATTTGGGCATCAAAACAACCTCTTCTAGTGAAATTTTGATGTAAGCTCTAATTTGATTGTTTAGAGCTTCGGCTCTATATAAACTTTTCCCATAAAATAAAGCCAAATCTTATTCCAAAATGTACTTTCAGCAAAGAAAATATCTAGGATTGTTCTAAAATTAAATTTCAACACCGATAATATAATTTGAAACATTATCGGTGTTGAAACTAGCAAAAATGTACGAATCTTGCCGATTTATGAACATTTATTTTTAGGGCGAAAAGATAGTCTAGATAATTTGTTACAATGTGCACTATTTTTTGAGTTTGAAATCTTAATTTTTTTCATAATCATGACATTAAAGTCGAGATGATCGATGTAAAGGTTTTTCAATACTTGAATTGCAATTTTCGATAAGTTATGAAATGGGGCTTTACTTATTTTGATAGGGCTACAATCCTATTAAATCACGTTCTTTTTTAAATATTTAAACTTTGGAAAAAGTTTATATAGAGCTGAGGCTCTAAATAATCAAATTAGAACCTACCTCAAAAAATTTATTAGAAGAGGTTGTTTTGATGCCAAAATATCCTCAAATTGATCATTTCGACATCAAGATGCATGTGCATGAGAAAAAAATGGATTTCAAGTTATGGATTAGTGCATCTTGTACCACATTTTGGACCGTCAAATTTCAAAATTTTCAAGTTTTCGTAGATATTCTCGATTTGTACTATTTTTGAAGATTTAAATTTCATAATTAAATATAAAAGTATATTTTAATGCTCTCACAAAGATTTTAAGTAGTGAAACACATTTCTCTGATTCTATTTGAAGGTGGGATATAATTTGATTGTTTGGAGCCTTGGCTCTATACAAACTGCACCCTTTTATAAATTTTTAAATATCTTTATTTTTTGTACGGGATGGTCAAGGGCAATTTCTCATCCATGTCGCACATGTTCCATTCCAAAAAAATCAAAATCTCAAGATTGGAGCCAAAGAAGGCTCCATAGGGGCAAGAGCTTAAACTGCTAACCAAATCGATCAATCCTTCATCACCAAGTTCCATAAATCCATTGATCATTCATCTCCTCAAATTCCTGGGAAAATCCCAACTGTAGAATCCATTGCTCCATGGTGGCACGAGCTAAAACTACTCCCAATAAATCCAGAACCAAATTCAGTCAAAGATGTCTACCTCATGCAACGTAAAACAGTCGAGAAATCTATCTCAATCAACATGTCAAACTCATGCCATGTAAAAAGCACTCAATATCTCAGTTCAACAAGATGTAAAAGAGTTGGGGCAGGTACAAGATTTGTCCATCGCTGCATGATGTAAAACTACTCAGAGGGCTCCATGGACATACAAGCTTAAAAGGCTAACCAGATTCAAATCCATTTTTCAAAAGTTATTTCCTATTTTTAAAATTCTCCTATATGTTCTAATGAAGTTTTCAAAATTCTTAATTTCTTTAGTTAAAATAGTAGCCTAAAACCCTGTTTCTGTTTCATAATATTCTTCCCATTTTCAAAACCTTCTAAAATAGTTTTTAAAACGAAAGAGTTTCAAGAAGGGCTCAGACATGATTTTTTCGCAGCCACCAGATCCTGGACGTTATGATACAAACCATTAGGAAGACTAACCCCTAGGTTCCCAAAACCTTAATTAAACTTGTGAATTCTAAGAATTTAGAATTAAAGACGAATAAAAGTTCAATTAGCGAAAAACTAACTATCATTATCATTTTTTGTCAATTCAAGGCCCATTTGATTGAAACTAGTTTTAAAGATAAATCTGTGAAGCTGAAGATGACTACACTAGCATCCTAGGTAGCATTGGGGTGACCTTAGCAAGGAGAAGTCATTAGCTCAAAGATAGCATGGTTTCTGCTGATTGTTATTTCGGATCCCGATTATTGAAAATGCCACTGCCTCAAAGATAACGTAGTGTCAATTTGATGTCTTACAGATCAAAATTATTTATCGGTATACTACCTTCCCAAAGAGTGTTGATCATTTAAAAGGATGACCCCTTAAAATTTTCTTTCCATTGTATCTCAGGTGTTTACTTTTTTGCCATTCACGGGGTATCCCAGATGAATGCCAAAGAGAGGCAACTGTATACCCTTGAAATTCTGGCTGAGGTAATACTTAAAAACATTGATTCTGAACCCTAATGACTACACAAACGTTAGTAAACCTAGACCCATTATAGTTGTCCCAAAACCTCTCCCAATATGTAATTCTGGAAGATAAGAAGAGGCCAAGTCAAATTGCTTGGTCATCACATTGGTTATTGGTGAGAAGGCCTCATATGATTTATCTCTATCTCTAAGATTAATTGTTATTGTCCTCTATATATAGAGGTATTTATTGATGTAATCAGCATCCAAAATAGTAAAGGTATAGTCGGTTGGTGTTTTGGATCTGTTAATATAAGGCTTAGGCCTGAACTACATAAATATTGTGTTTGTCTTTTTCTCTCCATTATCTATTCAATGTCTGTGCATGTATGCTCCCATGAATTCTAACATGATATCAGAACAAGGTTAAGGTGCCCTCTGCATATATATCAGCGGTATTAGTTTCAGGGTGATCCTTAATGAGTGAATTAGGGTTTGCTGGTCGATGATCATGATGTATGAAATCAATTATAAGTGAGGATTTTAAGGAAGAGGATGTGGGCTATTTTCAAGGAGAATAGTAATGACAGTCCCCAATTTACAGAGAAAATATCACATGTTCCTCCTTCAAGGTGCATTTCCTCTGCTTTTAGAACGATACCGAGAAGCAGCAGTGTCGTTGCCTTAGAATAAAGTACCATGCTGCAACAATCGATGCTTGTAAACATACCTGACTGGTGGAAGATTTACAGGAACATGGTATTCAATTGCAATCACATGGATGACAATAGTGGCGATGATGGGGAGGAGTCTCCAAAAAAAAAAAACAAAAAAAAATTCTGACCAAGAGCTGCCCAAAAAAAAAAAAAAATGGAAAGAAAAAAAAAGAAGTGGTTTTTTTTTTTAAGATGCTTCTATTGGCTAGAAGCTTAGTTTCATTGGCATTTTTGTTTATGTCATTGTACTAAAAAAAAAAAAAAAAGTATTTTGCAAGTTGGGTGTTTCTTAGCATCCACACTCAACTTGAAGAGGAGAATATAGGAGACATGGAGATGAGATGAGTAGAGATGAAGTCAACATCTCTATGTAGACAAGAACGTCTGTTCCAACTTGAGGGGAAGAATCAGTGTTTAAAAAAACGCCGAGTCGAACCGGACTCGCCCGGTTCGACTCGGGAATCGCCATGGACGGATCGAATCGGCGAAAAAAACGGGAATCATCCGGTTCTAGAGAAAACCGGACGATTCTGTACAGTGACTCGCCAATTCACTATACGAAATCGGCAAGTCCGTACAGTGAATCAGCGAGTCCCTTACGTATTTTTTTTTTTGTTTGTAATCCATGATAGATTTTTTTGTAATACTTGATCGATTTTTTTGTAATCCATGATCGAATTGTTTTTTTTTTTTGTAACCTATGATAGAGTTTTTTGTAATCCATGATTGAATTTTTTGTAATCCATGATCGAATTGTTTTTTTCTTTTTTTGTAATCCACGATTGAATTTTTTGTTTTTTTTTGTTTGTTTTTTTTTGTAATCCATGATCGAATTTTATGTAATCCATGATCGAATTTATTGTAATCCATGATTGAATTCTTTGAAAATTTGCGATTTTCTTTTTTTAATCCATGATCGAATTTTTTTTTGTAATCCATGATAGAATTTTTTGAAAATTTGTGATTTTTTTTTTTAATCCATGATCGAATTTTTTTTTGTAATCCATGATAGAACTTTTTGAAAATTTGTGATTTTTTTTTTTTAATCCATGATCGATTTTTTTGAAAATTTGTTAATTTTTTTTTTTAATCCATATTATTCAAAGAGAAAATGAGAGAGATGATGATTCTGAGGCCACTCTATCCCAGCCATATTATTCACATATCGAGTCCCAACAGCAACAGTGTAGGGATGAGCACGACAGTGCAGGTGAGCATGAAGGATGAACAATCTTCGGGGATTTTAGATTGGGAACACAACAAAATACTAACACTCAAGGATTTGGGAATAGTCAGACGCCTGCTAATATCGATGATTCGTTTTTAGATCGAATCAATGAATTGTTAAACGAATTCAATCAATGGCACCAGCGTAACCAAGAAGAACAATAACGTCGTCTATCATTTTATTCTTAGATCATATGTTACTAATTTTATGCTTTATTATAGTCCATGTATGTTGATATACTTATTCCATGATAATTATATGTTTATCCTTTTGTGTGAAGTAAATTAAATGCTGAATGGCGGTTCATGCAGGGAAAGAACATATCAATATTCGCATATTCATTCAAAAACATGAAAATTCTTAATGGAGTACCCTCATTTCTTATTGAATTCCTAAAAAACAATATTTATAATGAATTTTAATAATTTTTTCGGAATTTTTTTAAGCTTTATTCTGACCGATTCACCAGATTCCCGATCCGGATCGTCGATTCGCCGATCCGGATCGGTTTTTTGGAAGCCTGATCCAGGTCACCGATCCGTTTTTTAAACCATTGGGGAGAATATAGGAGATATGGAGATGAGATGAGTAGAGATGAAGTCAACATCTCTATGTAGACAAGAACATCAGTTCTTATCGGTATTCACATATTTTTCAGTTGTCTCGCGCTTTATTTGCTCTTAGCGCCTCGCCATGTAGTAGAGGACTTCGTCACACCATTGGTGTAGTGACATCGTCAGGGGGAGCACATTCATGATTAGCGGATTTTTCAAGGAGATGCTTTCACCAATCTTTAGTGTTCATTGCCATTATTTGTGGCAGAGCCGTCTTTGTTGTGCCTTTGTAGCACTTTTAGTATTGTGCCTTTGTAGCATTGTTAGTGGTCATTTAGACCAAGTTTGGTGATCACGTATCTTGGATCACATTTTTTGCTCTTGCATACTATTTAAGCATGCCAGTGAGAGCAGTGTAAGTTTTTTTTTTTGGAAACTTTTGCTCTCAAGACTCCAATTCCTATTTTAGTTTGCAAGTTGAGCACTTCGCTTCACATCTCCGTCCACCAACTTGAGAGAGAGTCTTGAAGATAAGAAGAGACCAAGTCAAATTGCTTGGTCATCACGTTGGTTATTGGTGATAAGGCCTCCTACGATTTATCTCTATCTCCAAGATTCATTGTTATTATTATCTATATATAGAGGCATTTATTGATGTAATCATCATCCAAAATCAGTGAAGATGCAGTCCGTTAGAACTTTGGATCCGTGGACGTAAGGCTTCGACCTGAACCACGTAAATATTGTGTTCTCTCTTATTCTCTCCCTATTCAATGTCTGTGCATGTATGCTCTCACAAATCTTAACAGTAGTAGACCTTGAGTTTTTCAACAGTCAAAGAATCACTCAAATCGAACTCACCATTAACAAACTAAATCCTCGGGAAGAGCCAGAGGAAAATTAATCAAAATGCCCCCACACTCGGACCGCACACATCGAGGTGCTTAAGGCTGCACGACAAGGCTCGTGTCGTGCACGACTGCATGACAGGCTACACATCGTGCGATCCCATGAGCCTATGCGATGTATATTTGCCTAATTTTGTGATAAATATGATAAAGTCCATGAAAATTTTGAATACTCCAGAAAATTCGAACAATTCAGCATATTTGACTAAATATGGACCCTTGGATCAAATTGATCCATTTTCAAACTTAAGCCTAGCTCAATCTATAAATATCCTCTCCAAAATTCTTGAAAAATACACTGAACAATCCTTGGAAAATCAAGTTAGGAAAATCCCTAGAAATTATAGATAAATCCTAGAAAATAGGCAAAACTCTTATATAAGTCATATAAATTTAGAAAAAAGAGAAAAATTCTCCAAAATTACCCAAAAATCCCAAATTTGAAATAATTCTTAAGACCCTCAAATCCCTTAAAAAATTAGGGAAAACCATCTCCCAACTTTAGAAGAATTAGGAAAATCCCTACCTAAGATCCTTAACCCCTTTCTAAGCCTTAGGAACCTAGATCTATGTGAAATAACCTTAGATCTAACAAATTCCAGCAAGCAAAAAATATCCAAAGAGGAGATGGTGGCACACGAAGAGCAGCATGATCCGACCATCACAAGTTTGAGGGGAAGTGTGAAATTGTGTATTTTTACTCTCTTTTTTTTCTTTTCTTTAATAGATAGAATGATCTTTCGATGATCATGCATGATGTATTATTTCTTTTTTTGTATATCACACAAGCTGTACAATGCAACCATCTTTATTTACATATATCGAATTTTCTCCCACAGGTTTAATGCAAAAAAACACATGAATTTCTCACATTTGTAAGTTCGTATGTTCACATTGTTTGTTAGTTCTTCGTTCGTGATGCGCCAGGAATTTTTTCAAATGGAGAGAGAGAGAGAGGACATTGGAAGGTGAAAATGAGTCATATGTTTTTAATTAAATTCACGGTAGGAGATCACATGAAAATAAATTGGGAAAATTTCATATAGAACCTAATTTCCTCATATTATTTCATGGTAGACCCTCATTCCGTTTTCCTTTCAAGCGGCATAAAGAAACCTTAAAGATTTCACCATATCCCCCCATCTCTTATCTCCCTTTTTTATTGACTTTTGACCATAAAAATTAATCTCAACAAACATTTTTATACTATTTCAACCCAAAAACTTTTTTAACTATCTTTTTCTCTTTCTACCCATTAAAAAAGTTTTTGGGTTAAAATGATATAAAAAGATTTTTTGGGGTTAATTTTTATGATCAATAGTCAATGAAAGAGGAAGATAAGAAATGAGGGGGTATGGTGAAATCTTTAAGGTGTCTTTATGCCGCTTAAAAGAAAAATAGAAAGATGGTCTACCATGAAATAATATAAGGAATTAGAGTTATATACAAAATTTTCCTAAATAAATTTGTCAACTTCTTTTTACTTAAAAATGACCTTTTTTTTTTTTTCAATGTATCAATACTTTGGATTTGTGTTTCGGGTACCAATCCAAATTAATTTTGGGTCGAGTGCTGGGTCCCCCTCTTACTATTTTGGGTTTGATCTGACTCAGACCGACCCCACCCGTTGCCACCCCTATCCAAGGGGTTTAGTTAGAACATTAGGTGTCCAAACATGCCGACTTAAAATTCCTTAAGTGAGAGAGGCATTCAGATAGCCATGTCTGAGTTTGTCTCCCACTTAAAAGTACTATACGAGGGTTGATTTACATATTGGTTGTCTAAACTTGTTCAATTGTATTTTTTTAAGCGGGAGATGGATTCGTACATTGGATATCTAAATTTGTCAGCTAACAAAAAAAAAAAAAGTGGAGCGGTTCATACATTCAATTTCAACTCCATCTCTTATTAAAAGAAGTTACCCCAATTGGGATCTGTGATAATTTTAGAGTAAAAGTATTTCTTGTAAAATGTAAAATAACTTTCTTGTAAAATGTAAAATTGACTATCTTTTCTAATAATTTTCTCTGAATTTTTATTTTTTTAAAATTGAATTTCTTCTATAATATATCTCTGGTTTTTATCAAGGGTGCATAAGTTTGCAACTTTAAACAATCCAATTAAGGCGTACTTCTAAATTTTACCATAAATGTCATTTTGATATAAAAAATTCTTAAGATGATTTGAGAATCTATTTTTAACTCTAATTATAAAATTTAAGACTATAAAAATAGTTCGTTCCAAATAATTTGTTGCAAGATACACTACTTTGCAGATTCGAAGCCCTTTCATATTTATAAAATGATCAATTAGAGGGTTTTCCTACATCCAAATTTTTTTCTTTTTATAAAAATGGTATGACGAGTTCCACGTATCTTAATCTAATCAATGGCCGGGCCCGCGCTGATAACCGGTATCGTTCTCAACTCATCACCTATGACCACATGATTTTGTTGATAACCATTAACTATTTATTTGGACGGTGATGAAACGAGTAACTTTAGGAGATTTGATGTGGCAATATGGATCATCATCGTATGCTTCCCCTTTCATCAATGGGAAGGACCCCAGGTGTAGTTGAGATGGTGAGAGAGAAGACGCAGGGCAGGTTTTTGGAGATAAGGATACGAGCAAATTAATCATATCACACCCATCCATGACTCATCGCACTATCATCACTACTCTAGAGAGGGAGAGAGAGACCGTAAGTTAAAGAGGACTTTGTTTCCTAAAACGGTCGTGTGGCTCTTATATTCGGTGTCACGAAAAATATAAAATTTATGTATGGGTACGGTTTGTATAAAGCTGACGTTTTAATCAATCAAAGCAAAACGCACTTCTAAATAGTGTTAAAAAATGTGGTTTTAAATTTGAATTTTTTTGTGATAGCTTTAAAAATATATTTGTATTTTTAATTATAAAATTTAAAGCTTCAAAATAGTATAGATCAAACGGACCTAAAAAAATTTAAAAATCTTAAAAATTGACGGTCTAAAAATACATTATGAGATACACTATTTCCAGAACTTGAAATCTATTTTGTTGTTATGTCCATGCATGTTGACGTCGAGATAAACGATTTGAAGATATTTAAGCATCAAAACAACTTTTTTTAATGAAATTTTTTAAGTGCACTTTAATTTGATTATTTAAAGCCTCGCACTTATATAATTTTCTTCCTTTATGTAAAGTCGAGGCTCTAAAAAATCAAACTAAGCGGCATTTGATGAATTTTTTTTACTAGAAGTAATGGTTTCGATGTCGAAAAACCTTCAAATCCAATCATCTCAACCTTTAAATACATAGCCGTAAAAAAGAGGATTGTAAATCTTGGAAATAGTACATGTTGTAATATATTATCCAAACTATTAATTCAAGATTTTTTTCATAAATATGCTTGATCTACACTATTTTTTTAACCTATAAACTTTAGACTTAGATACCAAAATAAATTTTTAGGCCATCATAAAGATTATCGGTATTGAAATGACATATTTCGATACTTTTTGAAGGTGTGTCTTACTTGTTAACGCTTCAGCCTTATACAAACCAACCCCATAAAATATAAAAAGTTTATGCCCACGTCCTTGTTTAGTATATGTTATTATAGAACTTATCTTTTTTTTTTGTTTTCTACTTTTACACTATCTATTATTATTATATTATTATTTTTAAATATTTTCATTTCAGATCTTGAAAATTGAAAGTAATCTCTAAACTTTTAGAGAGCACTAGGGATTTGTAAGGTCAGAAGTTCAGTCACTTTAGACCTTGGATGGACTTCGAATATTGAGGTTTTGAAACGAACTCTCTTTAATTAAATTCCGGCCTTAAAGTTTTGAAGTTCACCACTTTGGATCTTAAGGACCAAGTCATCTTCTAGATTTTTGTTTACAAATGTTATTATTTCTATCTTCATGGTCAAAAGTAGAGATATTTAGAAAGGAATAAAAATAAAGAAAAATACGTCGAGAAAAAAAAACAAATATCAAAGAAATTTTTTTAATGAAAATTGTCAAAATACACATTTAGCTTTAAACTATTTAAAATTTTACCTTTTTTTTAGATATTTTGATATAAGATCAAAATATGCAGATAAAATATTAAGTAGTCAATATCTTACCTGCATTTTTTCAAATTTTTTTTAATCAAGCTTATGAAAAGGCATATGAGCTTAGAATTTTCTAAATATAGTATGGAGAAACAACAATTTTACGTTAACGTTGTATGAAATTAGAAGAGACGAGTTATGTCCGTTCCGTTATATCGGTTTTATGAAAATTGATGGAGAGGAAGAGGATAGACGAAGAGGAGAGAGAGAGAGAAGATATTTTTGCGAGCGATCAAGTGGGCGTGGTCCCTAGACCCTCGAACAAAAAAAGATGATTACGTGGCCATTTCCAATTGGAAAATTTCGCACGGAAGTCGTCACCGACGGCAACTCAGCCCATCAGGACAGTTAGATTTTAACCACGGTTAGGTTAAACAGTCGAGGACATCCTATAAATAAGAGCGATAGGGTGATCTAGGGTTTCTTGTGCGCTTCGGAGGTTCCCCTCCGTTCTCTGGTTCTTTCTCTCTCTGCACTTCGGCTCTCTTTTTTTTTTTTTCTTTTTCTTTTTATTGTTTTAAGCTTTTTTTAGGGTTTGGATATTTGTTTCTTTTTTAGGGTTTGGATCTTTGTTTCTTGGAATCCATGGCTTCTGCAGATGTTGAATTCCGCTGCTTCGTAGGTGGTCTCGCATGGGCCACCGATGATAAGGCTCTTGATAAGGCCTTCAGTGCTTATGGCGATGTTATCGAATCAAAGGTTTGTCCTCCTTTTATTCTGTAACGATCGATTTTCTTTCTGTGTTTTTTTTTTTTTTTTAATAACTGTGAAGCCCTTCAGTGCCTATGGTGCCAGAAGGCCTTCAGCCCCTATGGTCCTTTGATTTGGTTGCACGGATGATGTATTCTCTTTAATTGTTTCGTGTGGTTTGTGTATTTTTGTGCAGAGATTTCTGTGTATTGCTTCTATTTGATTTATGTCTTTGATGATTTTATTCTGTTGACTGAATCTGTCACGCTATCTCTCTGTTTTGGCTTTGATTAAGTTTTATAGATGGATCTCTCACCTGCTCTCTTTTTCCTTGGACTTGATTATGTGAATCCGATCTATCTGTGAATATTTCCCTTTTATGGTTCTCTCTGCCATAATTTTCTTTCTATGTTATGTTTCTTCTTTTTGGTGTGCTGGTTGGATCTATCTCCTTTTTTCTGTGTGTGTTTTCCCTTTCCCTTTTTTAGGGTTTTGGTAAATGTTGATGCTCTAGATCTCTTTTGGATGTTTACCCGATCTTTCTGTCTTGTTGGGTTTTCTATCTTCTATTTAAATTAATTTTATTGATGTTTGCTCTGATTTTCATGTTCTTCCTTCGATCGATGATGGATCTTTTATTTTCTTTTTGATCTCTCGCCTCTCGAGGAAAACACCATTAAATACTGTGCTTAAGAAAACACTGTGAATTACTTTGCTTATAGTAATTAAATTTTTGATAGTTCTTGCTAAACGATAATTTACTGATCTTTGTAGGAATGAAAGTACTTGAGCTGCTTTCTTCACTCTACTTTTTCAATCGGTTCATAAACCATCGTAATGTTACTTTTGACTGGCTTTTTCTTGAAATATTGGACCTTACAAAACTCCCTTGATCTAATCTCAACAGATAATTAGTGACAGGGAGACTGGCCGCTCCCGAGGCTTCGGTTTTGTCACATTCAGCAACGAGCAATCCATGCGTGATGCAATTGAGGGAATGAATGGGCAGACTCTCGATGGTCGCAACATTACTGTGAATGAGGCTCAGTCGAGAGGCAGCGGTGGTGGCGGCGGCGGATTCCGAAGTGGTGGTGGTGGTGGCTATGGGCGCAGAAGTGATGGTGGTGGCTATAACCGTGACAGTGGCTATGGAAATCGTGAAGGTGGTGGTGGCGGTGGCGGTTATAGCCGTGGTGGTGGTGGTTCCCGCTATTCTTCAAGGAGCGGTGGTGCTCCTGAAGGTAGCTGGAGGAACTAGATTAAGTGATTAGGTAGGGTTTGGTTATGTGAGTTGTTATAGACTCTGGTTTACATTGTTAGGGTTTGGTTTGGTTTTTGTGGGAAGGAAGATGATATCATGGTGGTGATGGCGGTTGGGGGTGTTGGTGTTGGTTTGGTGTGGTGCCTGTTTTTTTGATCTGGTTACTGGTTACTCAGCAAGACTTCTCATATATATATATATATATATATATGCAATGTTACTACTTTGTGGACCTCCATTATTTTGTGGTTCTCATAATGGGTTTGTATTTTGTAGTGCATAAGCTCAAACATGGTAAGTATAAATGGTTTAAAGTAGAATCAAATTAACTCTTTGTTGGTAAGATATTAACAAAATCAAATTGTCATAATCTCTTTGCATTAAAACCCAAGGAAATGATTTCATTTTCGTTTTCTTAAAAAAATTTCGAAATGTTTTTCTTAGTTGTATGAAGAGTTGGGAGATGCTTTTTTTTTTTTTTAGTTTTATTTGTTTAAAATAAAATACAGTATTACTTGTGATGAATATGGAAAATAATTGTTTGATTGTATTGGGAGAAATAAGTTACGAGTAGTGGTAAAAATTTTATGTTTGAGATGTGGATGTGAAGATGTTATGTTTGAGATGTGGTTGTAGTATTTGCCTTTAATAAAACTGACTTGATCTAGAATAAAGTTGAAAAAATTTGCAATTTTTTTATATTCATTTTCTCCAAGATTACATATTTTTCTAAAAAAATGAGGATCAAATTATATATAGAAAATATATTTAATGCTGCATGGAAACCGCGTCCATAAAAAAATGGATTAGTGACTTGGGATCAGTCGTTGGCCCGGTCAAGTACACCTAATAATTTTTTTGAAAAATAATAGGGAAAAAATTGAAAAAAATTGAAAAATTACAAAGTAAAAATGGGTTGGTTTTCTTTGGTTTATGGAGGAAATTAGCTTTGTTTATATTTTGTAGGAATCAGGTCGGTTTTGATCTAGAGCCTACAACATTGGGTTTTGATATTTTGGTAAAGTAATTTTGTTCTTTTGAGGCTACGATTGTGGATTGTCTAATTTGTTTTTAAATTAGACATGATCGCTCAAAATTTGAGCCAACTTTGTAAAGAATGGAAAGGAATCATTTTGTGTAGTTTATATAAGTACTCGGCCTTAATTAATCAAAAGCGGAAAATTTATTTTTAAAAATGATTTGTGGAACACAATGGGAACATATTTGTAAAAAGGATCATCGGCATAAATGAAGATGAAGATGGATATCATAGATACATTTAGCTTTAGGACCAATTGTCGAACACAATGGGAACATATTTGTAAAAAGGATCATCGGCATAAATGAAGATGGATGTCATAGATATATTTAGCTTTTGGATCAAATGATATTTTGATGGACGTTTGAAGGTGCATAGGGGAAATTGGCATCGACTGGTTAATTAAGTAGTTCTACAAGGTATTGAGAACAAGAAAATGCTAGACGAATTGAGGCAAAGAAATGTGTTACTTATTTACAAGAATGAATAATTCGTACATAATTATGTGAACTATCAAGGGATGAAACTTATATTCCACATTAAAGTGGTAGGAGAGTGATTGAGCAACTATTAAGACACGAAATAAATGAATCACAGAATTAATTCGATTTTATATTAAGAAGGTGAACAATCGAGTTTATTTTTCTACTTAGGTAATTAGGTAATTGATTGAAAAGTTTAAGGTTAAAGGAAAAGACCTCTATAAGGTCTCTATTGATCTAGATAAAGCTAATGATAAGTATTTGGCGAATTGATTTGTGGGTGTTGGTAAAGAAAGGAGTCTCAAGAAATTACATCAATTTGGTGAGAGATATGTATGAAGGAACACTCACTAGTGTACGAACAACTAGTAGAGAAATGAGTGGGTTTTTAGTAAAAATAGGTCTATATCAAGAGGCAACATTGAACTCATAGCTCTTTCTCTTAGTTATCGACGACGTAACTAGACATTTATAAGAAGTTATCGACGACGTAACTAGACATTTATAAGAAGAAGTAATGTTCTGCATATTATTCCCGGATGAAATAGTTTTGATCGATGAGACCCAAAACGACATCAACACAATAGTTGAATTTTGGAAGGATACTCAAGATTAAAATTAGTCGAACATGACAAAATATATAAAATTACAGTTTAGAAATAATAGAAGTAGAGATGAGCAAACAATTGAGATTGATGGCCAAGATATACCAAAAAAAGTACACTTTCGATATCTTGGATCGATAATCTAGAAAAATAGAGAGATTGAGGAAGTAGTCACACAAAGAATTAGAGCATGGTGGGCAAAGTGGAGATGTACAACCGGAGTTTTATGTGATCAATACATACCAAGAAAACTGAAAGGCAAGTTTTATATGACAAATGTGAGAGCAGTTTTATTTTATGAGGTGGAATATTGGGCGGTCGAGAAACAACATATCTATATCTATATGATGAGTGCAGTTGAGATGATGATGATGTTGAGATGGATGAATAACAAGATAAGGAAGGATAAAATATGAAATGAATACATTCAAGGTCATTTAGGTGTGGCTTCATTAGGTAATAAGATGAAGAAAAGTAGACTTAGGTGAGTTGACCAGTACAACTTTGACCTAATACAACATCGGTAAGGAGGTGCGCTGTTGTTTAAGTGAAAGGTTCAAGTAGAAGACCCAAAAGGACGTGGATGGAAGTAAGAAAATACATGGGGACATATGAGCTTATTGAAAAATTCAACTTTTGATCATGTGCTTGTAATTGAGTTCATATAATGAATGTGTTGAAATTTTGTATTTTTGACAGTCTTATATTGGAATCGCGCTTGGGTCAAAACGGTAGCAGTTGAATTTCTTAGTACTATGTCTCTGTTGGTACGTGTGGGTAGCCATGGGGCCTCACATGTGCCATATTTCTCTCTCTTTGTCTTAATAATGCATTTTAATATTTATCCAACACGTAGAAAATAGCTACCCACCTTTCAAGAAAAAAAGGCTACCTTATCAGAAATTCTAAGAAGAAAGCCAAACGTTGGAGAACGGCCTCTTCCTATCTCTCTATAACTAAGATTTCATGGCTATGGAAAGGAATACAGAGAAAATTTGAGTGCTCAATTGTTCTGGTAAAACCTGATCTTTGCGATTCACAGTCTTACGACATTGCTTTCAATTCCTAAGACTTAAGGAGGTACTTCTTTTCCCCTCAAAAGTTCAACATTGGTATTGGAGTAAAACTGTTGTAAATGTTTTATTCTCAATTTTGGCTCTCTACTGCTGTCGCCTGAGCTATGAGTTACAATTGCCTAAGCTGTGGTTTTTCCATTGTCGACTAATTTGGTGCCGCATCAATATTTTGCATTATCAGTTCGCTCTTAAGTTTAGAAACTTTTGGCATTGTTGTTAAGTTTTCTTGTGTCGGAAGTTTTTATTTTATGTATTATATCCAGTTCACTCATCGTAAACTTTTTCGCGTTGCATGATTGATCATGATATATCTCCCAGAAAGTCATTTTATTATAAACCTTTTTTTACTTGATCCTTTCTTTTGTTGACTCTTTAAACCCAAATAGGTGAACATGTATCCCTCCTAGCACATTTAAGGCTTCTCAAAGAAAACTCTTTTTTTTTTCTCTCTAAGATATTATGTGCTTTTGGTAGTTTCTTTATTATGCATGGGATTTATATTTTTCTACATAATTTCCTTTCAACAAAATCACCTGTATTGAAAGGAGAAAGAATTACTTTCAACCAATCCAAAACTTTAAGATGTTCTCTCTTTAAATCTCTCTTGGAAGCTACTGTAATTTTAGAGAGAGAAATAGAGATGTTGCTGAAATTTTAGAGAGAGACAAAGAGACATAATTGCTGTTGAAACTCAGTAACTAAAAAAAAAAAATATTGTTGTAAAGACTGCCCAAATTCTTCTACGTTGTGTATGGTAGCTATGCACCCATGCTTGCTTTTATTTGGTAGCGAGAATCTAAGTATGTAACAAGTTTTTGCATGTTTTCTTGTATGCCTTGCCATCCGTTGCTATAACTATGATCCTTGATGGTGTTTTCCCTACTTGGAAAGTTCGATATGATATCAACTTCCTTATTGTTATGTACTCTTTACTGATCATGGACAGTTGAAAACTATTGTGCACACACCAACTATTTGTATAAAGGCTTACATAACAATTGCATGCATTTTTGTGGTTTATAATTTAAGGATTTTTCTACATATTCTATTTGCATAATAATTGTTATTACTTTGCATACTTATCGCTTTGGTCTCTTTAAGTGAGAAAATTTCATGATCTTGATTTTGTAAATTCATTTTTATAATTATGTTATGCCATATTTTTGTTGAGAATATCAAATATCATTGTAGACACTCTCTCTGTAGCTAAAACATATTCATATATTTATGAAAATTAATTTTGTGCAAGAATTGCATAAAGTAGTTTGTTGCCTTACTTTATTAGTTTTTATTGTATCATAGCAATGTGAACATAAACTGTTTGAGAATATTTTTTTTTGAGGTTGCATGTAACAATCCTAAACTTTCAAATATA
>NW_006499930.1:3444620-3487795 GCF_000471905.2 Amborella trichopoda | reverse complement strand
TAAAAATTACACAAATATATACCTTTATATATATATATAGAAAATAACCACAATAAATTTTGAAGATAAAAGTAAATTTATCATCAATAACAAACTTGATGATAAAGTAATTTAACTTGTCTTTCTTTATCTTTAAGACTCTTAATTGCTTGGCCTATTCTTATCTTTAAGATAAGTGAAATGCAACTAAAACTTAAAAGATAAAGTTGTAACTTTAAAATATAGAATTATAGATACACTTCAAAAATCCATCAAAAAAATATTGTTTTAATGTTGTATAACCTTTAATTGATCATCTCAACATCGAGATGCATGAATATAAAAAACCAAAAAGATTTTGAGTTCTAAAAATAGTGTATCTTGCAATATATTATCTAGATCGTCTATTTCAAGATTTTCATATGCTTATAGATCTACTTGATTTTAACTATTTTTGGAGTTTAAAAATTTATAATTAGATATAAAAATAGATTTTGACATAATCCTAAGAATGTTTTCACCAAAATTACATATTATGATTAAATTTGGAAGTGCTCCTTAATTGGATTGTTTACGATTGCAACTTTATAGAAGCTACACCCAAACTTACAAGGAAAAAATTTATATAAGGTTGCACTTTTAAAATATAAAATTAAAGATGTACATCAAAAATCCATTAGAAAAAATTGCTTTAATGTTGAAAAACCCTCTAATTGATCATCTCGACATTGACATGTATGAACATGAAAAAAAGAGAAGAAGATATTTTTAGTCCCAAAAAAAGTGTATCTTACAATATATTATCTAGACCTTTTTATTTTAAGATTTTCTTTATGGTTATAGATCTACTTGATTTTAACTATTTTTAGAGTTTAAAATTTTATAATTAGATATGAAAATAAATTTTGAGATGATCCTAAATTTTTTTTTACATCAAAATTATATGTTATGATAAAATTTGGAGATGGTCGCGATCTCATAGAAACCACTCCCAAACTTAAATAGACATGTTCACTCCGGTGCTTGCATTCACATAAGGGATCGTGAGTGGGAACAAAGGACTTTATAGAATCCACATCAGCGGAATAAATGAGGAGGCTCAGCTAAGTCACACGATGATAGGACTGGCAAAGTGCTGGGCCAGGCGTAGCCTGGTAATGGTTCTTATAGGCTCGGCTTGTGCTGGTCCGGCTCGTTGTAATCTAGACCGGGCTGGGCTTGATATACTTGAAAGAAAAGAAAAGAGAAAAATAAGATATGGGGCCCGGCTGGCAATGTCATGTTCCTGACTCGGTCTTACATTTTGTGACCCATATCCTAAATATCGATGGTCAGGGCAGACGACGAGCTACGCCTGGGCTGGATGACATCCCTATACAACAGTTCCACTATCCATTTCAAAAAAAGGGGGATATATTTTCTTCAACATCGAGAAATGGGGATGTCAAGATGAGGTGCAGCCCTAAAGTTTGTCTTAATTATGTACAACTTAAGTAGGTACCTACAAGATGAGGTACTGTGGTGTATGTTGTTTATGGGCGATATAGTTTTAATTGACGAGATCCGAAACATTGTTGACATAAAGTTAGAACTTTAGAGAGATGCTTTAGAATCTAAAGGTTTTAAAATTAGTTGGAGTAGGGCAGAATATATGGAATGCAAATTAAGTAATAATAGAAGTAGAGATGAGGAAATGGTCAAAATTGACAACCAAAAAATACCAAAAAGAGTGCACTTTGGATATATTGGGTCGATAAACCAAGAAAATGGAGAGATTGAGGAAGATGTCGCATATAGAATTAGACATAGATAGGCAAAGTGGAGACGTGCAACCAAAGTTTTACATGATTGGCGCATACCAATAAAGCTGAATGGTAAGTTATATATAAGACAACTGTAAGACCAGCTTTGCTTTATGGGACAGAATCTTGGGCAGTCAAGAAACAATATATTCATGAAATGTGTGTAGCTGAGATGAAAGTGTTGAGATATATAAGTGGAAAGACCAAAGGATAGAACCCGAAATGAATACGTTAGGGAAAATTTAGATGTGGCACCAATAAGCGATAATATGAGAGAAAATAGACTTAGCTAGGGCTGGCTATATATGGCGTAAACCCAGTACAACACCTGTTAGGAGGTATGTGTTAGTTCAAGTGGAAGTATTGAAAGGGTAAGGGGTAGGTCCAAAAAGATATAGTTAGAAGTAATGAGAAAAAATATAGGGATTTATAGCCTCACTGAGGGTATGACTCTTAATAGAGCAGAATGACGGAACTAGATTCATGTAGCCGACCCCAATTAGTTGGAAAAAAGCTTCGATAATGATCATGTTTTATTCAATGTAGAACTATAATTTGTATTAGGAAAAGTTTACAAGGGTGTCAACTTTATACTATTAAAATAGAATGCATCTTAAATATTTATAATTTTCCATTATTTGTAGATGTTCTTGATTTGTACCATTTTTAGAGCATTAAATTTCATAATTAGAGATGATAATAGATTTATAGGTCATCGTACAAGTTTTTGATACAAAACTAAATCTTATGATGTAGTTTTGAGGTGTGTCTTATTTTGATTGTTTAAGGTTGGTGTTTTATAGAAAGGTGTGGTTTGCATGAGGTTTTAACCTTAAACAATCAAATTAAATTGCACCTCCAAAGTTTATTATAATATGTAATTTTAGTGTAAAAAATTCTTAGGAAAGCCTATAAATTTGTTTTTGTGTTTACTAATGAAATTTTAAACTCCAAGAATGGTTCAAATCAAGTAGGTCTATAAACATATGAAAATCTTGACATTGGGCGGTTCAGATAATATATTGCAAGATGCACTATTTTTAAGATTCAAAAATTTTTTATTTATTCTATATTCATATTTCTCGATGTCGATGATCAATTAGAGAGTTGTTCAACATTAAAACTGCATTTTCAGATGGATTTTTGAAGTGAACTTTAATTTTACATTTTAAGGTTGGAACCCTATATAAACTTTTTCCTTTTTGCCTTAATAGAAACCTCAGTATTGATATAAAATTCTATACTTAAATAAACCTTTGCATTTTTAAGAAATGGGCTTTTGAAGCTACAAATGAAATGATAGCTTGTTTTACTTTTAAGGAGTGAAATTATAATTTTCATGAGATTTGGACCATGGTTAATTAATATATGTGAAATTAATTTTGAATTATAGTAATGGCCAGTTTTTTAAACAAAAATTCTAAACGGCCTTTATTAAATTAAAATATTAATTATCGTTTTATCGTAAACCGTGAACAACTATAACACATAAAAAATATAACATATTATAATTGTATGTATATACAGGGTGATATTTTAGTTATAAATGGTTGATTGAGATTCATAGCGTAAAATTTTGTTCGTAAGAGTACTTATGGCCTAGAAAAAGAGTTTGGGCTTAATTGGTTAGCACTTGACGATTTGCAACGCTATGCTCTAAGCTCAATTCTTATTACGGTTATGGCCCCTCTCCCCACTGACTCACCTAAAAAAAAAAAGAGTACTTATGGCCTCCCACATTTTAAATCAACCACTAATTTGACCACATAAAATTCTTGGCGGATAATTGAAAACATGAATGACCGGATGTATTTCCTCTATGATTTAAAATAGTTGTAATCTATTTTTACTTATTAATTAATGATATTGTTTCATTATAAATTTTAATCTTTAATTATATGCGTTAACTCACTTTTGTTTATTAATTAAAATTTTCTAAAATTTATATTTTTTAATGATGCTCATAAAATGAATTTATTCTAATTATGTCTTATATAAATAAGAATCTAACTTACCACAGAGAATTTATATATTTAAAATAAATAAGAAAATGATATGAAAATAGGAATAAATTAGAATAGTTTACTTTATCATGAGAATCAATTTTATTTTCCAAACATTTTTTTTAGGGAATTATAGATTAGTGGAATATTGATTTAAAAAATATAATTATTTTTCAAACGTTCATTTTAGGGATTATAAATTATTTAAATACTTATTTAAATAATAAAAGGTCTATAATAAAGATAAGAGTAATGATCCTATAGGACCTTCCCCTATCCATGTGTGTAGGACTCTAAAGAATCACCATTAAAGTTGGCACGGATCTCTAAAAAGTTATTACATGAGTGTGTGACTTAATTTTCTATGGATCTGTGCCAAATTAATTGGTAATCTTTTGAGGTCCTACACATATGACTGGGGGAGGGTCTATAGAATCATTTCTCTAAAGATAATGGTAATTCAAAAAGAAAAAAAAAAAAATTAAAACGTTTTTTTTTGTCTTGTAGCAATTAATGCAAGTTGTGGGTGCTAGGCCATAGAAGAGGTAAATTCCCGAGATAGCCTACAATACCACATTGTATGTGTATTACCTCATGGAAAAGAAATTTTTTAAATGACTTTTATCTAAAATTTAGGATCATTTTCGAAGGTCTAAAATTTTAACATAGTTAGATCTATTGTCCAAGAAAGTCGAATAAAGGTGATGACCTTAAATTTTCTCTTAACCCTTCCAAAGCCTAGATAAAAGAGGTGGGCTATGATAGGTAGGCAACTAACATAAAATCTTGCCACATTTTATTATATGATCTATTATCCAATTGTTAGAATCTATACATGGGTGAATTGATAAGAGGGCTTTAAAAAACATATAAGTTTCTAGGTTTTATTTATTTTAATTTATGACTTTGACTCTCACTTATACCTAAAATTTTTCAAATGGCCAATTTGCCATTTTCTTGTGTAAAAAGTCAGATTAGGAAAATGGCCCCTTTTATATTTGTGCAGCTACGACATTAAAGACCTAGACTGATCACATTCATCGTCATCATCATCATCAACTAGGTTTTATGCCAATTATTTGGAGTCCGTTATATGAATCCTATACCTCCATACTTATTTATTAAAGTCCATTACCTCATTAAGATAAAAAATCGTCATATTTTTTCTCATTACTTCTATCCATATCCTTTTAGGTTTTTCCTTTGTTTTTTTAGAGTCTTCCACTTGAACCAAATCACACCTCCTAATTGGTACAATGCTATATCTATGCTATTCATGTCCATCCCACTTAAATCTGCTTTATCTCATCTTATCGTCCCTTGAAGCCACACCTAAGTTCCCTAGTAGGTATTCATTTCGAATTCTATTTTTTCTTTCCTTGCCACTCATCAATCTCACCATTCTCATCTCGACTATTCATATCCTATAAATATATTATTTTTTGACTGCCCAATATTCCCTCTCACAAAGTCTGGTTGGTTATACTGCTGATCTATAGAACTTCCCAAAAAGTTTTAATGGTGTTGCAACGATCACATAAAACTTCAGATGGATATCTGCACTTCCTCCACCCAACTTTAATTCTATGTGCGGCATTTTCTTCAATCTCCCAATTCTCTTGGATTAGTAACTGTAGATATCGAAAATAATCTCTTTTGAGTACTTTTTTACCATCAATGTTAACTACTTCATCGTTTTCTACTTCTATTATTATTAAACTTGAATTCTATATATTCTGTCCGAGTCCAACGAATTTTATTAACTTGCAACCTGTCATAGTTGTGAGTGCTTTGATGTGAGTGCAGCCAACGAGCAAAATTATACTCCAATTAGTTTAATAATAATACGAGCAACCTCTATCATAGTCTTGAGTGTTTTGATGCTACACATAAATCAATGCGACTATTCTTCTAATAGGCAGAGGGCTTTGCAAGAGCAAAAAGATAACAACTGTAGAATCGAAAGCCAACAAGCAACAGGTAGCGTAAAAGCACTTTACATTGACGCCACCTCTAATCTCATTGATTAATACTATATCTCGTTATTTTTTTATGGTCATAGATAGTGGTTACATGGAAACTCTAAATTGATGTTCTAAAGGAGACAAACCTCCTTTTTCTTTCAGCTTACCTAGAACCGGACTTCAAAATCCGCCTTGTTCCCCACTCCTACACCCTTCCTACACCATATCCAACTCCTCATACGCAAGCTATAACTAAAATAAGAAGCCTACAAAAAAGAGTATTAAGTGGAAATATACAAACCTGTAATTATTTTTGAAAATGATATTTTTTTAATACCTATATCAGTTTATTTAATAGCACACAACTTTAACCCTATAATTTGTGGCTCTTCTCCATATATTCTGTAAATTGTGGCTCTTCTCCATATATTCTGTAAGCTGAATAATTCATCTTCCACGAGGGCTTTAAGTCAAATTATACAAAATACAGGTCCTCACATGATATAGCCATAGGTTTTATGAGACCAGACCTGCTGCTGGATCGAATCAACCACCTAAGGATTGATTTATATCTCTACAAACAAAAACAGCCGATCAACGATCCAAGTGGGTTGCGTCCGTCCTTTTCTTCCGTTTCAAACTTTGAATTCGCTTGATCGAGCTCGGCGATTAGATCATCGACCTTCCAATCATGCCTTGAAACAACTGACAGCCCATGAGAGCCTTGTGGAACTCTCAATCTCAATTCAAAAAAATTCCGGAGCTTTAGCTTTAACTTTTTCTAGGCGCTCCTCTTAACGGAGTTTCTCTTTTCTTTTGGCCTCTTCATTTGCTGCCTCCTCCCTAATTCGCCGCTCCTCTATTTGTGATCGCTGCTCATAATCCCTTTGAACAGCAGATAAGTAGAGGTCACGAGCTTCTGTAACCACCCAGCCACCTAGATCTGACTACTGTAAAATAAATCGCTGCCTCTTCTTCATCCTCGTCCGGATCTGAAACCCACTAAAAAATCCAGTCACAAATCTGATCAACATCTGGAGTTTCAATTGGTGGCTTTACCTCCTCAAAGTGAACATTGCAGTTTTCTTCTGCTCTGTTGCAATTTTCCTGCGAAGAAATCGCATCTGCTAAGGTCTCTGCAACTCCTCTCTCGCTAAGTCACTTTTCTCTCTCCTTCTCTGCGAAGCTTATCTTTCTACAGTAGAACATGTCATTCCCTGAAGTCTTCAATTTTGCACCTGTTCTCTCCATTTGTCTATCTCTTAAACCATCTGTTTGGCACCAGCACGTGGCCCTTTCTTGAACCCACTGTTTGTCCTTTACTGTGTCGTTTGTTCTTGCCTCTGAGTTTTGGCATGTGTTATTCTTGTTCGAGTCTCTCACCATTTTCCTCTACCTTTTTTTGCTTCCACCAATTTTTAAGTTGGTTACTTTTGTCCCTCAATATTGTGTCCTCCCTCGTGTCGGTTAGAACCACCGAAACTGCTATTCAACCCCACAGTTTGCACTATTCAACCCCAATGGCACCGAAACTGCTGTTCAACTCTGAAAATGGTCGATATGCACCATTTGCAATCCACCGAGTTGTGTTTCAACTTTGTAATGTGTCTATTTGTCGAGTCGTGTTTCGACTATCTGATCTGTTTCTTCGTCAAGTTGTGTTTCGAGTCTCTGATTTGTTTTGGATCTTTCTGTTCTCAATTTCAAATCTAAGGTCCAAATGTGCTTGTTGATCCGTTACTGATTTCTATTGGCTCTTCCAAGGGCCTCCTGTTTGATGATCGAATTTCTCGATTCAGGTTGATGATGAAGTTTTTTTTTACTTGATCATGTTTTGTTACTCAATCCTATTGGATGATGGAACTTTCAATTACTCCATCATGTGTGATGATCGAGTTTTTTAGTTACTCGATCCTGTCTATTCCGGAGGCCTGATGATTTGATGTTATGCGTGACTGCTTTGTTTGAGGCATTGGTTTCTGAGGATGGTTAATTTGTTGTTGCTTTCTTTTGCTCCTGCTTTGTTCTTCAAACTTGTTCAAGAATCGGCCTCACTTCATTGGAAGCAAAGAGTGTCGGGGTTAGCCTTTTCACTATTCTTTTCACTCTAAAAACAATCCTATCATTTTAATTTTGGGCTCAAATAAATGGATTGCATTAAAAATTGCCATTTTCATTAACTGCAGAATAGTCATCTTGCCCTATTAGGTGCATCTCAAATATCTAGTAGAAAAAAGTATTTTGAAGTTGGAAGATCTTCCAATAGATCATCTTTAATTTCAAGATATATAGATATAAAAAAAAAAAAACAGAATTTCTAGTTCTAAAAATGGTGGTTATAACAAGTTATCTGGACCGTTATTTTCAAGTATTTATAAATATATTCGATATGCATTGTTTTTTAAAATTTAAATTTTATAATTAAAATTAAATATGAGTTTTCAAGTTATTGTAAGGTTTCCTAAACCCGAACCACATCGTTTAGCAAAGTTTTTTAAATCCGAACCGCAACGTTTAGCAAAATTTAGAAGTGCATCTTACTTTATAGTGGTGGGCACCTTGTACAAATCTCACCCCTCTTTTTTTAACTCCAAAAGAACTAATTTAATCGTTAGATATGCCTCCAAAATAAATAAGGCAAGGAGCAATAAAGTTTCTAGTGATAACTGATAAAGTTGAAACTAAAAACTCAATATTAAGAAGGGGAAATAAAATTGGGAATAACCTATAGAAAGGTAAAGATGGGGTTCGAAAATTGAAAATAGAAATTCAATATTGAGAAGAAATATTGATGGAATGATGCTTAGAGTTTAGCTCATCTCGGAGAATAACATTATATCAGAAGCACAAAATTTTGGTACTAGATGGATTTTGGTGAACAAATTTTAAAATTAAAGGTAGAGATTTGGAAAATATGGATAGTAAAAAATTAAGTTAAAAAATTATAAATATTTTGTATTCGGCTGAAAAACAGAAAATTGGAAGGAGACTTGGAAGATTACGGATCTCCAAAAATTGGGAATCTTTTAAGTAAACCCATTTGAATTTTACCTCTAATTCCTTATTGTGACTAAAACAGTAATTTTTTCTTCTTTGCAATGGTGCTCTTGGTCTAAAGTAAAAAAAGAATTTTCATTAAATAACTCTTCCTCCACTTCTACTTTTTATAGAAATTTGGCTTTTAGAATGAGCTTTTTTTGGGAATATATTGGTGACTACTTTAAAGAGATACGGTGATTTTTGTGCAATAAATTCATTGGGAACACTTACATATTCTTGATTCACTGCGACTTCCAGCAAGCTTATATTGAATCTAAAATTTCAAATGTTTCAAATTAATGAAAATAAAGGAAGTTTCAATAAAATTTGGATTTTACATGATATGAAAATATGGAATAAGTCTTTTTGGGGAGTTTTATGAAAATAAAATAAAATATGCATTTATATCAATTTCACAAAAAAAAAAATGCGAATTTTGAATATCTTTAAAAAAAAATAAGAATTTTTAACTAAGTTAAAAAATAAATTTTTTGAAAATCTTTAAAAAGGAATTCTCTTTTATTAACTTGAAAAATAAGAGGTGAAGTGGTTTGACAATCCAGATATATCCAGCATGCTACTGATAGAGTTTCCCAATCATGCTTTTAGAACATCTTTATATATTCTAGAATGACCATTTCATTTCTTATTAATACCTTTATAAAGTTATTTAGATTTCATTACATGCTCTCACAATAATGGTGTAATTATTACTTATGAAATGTAAGTGTTAGGGCAATGCAAGCAAAATGATCTAAAATATTATATATAAAAACTAAGGTAGATTATGACTCATGCTATTAATGGAAAAAATTTAGTCAATAAAAAGATGTCACACAGAAAGATGAGAAAGGAAGAATGACTTGGAGAGGGATAAGTTAATACTTCGAGTGGGAGAAACCTGTAAAGGTTTACTAATACTTGAAGTAGAAGCGTACTTATATTTGTAAGTATAGTGACTTACGTAAACCTTAGGCAAGAAAAATAAAAATATTTTTATTTTTTAAAATTATTTTTTAATTTTGAAATATTTTTTAATTTTAAAATAAAATATTATTCATTGAATAACGATGCTTCTAAAGAAAGAAATGCCAAATTCCAAAAACAAAACATGTGTAAAAAAAGGACACGCTATTTGACAGTCTATAGAAGTGTTTGCACCTTTTTTAAGAAGTTGACATGTTTGTCGGTATCCACCAAACATCGATATGTGTAAGACCCTCGGACATGCAAATCCACGTTTCATAGCTTGTCTAGATACATGATCCTTAATCTTTTCCATTAAAAATGGGAGCTCAACTTCACCAGCATACTCGTCGGTCTCTCAAGAAATGAATCATTTCGATAGATATTTTCTGAATCTAAGTAAAGCCCTGCATAAACTTATCTGTTGATAGCTCTTTACTGCCCCACACACCCCAAGAATCTTCCATTGCACTTTCTTATATGAGTCAGCTGAAGTTAAAGATTTGAGTAGTCAGATGAATCCAGGTTAGAGGTTGAGACAATACTTGATCCTTTCTACGGTGCCCACAAATGAAGTGTTTCATTTCAGATCAATTCTTTGCTGCAATCGCTTCAATTTACCACCTCGATGAAAATTTGTAATACACCCAATTGAATTCCTCCTAGCTGACTTCCCTGTACTCAAAGTGAATGTCCAAGTGCTCTCCCCAAAAGCACTCGCAAAGCTGCTTTTGGACAGCAGCAAAACGCCCTCAACAATAAGGGCTTATACATTGCGCAAGTGAAACCATGCAAACTTATTTGGGAGAGACTTCCTGGTTCACTATCAGGCTTAAAAATCCATTCAACCTCTGGTGGTGCATTCTGAAGGTTGACGATGATGAAGAGAGCAACTTCCCAAAAAAGCAAAGCAAAGGAGAGAGAGAGAGAGAGAGACTCTTGTTCTTGAGTCCAGCAAAACCTCAACCCACTTAAAAGAAAATTTATCAAACAACATCTAATTGTTTAGCAGTTCACTAATTTATCAAAATTTGCTTAAGATATCCATATCCTAATTCATAGTTGTTCATCCTTTATTTAGAATTTTTGAAATTGAATCAAAACAAATGAGTAGGAGTGATAATAGGCTGGACAGCCCCGCTTGGCCTGGTAAGCGTGACCCTAATAAACTAGACCGTGGACCCCAAAATGCAGTCCGGTGGCTGGGCCAAACCCAAGCTCAATTGCTGAGACTAAGACCCATTAGCCTAATTGGGCTGAGCTGGGCTTGGGCCACGACAGGGCTGGCCTGGATCACCCGGCCCAGCCCTTGTAGGGTCAAGGGTCTAAGCTGCCTCCGCCCTTTGGACCAGCCTGAGCTTGCTATAGGTACAAGGGTTGAGCTAGGGCTAGGACTAGCCCACCCTGTTGCTAGCCTTAGAAATGAGTATGATTTTAAAAATTAAATCAAAACAAAAGAATGAGGCATTAAATATTTCATCTTTCAAGTGGCTTGTAGAAATGGAAAAAATATACAAAGAGACCATTTACTTTTAGTACAAGAGGTCACATACTCTCTCGTACATCAAATTTCAAATCAAGTGGTTGTAATAGTGTTATTAACTAGACTCAAACTTGAAAAAAATAAAAAAAACAAAAAAAATTATCATGACATACCCCAAGTCATCAAATTTGATATCTAATGACTATAGAAATAAAGGAAAAGATGGGATTAACCCAGTAACTCATATGAACCATATGAGCTCAACGTCTTAGATTGATTCTAAGCCGATCTGACAATCATGAATGTCCGGTAGTGTTTAAATTTTATTTATTTTTCTACAAATCCAAATCACTTGAAATTTTAGACATGTGTTTATAAAAAATAGGTGAATCTTAAAAAAATATCAAAAGAATATTTTACATGAAATAAATTGATCAAAATACCCCCAAAAAGTTTTGAGAGGTATTTTGGTCATTTTATTTTTCGCCAATAATTTTTTTTATATTTTTATTACGTACGTCTTGATGAGAAGAACACACACCTATATTTTCAAGTGATTCAGATCTGTAAAAAAAATATAAAATTCAAATACAACCGGACATCCGTGATCGTCAGATAGGTCCAAATTCAATCTGAACCGTTGAACTCATAAGTTCATATGAACTAGTGGGCTAATCCCATCTTTTCCTTAGAAATAATTGTGTCACATCCCCATAACAAAGATAAATGATCCTATAGTACATGACCCATAGAAATTATAATAAAGTAAACACGTTCTAGGTTTGGGAAACAATCTCGACCTCAATTGTATCAAAGCAACTTGGATCACGGTCATTTCCTTTCATAAGAATTGTTTGCTTGCATGTCTGCACCATCAATCCATTCTCTAGGATCATATGATGACAAACACTTTGGGGTCTGAGCACTGAAATCAGAACAGAGTCTAATGCAAATGTCAATTCTAAGGAACAAAATCAACACCCATATGCCCCGAACATAGCCAGAAGATTACGAAGAATGGCTTTTTCTTGGCTATATATAACAGAAGCATATTCCATCACCATCTCTTTGAGGTATTAAATAATTATGCTCCAATTTTTCATTTTTTGAGAATCCAAGTCACAATGATTTCATACAAACCAGTCCCCAAGGTGCAAAACACCTAATGGACCAAACCAAAACACAATCGGCATAAACAAATAAGCATCTACAAATGGACATCTCCTATGCACAGCGACCAATGATCTGGTCAATAAATGAGTCCAGCAGTTTTGCGCCTATCCACGAATAGATGCCTGAGGAACAGCTGGTAAGCCCAATTCGTCCTCCGCCTGAAAAGTAGCCATGTATTTTAATTAAGAAATTAGTCCCAAAATTTCAGTATCATAGTTACACCAAACCCACCAAAAAGAGAGAAAAATAGTGACCTTTTTCCCTCTTGCAGTAAAAATTGATGGTGTGCATGTTGGGGATACCTGAGCATTGGTTTTGATTGGCATCGCATGACCAGATGGAGCCTAGGGTAATTGAGTTCAGAGTCAAGATCAGATTCCTTGTCGAGTTGGAGATATGTGGGCACGCCTTGAGACTCGGTTTCCAAACTCATGTCAGCGTCCAAAGCGTCCAGCTCTGAGTAAAAAATAGTTGTTGAAAAGAATGTCAAAAGCCTGAATATCAAAGCTCTCTCTCTCTCTCTCTCTCTCTCTTCACACCTGCTTGCGCACATACATAGATATCCATGTAAACACACAGATAAATGCACAGCAAGAAATAACAGCAATTGCCCAAAATGATGGTCACCCAAACCATCCCACACACCATGCCAAAACCTATTTCACAACTGAGTTTTCAAAGTATTTTATCTTTGTAACATAGGTTAACATTTTACATGTAAGTACTATTTCTTAAGCTTCAGTTCTCTCCATTCAAATTCTTTAAATTCATATTTATTGCTTGATGTTGATCCACAAAGCCCCAAAGTGATTTAATGCAGAGCAGCATATGATAGGGAGTGCCAAAAAGGCACATGCAGATACAAGTTGAAGATAGTTACCGCCCATGAGTTCTTCCTCATCAACATCATCAGGGATGTTGTAGCTCCTACCAAGTGCTTCTTGGATTCCTGAACTCACATCCATTAAATCCATCATCTCATCTTGCATGCTGTGCACAAAGCACCAGCATTGGGGAGGTCAGCTTAGATATACACTGTTTTAGTGTGCGTTTGTGCTTGCAGCTTTTACGCGTACATGCATACGTATGAGAATACGAGAGATTTTAAGTACATCAGAGATAATTGTCATGATTCAAAGCAAACCATCATTGAAATTAAATCTTTTCAGTTCCTCCATAAAATGAGTACAAAGCGCAAAGAAGACATCAAAACTTACATCTATGTCTTGGATCTTCACTGTTTTCATCATTCTTTTCAACTCTTTATTTGCAGATTTCAAGGCTGACATCTGGACAGTAAATCAGAGAGTGATTTAAGCTCATATATCTTTGAGAAAATATCTCTATAGCTTCTCAACTTCAAAAAAGAACGAGGTTTTAAAACAAACCGTTTGTTGAGCATGTTTAATCCCTTCAGCTGCAAATGCAACCTGATCCAAGTTAAAAGTCTGATTATAAAGCATGTCACGTTGTTCTTCATACCTGACGAGCAGACCAGTTCAAAACAAGTTCAAGTTCCGACAATAACAATGAAGAGGAACAAAAAGTAAGTCCTAAAATAGATACAACAAAAAATATCTAAAGCAGCTTATTACACAGGGAAAATTATAACTCTTTTTGCATTGGACTCTACCCAACACCGTTCAAATGAGAAGAAGATCCATCTAACAAAATGCATGGCCATGAATGCTTACATTCTTTTTTTCTTAAGGACACTCATAGCTGGGGCTTTGACTGCTTCTTGAGCAGGTCCAGGCCTTGTCTTCTTGATTTGTTCTTTGTACCTATTAAGTTCAGCATCAAGCTTTTTAAGCTTCTCATCCACAGTATCCCCTCTTTTATTTATCTGCGAATTTCGCAAGTATAGGCCTCAATGAGATACAGAATACAGGAACCTTACATACTGAATCCCTGAACTATCTTAGTTCACTTGCAATAAAGTTATAATCTTCGAGCTACCTCAATAAGCATCTGAACTATATCTTTGTGTTCCTTTGAGGCCCAACATCAGCTAGTATTAACATTTCAAGTCTAAATTGACAAGTACTTCTGATAATAAAAATTTCAAGATAGCATAACAAGTTCATAAAGCTAGGATCTCTGTCCACCATCTTGGGCCTCAGCCTTGACTCAATGAGTGGTAAGTTAAGGTGGCTCAATGCTCCATCAATCAACTAATCAATTCATTTATGATAATGACTTAGAAATCTTATTAATTTTTATTTAAAGATGAGGCATGACATGAAATGAGAAATCAAGAAACTCAAAAAATAAAAAAACTGCTATAGTGATGGTCAAAGTGATTGAGAAATTCTGTGGAAAATTATGATTTATCTTACAGAGCTTAAAAAATCAATTAGAATTTGCATGAATCCCCCCATCATGCACAGGAAACCACTTCTAGATTCTGATTCCACTAGTGAATAACTGCATAGACTGAATTAAGGACTGTGATTCGATGGAGTCCTTCAAGTTGATCAAAACCTCAATCTTTGTTGGAGTTGCACTCGTGTCTTCTATGAAATTCGACTCAAGACATTGATCATGTCAAGCGAATCAGAGTCTTATTTATCACTAAAAAAGTGAATTAGATCCTTAAAGCAGTCTGTTATGATAGGATTAAGTCTCCAAACTACTTAGGATGGTTTGAAGCATTTTTAGTTTAGTATAATATGAAGTCGCAGCGTTGAAATGCTATCATAACTTGAAATAAACAAGTTCAACCAGTGGACTATAGCTCGAAAGTTTTGCATACTTTATTATAATTCTTTCAATGTCACTGAGGGATAATTTAGGAGTTTCTAAGATCACAATATTTCATTTGTCAAAATATCAAGATACATATTCAAAAGAAACAATAATACTTAAATCATGGTGGACCGCAAGGCTATTGCCACAGAAATAATTATACTTTTGCACCAAGATTCAAATCATCAACCCTCAGCTGCCACTTTGAAGATTCGTTACCTCCTCGAACAACTGGAAAGACCTTGAAAGTTCAAGTCTCACTTAACACCATGCATTTAAAGGAATTACAGACTTAAATCAGTGGTTCCAATTCCAAATGACCCAATTGCCTAAATGGTTCTGAAAAAAGACCAACCATTCCGATATCATCTTCCAAATTCATGGCCATTTATATTAGATAAGCACCATTCAGATCAAAACTTATGAGAAAGATCATTGTTTGGCCTCAATCACTCATTTTTAGGGACTAAACCAGAAATCACGATTGCAAACACAAAGGCAAAAGCTAAAACGAACATAGATGAATAGAAAAAAAAATTCGACACCTGATTTCCTTGATTTGTAAAGATTGAGCACAAATTGTAGCCAACAAATGAAGTTCACAAGGAACGCAGAGGGAACCAGAATTTAAGCAAAACAAACTGCAGAGAACAATATCTCATCGAAATAAATATACAAAAAACTGTTGTAACCCACAAAACCCATCAATTTATTTTCCAACCTGATAATCAAATCTCGATCAATTATAACATCACCCAACTATTCTAGTTATTTGAATTGTAAAAAGCCAACCATACTTTTTTATGATAAAGAGACACTTACCCTATCAGAAGCATCTTGAATTGAAGGAGGAGGTTCTTTCTCCTTCTTCACCCCAAAAACCCTCCTCATCCTCTTCCCTTTCAACCAAAACCAACAAGTCAAAATAAATCTCTCTCTCTCTCAGGTGTGAAAAAGAGTTGAGAATTACAGAGACCCAATTATTCAAGAAAGGCGAGAACACCAGACCGTTAGATATGGAATGTTGGTGAGAGAAAGGCCAAAAAAAAACTTAAGAAGGAAGGAAGAGAGAGAAAAGATATACGGAATCATTACGCAATCTTAGAAGAGCGAGGGACTAGGAAAATCTCCTCAGATCAGACAGAGGAAAGGGGACCATGAGAGTCTCTCCTTGGTCTCATACGTAATTTCAATTGAATTTTTGTAATTGCCAAGGAATTGAGGAGGTGTGAGGTGTGTATAGAGCCGAGGCTCTAAACAATCAAAGTAAACCTCCCCTTGAAATAGTGTCGAGAAATGGATGAGAAGGGGTGAGATTTGTATAGACCCGAGGCCGTGAACAATCAAAGTAAAGCACACATTCAAATAGTGTCGAAAAAAGTGGTTTTAGTATTGAAAATATTTGTGATAGCTTTAAAATAAATTTATATATTTAATTATAAAATTTAAAGCTTGAAACGTAATGTAGATCGATATATGAAAACATGAAAATCTTGAAAATTGACGGTCCAAAAATACGTTACAAGATGCACTATTTCCAAAACTTGAAATCCATTTTTTTTTTCTCATGTCCATGTATTTTGATGTCGAAATATCAATTTGACGATATTTGGGCATTAAAACAACCTCTTCTAGTGAAATTTTTGAGGTAGGCTTTGATTTGATTGTTTAAAGCCTCGGCTCTATAAATATATCAATTTTTTTTTTTTTTTGGGCGTCCATATGTGGTGGTCTGCATGACCAAATTGTACCATTTTGGCGTTGACGGACCTAGGCATTTTAAAAAGAGAGAATTGTTTGGTGCATCCAAGCCAGCACCTGTTGCTATAGGGATTGGAGATCTGCACCATAAATAATAGTCATCAAAAGAAAAAGTAAATCAAGGGTTCAAACTTTCTCCAAAAAAAATAAAATTTCATTTTTAGTTTTTAAATTTATTTATTTTTACATATTTATAATCTATATGTTAAAGATTATATATTCCCTGAAAATTAAGATTAAATTTTATTTAAAAAATAAATTATTAAGGGGCCCGTATTTCTACATGTGAGTATGTGGACTCACAGTCCTTAAAATAGTGGATTAGTTATCCAAATTGGCCACCCAAAAAACTGCATCAAATCAATGGTTTGGCCATCTGGATAAGTAGATTGCCTATTTGAATTAGAGAATCAGCCGGTTTAGGCCTCAACAAAATTTCAAAAAATAACTAAAAAACCCTTAAAAAAGTGTTTTTTTAGTTTCCAATTTTTTTTTAGGGTAGTGCATTATGAACTTTTATTATTTTACAAAAATATGTAAATAGTAAGACATCGATCCCATGTCTATATGTCTGTTGACTAGCCGTTCCCTTGATTGGATATCTACTGACCATTGCATTCACATTACTAGAAAAGAAGAGATTACAATCATCATGGTATCAATACATGGTCCAAAATAAAGCATACGACAATTGAAATACAACTTAATATCAAAATGAAAGACAGTAACATCTTTATCGTGTTGGTTCCACTCATGAAACTATCTGGATAATTCATTGAGTTGATCCATGTACGCCTCAAAATCGTTGGTGTCGATCTGACTCTGCTCGAGTCCCCCACAATTGGGGAACTGCGGCTCTCCTAGCCTACTGCTTTCCTACCTGTAAATAAGTGTGGGCTTCACAAGTACTATCAAACTGAGGCAAAATTTGAATATCAGAAATGACCAAAAATAACAAACATTAAGGACAACCAATGAGATGATGTCTGGATAGGCTTCATCATCGATAGTGGAATACCTTCTTTTCTTGTTTTTGAGGAAAGGCGAGCTTCATTAAGATAATGAAAGTTACAGGGTGAACAAAAACAAAAGAAAAAGAGACAAGGAAAGGGGAAGAGGAGAGAGAAAGGCGATAGAAAATAGAAAAAGTAACCCTAAGTCTCAGTTAAGAGGTGGCCTCATTAGTCAAGGAATCCGCCACAGAATTAAAGCCATGAATAACATGAGAGAAATAGACCCCAAACATAGAACGCGACATAAGAATTTCGTCCATGAGGCCACTCAACCTCCAAGGGGTGGAGTCCGAGCGAGAGTACCAAGAAATGACATTTGCCAAATCTCCCTCAATGATAACCCTATGGAAAAAGGGATTCAAAAGAGCTATACCCTTTCAAACAGCCTAGAGCTCAACTTCATTGGCCTCCCATTGATGCAGCCCCTTGAGTATGTCCACAAAACAGAGCCCAAGTGATCTCAAAGGTGACCCCGATAGCTTGCAATGTGACCCTTTACGCTACCATCACAATTAAATTTAACCCAACCAACGAGCGGCGCTTTCCAGATGAAGTGTTTGGTGGGGCAATTGGGTTTGAAAGTAGCAGATGTGGGTAATGCTAGTAGATCAAGTCTCTGGGCACAACTTTAAGAGGAAGAAAATAATAAACCTAGAGAGATAATAGATCGCTTGATAGCCTCGATAAAAGAAGGCAATTCTCTACTGCGACCTTCAAAAGTCCTCAGCGCACTCTTCGTACGTTCCAAGTGACTACAACAATTGAAATCCTCCAAAGCTGAATTCCCAAAAGAGAGAAAGGAGGGGTCCACAGTTGTAACCAGGCATGTGTCTCAACATGCTTGGGGCCAATCCAATTAGCGGAACCCAACAACTAATCCCATAAGGCTGAGACAAAAGTGCAGTGGATGAATAGATGGTCAATAGATTCCTCGTCGCATTTGCATAGCAAACACACATTGGTAAGGATGAACCCCAGTCTCCTCAGCCGATCAATACTAAGTAGCCTCTTATATCCTAGCATCCATAAAAAGGTTTTAACTCAATGAGGAACTTTACACTTCCAAAACTTAAGTAAGGAAGGCATGTCATCGATATAGCGGTCTCTAAAGATTGCATGGTACAGAGACGGGGCCGGGAACTGCCCATCAAGTTCCGAGGACTAGATAATCCTGTATGGTTTCTTGGGATAATAGCAAAAGGTATACAATGATGCTAGCAAGGTTTGGAACTGTTCCGTAACAGTAGCATCAACCCTTTGGGTACTAATCCTGATATCCCAAACCACTTGATATCTAGAAACTGTTATCATCCTTGCAAACATCTCCTATTTCTGCATAGATCTATTATAGAGGTCAGGATATGTGAGTTTAAGTGGATAGTCGCCCATCCATTTAGCATGCCAAAACCTAGTTTAGGCTCCATCCCCTACCAAAATTCTCAATTAGGCTAGAAAAAGTGGTCTAACTTGTTGAATCCCTTTCCATACTGGTGAAATTCAGGACAGTCTTGGACATCTTTTAGCAATAAAGCCATATGGGTCCCTCCCGTATTTACCAAGGATGACCCTTGCCCAAAGTTGATCCATATTGTTGGACATGGTAATCTGAGCTCTTGAGATAAGCTCATACAACTTTAGGAAGACCCATACATTCTGAATATTCTCATCGCTGCCTTTCATCAAGATCAAGATATCATCAGCATACTGTAGGTGGCTTAGAATAATCCCATTTGGCCAGGCCAATAAGCCATGGATAAGCCCTCCATCCATCGCACCCTGGAGCATTTTGCTGAAAGCATCAACTACCAGTGTAAAGAGAAAGGGTGAGAGGGGATCTCCTGACGTAAACTCCTTGTAGCCTGGAAGTATCCTCTAGCTTTGCCATTAACAAGCACCAAAAAATGAACCTAAGATAAATACCCATTTATCCATATTCTCCAGATAGGCCCAAAGCCGATTAGCTCCATGATTTTAAGGAGGCAGTTTCATTCCACCCTATCATAAGCCTTTTCGAAGTCCAATTTTAACATGATACCTTTGGACCCCGAGGTATTTGTCGAATGAATAGTCGCTTGAGTCAAAAGAATTCCATCCATAATAAAGCGGTATTTAATGAAGGCCGTTTGTGGACCTTCAATCACCTTGTTAAGAACCAGATGAAGCCGGTTGGCTAGTAGCTTAGTCATGATTTTATGTAAGGCTGAAAGCAAGCTTATCAGCTTAATATCACGAAGGACCTGGATAGTGTTCTTTTTGGGGATCAGGGCTATAAAAGTGGAGTTGATAGCGCTATTGATAAAACCATCAATAAAAAACTTGATTACCCAAGACATTATATCATCTTTTACAACTTCCCAGAATTCTTGAAAAAGGCAAGGGAAAAACCATCAAGGCTTGGCGCCTTATCCCTTAGTAAATCGAAAACAGTCTTTCTAAGTTCATCAATTGTAAAAGGTATTTCAAGGTTGGCCGTCGAGGAAGGGGATAGTTTCTTGAAAGGCACACTGTCTATGACAAAATAAAATTGGGGTTGAGGAGAAACCCAGACGAAAATGTTCAACAATCACATTCTCTATAGCAACCCGATTGTCCATATTGACCCGGGGATGGACAAACCGCTGATGCAGTTTGATCGATGCCTGGAATTAGCAATGGCATGGAAATATTTGGTGTTCATATTTCCGGCTTTAACTCATATGAAACTGGATCTTTGGTACCAAAAAATCTCCTCCATCTTTCATAAGTGGTCTAGGTCCAACTTCTTTGCCCTCTTCTCGGAGATTTGGTCTGGAGATAGTGCAGTCTCCGACTGCTCCAAGGCGTTCAGTTGCAGGATCTCCTACTTCAGAACTTTTTATCTGCAAGATCAACAAATTCCTCTTGCCTTGATCTTTAAGTTTGAACTTAAGTCCCTTAAGTTTATTGGCGAAAACATACCCAGGCCATCTAGAAATGCGGATAGAGTCTTACGTACTCCTAACCATAGGATAAAGGGACTTCTCTTCCAACTACATAAGTTCAAAATGAAAGGGAGAGAATCCATAATAATAAGAACGTCATCCGAGGCCATTTGAGGGGCAGCCTTAACCACTGTTTTGGGATACTGAATATCCCAGTCCTTGGTTACTAGAAACCTCCCCAACTTGGATATTTTCGGGTCAACCGAAGAATTGTTCGACTATGTAAACTTGGTCCCCACCACATCGTAATCAAACAAACCATGAGAGTTAATGAAATTGTCAAACATAAGCATCTAGGGATTGAAGACAGAGGGGGTAGATACTTCATGAGGTCCCCTAACTAGGTTGAAATCCCGAACACCGCACCAAGAGGACCCACATGAAGTGATGATACTTGGGATGGAGGCTAAAAACTTATCCTTTTCCCCCAACAACATTGGGTCCATACACTTTTGACAAGTACCAACAAAATCATCACAATTTGTAAAAGTAACATAAATGTCACGAAAAAAAAGAGTGAAACAAAAGCGCCGAAACTATAGTGGGGTCCTAGATAATCAAAAGGCTTCCGAACGGGCCACAAGACGCAACAGAGAGAAAGTTCATCAGGCAAAAGCCCCAAAATGTTCTAAGAAAAGAGAGATCGAGGTTCGTCAGCTTGGTTTCTTGTACAACCACAATGTCGAGTATACATCTACAAAGCAGTCGACATAGAACCCTCATTCTTCTAGCACTCCAAAGACTACAAAGATTCCACGAGAAGACGATCATTGAGGACGAAAGCCCTTCATTCTCCTAGTGGTGCGCATAGCACCAGAAGAGAGGGGGTTGTGCTTCAGCCAAGCAACTAGTTCTACAGCCTCCTTTTGAAGATGGCTCCTCTGCCTCCTTGGTCTCGGTGTCGGAATATCCACCGGGGCAATCGTCTCCTTGATCAGTCTGATTTCTTCTTTGAATGACACCTTCATGCTCTCCAAAAGTTTAACAGCACGCTCCTTAACCATTCTCCTTTTGTGCTTTTTGATGGCTCAATTCTTGTCTTCTGGAGCCAAGTCTTCTTCAAAAGACTCAGTAACAAAGAGGGGAGGAACCGTGGGAATATCTCGAATCGTTGCTAGCAGAAGGCCCTTCTCTCTGTGCTTCTGGGTAGCCCTCATGGAAGGGTTTTTCAAGGACAAACTCCCCAAGTGCCTACTAAACTCCCATTTGGATAGGACCATGGCCATAGCATCCTCTTAGGAGTAGTCTCCAGCTCCAAAAACACTATATCTCTTCCCTTGACGACATCCATAATAGTAACCAAGGTGTCATTAACAAAGACTAGAGAAACAAATACTTCTTTTGAGCGAAAGAATCACAGAGCAGGCTGAGAACAAAGCCCACAATAACAATATAGACCCAAAATCAGGCAGAGGAGAAATAGAAGGAGCTCGGTAGAGCACCAGTTGCAGGTTATGATTTAATGGAGGAGGACTATCAAAAGAAGCAATCTTCAAAAACCAACGCTCCTTTTCAAGGAAAGCAACATCAAACGTCAGATCCTCAGTTGATGGAGACCTCCTCAAAGGATCAACATCATCTGGCTGTTGGATAGGTTTCGGGTCTAGGTCAATATCCCACCCCATGTCCTTCTCATGAGGACTTTTAGTTTTCTTCCCCGAATATGAAGAGACAGTAGCCCTACCGCCACATACATCCAACCGTTGATATTTGGCCTCAAGGATCGGGGCTGTTAGTTCACAACTGATGGTCATCCTATCGTCACAGATGATGTCGTCATTTCAGAAACAGGACAGGGGCACTATTACAGAGGACGCATGGGATAAGCCGTCAAAGGTGGCGTCTTCAAGGGTACCAAGACTTGCCTTTTCAATGATTCACTAGCTGCAAAAGTAGAGCACTTAAGTAGTGGTCGATCATGCATGGACCCAAACAGACCACCACATTTAAATGGTTGGGACGAATTTGAATTTGAATTTGAATTTCATAATAAATGTTGCTGATCCTTCGCACCATCTTTGGTCACAGGAGGATGGCGAACCCCTTTCTTTCGTCACACTTTCTGCAAAAACTTCAGGTGGGTAGGTAAGATTTAGGTTGTTTAACCCTCCTTTTTTTGGAAACCATCTTTTACTGATCATCTTCAACCTTGTTAGCAACAATCCGGTGACCAGAAAGCTGAGGCTGGGCTAAATTTCGATCAACATTACGGAGGAGGTCGACGAAAAAGAAGTGGAGCAATGCACGAGAGCAGAAGGGTTCCCTTGTTCGACAATGGAAGGAAACATTGAAAAAATTGTCAGACACTTCGAGCAGAATGCATTCTATAATCTTCCGAGCTGGAATCAGCCAGACTTTCATCCTTAGAGTTCCCAAGGAGGCCCAGCCAAAGTGAACGTCTTATCTCCACCAAGTTCCCACAGAATTGAGCAATAAGGCCAAAGACTTCTTTAGTCCAAGTGTGAATAAAAATACCCAAAACTTTCACCCAGACCAAAGGAGGTCTGATAAGAGACAAGTTTACCTCAATGGATCATCATTCCAACGTCATAAGCACTCCTTTGAATCTCCAGAAATTTTGCTTCAAGATCCTTCCAATAGCCTCAGGCCAATCAAAGATAATCAATGCTCTGTGGTTGGGGATAACCCTACAAGTTAATGAGCAATTCCAATTGCCGACAGCCCAATCTTGGAGCATGCTCATATCATCCACAGGTGGACTAAATGAGTAAACTAAGGCTTTATGAAGCTGGGATTCCATTGGTCAGTGGTACCCATTCTAACTTCCAGTACTGGAGTTACTCCCAAAGAGCTAGGGGGCATAAAGGAGGTTGAGGCAGGGGGGAGCAGGCCCAAAGTATACCTCTTTCTAGTTAATGGTGGTGGAAGAAGAAGAGCTAGATCCACGAGCATTCTTAACGACATAACCACTTCCATTAAGGCTCCTCGAGACCCTCGAAGTGCCAGAGCTCCAAGACTCATTAAGGCCGCTCACCTTAGGATGCACAAAGAGTTCGTAAGGACCACCTCCAGAGGTTTTGGACGGTCTAGAGAAGTTGCCGGAACTATTACAAGCAAGAAGGGAGCGCCAACTGAACTTTACCATAAGTCAGAAAAGAAGCAAAGCAGGAGAAGAACGAAAGAAAGCATAGAAAAGAAAAGGTCACCAACAACAAAGGAGAGAGAAATAACAACAAGAGGAGAAGCAGAAGACAAGCGGGATTGAGGGAGGAGCAGCTAGGGGAGAGAGAAGACAAAGGAAGGAGAAGAAGAGAGTCATGGCTCCCTTAGAAATGTAGAAACTTTTGGAGAAGAAGAGAGTCATGGCTCCCCTAGAAATGTAGAAACTTTTGTTATGTGGTGTAGAAAGGTTGGGCTTAGACCCTCATAGCCACCAATTAATTAACTGCTCCCATAAAAATCACGAAATCTGATAATTAGTAACCCTAATTAGAGAGTAGAGAGAGAGAGAGAGAGAGTGCCGGTTTATTTTCCTCAGCCCTTTCAAATCTCCCATTTCTTCCTCTTGGTAGGCCAAATTACTAAGCCATTTTTTTGCAAGTTTTATGGTCCTATAGTGAAATACCCTTGATCACCAAATAAGGTCCCTAAATGACCACTCAATGATAAATGAGATAGGGGTGCAAAGACAATCAGGATACTTGTCTAGAAGCAGCCACTCTCCAAAGAGTGCATAATGGCTTACTAATCGAGCACTCTTGTGCTAAAGGTGAACGTGGATAAGCGATCTATAAAAGCTGTGGGATGTAACTTGGGAATTTGGAGCTTCTTACTTGATTGGAAATCATGGTGAAGATGCGATTAGACCAAGTAAATAGTTTGTTTCATTCATCATAATTTCTATTAGTTCGTTATAGGAGATGAATTCATCAACGATTGCCATGGATAACATCATTTTCTTTTAGTGGAACTTCTGATGGCAACAGTGCATTCTGATGGGCAATATATAAGATTGAAATCTGTTGCCACAATTTAGAGATATTGGTACGTATGACCATGAGGCCTCAGGTTACTCAACTATTTTTATGAGAGGTATCCCATGTATGCTTATCCATTTATAGAATAAATTTGGTTGAATGTAATATAAATAAATAATTTATTTTCTCAAAGATACTTGCAACGTTCATATTGATGAGTATCCCTGAGATTAGGGACTCAGTTTCTTAGAGACCCGTTGAAGAAAAGAGAACATTGGTACATCATTTTCTTATAAATATGGGAAGTCAGAAAAAGAAGAGAGACACATCCAATACACAACAAATTATAGAGCCACCGGAAAGCTTATCTTCTCTCTCTTGAAAAGGGTTTCCTAATTAAATCCGGGCTCTGTGATCACCAGTCTCACTGCACACCCCCCTTTGATCTCGGGTTTGGTTTTCATCCTTGCTCCATAATCTTTTACTTTCAAGAGAGAGCTGCCTAGGACACAATTAGGTGGATTTCATAGAAGAAAGTCAGCCTTTCTTCTAATCAATTGGGTCATAAATAATGAAACCATGATCAGGAGTTGTTTTAAGCCATATGTTGGTCTCTAGAAGATTAGAATAGCAAGCTACTTTGCACAATGAAACTGTCATGAGCACTTCAAGGTCCCAAAGAACTACAATGCTCCTAAATGTACCATCAGAGTCCCCCACTTTCCAATCAATTTGTTTTTTCTTTATTAACGTTCCAATCGATTTGTCTATTTTCCCAAAATTTTCATAGATCTCTCAATTCAACATCATTGAGCTTCATTTCTATTAACCACAATACCATAGATCTTTCAACTCGACATCATTGAGCTTCACTTCCATTAACCACAATACCATAATAACAGATGTCCATTGTCATTGCTTTTTGTTTTGACAATGATTCAAAGATTTTATTGCTGAGTAGGGAGAGATATTACATCATTCGAAACAACAAGAGAAGATAAAAGAGCCCCACTTTTTGCCAAAGAATCTGCCAGGGCATTAGCTTCCCTAAAAACATGGACAAATGAAACATAGATTGTTTCAACTACATCCATGACTGCAGCCAAAGGCTACGAAGTTCCTAGGAAAAGAGTTGTTCCTTTTTACACCATTTAACAACATTTAAGGAGTCCCCTTCACAGATACAAGAACAACCCGGAAATTTATCAACTAACACTTCAACCCTACACAACAAGGCACTAAGTTCAGCATAGTTGGTTGTTTTAACTCCAATCGGGCCAAAGAAGGAAAAAATAATATTGGTAGCAGAGTCACGCACCACCCCAACCAATACCTGCAACACCTGGATTCCCCAATGAACTTCCATCGAAATTTAACTTTAGGCATTCACCAGGAGGCGCCATCCAAAAGCTTCGTAACCTTGTACCTGGTCTCCCCAGCAGGAAAAAGCTACAAAGATTAGCCATTACATCTACCTTGCCGATATTCTTTCATTCCTTGTGTACATAAATTGAATTCCAAATAAAGAGTTTGATATTGTTTAATAAAATTGAAAAAGGCAAAGAACTCCCCTCAAAAGTTCACCTATTTCTCTCTTTCCAAACTTCCCAAAGGATGATTCCCTTCGTGATCTGCCAAATAATTTTTCCCATCTTAGGTAGATGTGGAATGGAAATTTGAGAAACAATGCCAGCCAGAGACGAAGGGAGTACCATAGAAACGCCGACTAAGTTAAAGAGCCAAAACCAAATTCTCACTGTGAAGGAGCAATGAATAAACAAGTGAGCACCGGTTTCCTCTTCTGCTCTATAGAAGAGACAAACATTAGGTAAAATTTTCCCCCTTTTGATAGGATTGTCAATAGTGAGAACCTTATTCAGAGCTGCCAATCAAATAAAGACCTAAACTTTATGAGGAGCTGGCCACTTCCAGACTTTAGCAAGCGAAGGGCAGGAGGCTCTCCATCGGTCATGAAAGAGAAGTCTGTAGCAAGACTTTACTGTGAAAATACCATCTTGTTTAATCCCACAAATCACCTCATACTTAGCATTATAAGAGACATAAACCCCATTCAACAATTCCATAAGGGCACACCACTGCAAAAGAATCAGCTCACTCACCCGGTTGTATGCAAATGTAATATTTCTCCCCTACGGTCAATGACCTCCCAAATAGTCACATCTGGTTGAGTAGCAATCCAAAATAAGTCGGGATAGACCACTTTTAAGGGGTACTCGCCTAGCCATTTGTGATGCCAAAAGGAGACATTCCTTCCATTCCCTACACTCCATTTGAAATAACCAGACACAATTGGTCTACAATTATACACAGCCTTCTATATATTCGAGGTTTGAAACCTCTACCAACCCCAATCCACATACTTTCTCTCTCAACCCCATATTTTGAAGCAAGCACTGTATACCACAACTGATCTTTAAAAATAGAACTACGCCACCACCACTTACACATCAAGGCCTGATTCACCAATTTTATTTTTCTTATGCCCAAACCACCTTCCGTCTTTGGAGAACAAACTCTATCCCACTTTAATAAATGAAACTTCCTATTCACATAAGTTGATCCCCACAGGAAATCCCGCATCATTTTTTCCAATCTTTTAGCAACAGAAGTAGACATGTGGATTAGAGACATGTGGATTAGAGACATTTGGTACACTGGGAGGTTAGCAAGGCAAGATCTCAACAAGGTAACCCTACCACCTAAAGACAAATACTTGTGCTTCCAGAGTGCCAATCTGCCTTGTACTCTTTCAAGCACAATATCCCACACCGCAATGGTAAGTCTCGAGTCAAAAATAAGAAGCCCCAAATATAAAATAGGGAAGAAGCCAACCTTACATCCAAACAAACTAGCCAAATCACCAGCCACCGCTTCCAAACAGTTAATCCCAACCAGAGAAGATTGGTGAAAGTTAACTTTAAGACCCAAAGTTACTTCACAAATCTTTTCGAGTGCCTCATCTTACCCAAGTTTTTTCGTTTAAATTTTTTGTGAACCAAAAAGTGTTCTAAATTTTTCCTAAGCTTGGCAATGGTGGGGTGGCCTGGCCCAGCCCAGACCAATAAACCTGGCCCTAAAAAAGTAAGGCCTGGGCCACAAAATGTGGCATGAGAGCTGGGTCAGGGCAAAAGATGGCCCATCCAGGACCTCATTTTTTTTTTTTTCGTTCTATTCTTTCTCCATTTGTTTCTAGCCCAGTGCAAGGGTTAGGCATGGCCCAGCCCAAGTCCAGCCACTTGCCTCCTCAGTTTGCCAAAATAATACCACTTTTGAGCTCGAAATCTAAAGATCCCAATAATTTTTAGGGAAATTTCAATTTTTGGTTTCCTTGATGAATCATAAAAATAAACAGATTGTAGAAAGAAAGATATGAAAGGGAAACTTATAAGATTAAAGCTCAATATCCAAGAACTTTCTCTTAACCCTTTTATAATAAAACGGGAGGAAAGAGATATTTATGGTCCAAACACATGCACCACTTGGTAGACCCCACCAGTACAACGACCACCTTCATGGCCACACCAACAAATCTTTTTAACAAAGAGAACGTACCTCTTTGCCCTTCCAAAACTCTCAAGGGATAGAGAAAAAAATGTTGGTATAACTTTTGATAGATCCCCTCTGTGACTTTCAATCCCCAAATATAAATAACCCATTTGTGATCATCACCTCATCATCTCCTCTCCATTGACCTTCCCCTTTTAAAACTTTTGTAGCCTTGGCACACTCAAAACTTTGTTTAATTTCTCCTCCCCTCTAAAACTCCAGCCCTCAATCGAAATTCATAGCCGGAAAACCGCACAACAGCACAAATTTCCCCGGAATTTCCCACGACAAATATGGCTTCGCTTGAATTTTCCGCCGGAACGCAAGGAATTACAGGGCCTCCGCCCCGCCCCGCCCCTCTTAAGGTTCGAAAGGACTCTCACAAAACCAAGAAACCACCAAAGCTTTAGAGATGAATTCATAGGTGGACCAAAGCTTTCCTCGTAGTTAGCAAGCCAAGAAATAAAAATATATCGGTGAACCAAAACGTACGTAATAAATCGGTTTTGGTCTAGAAAGTCGGAGGCCAAAAATCGGGAAATTTGGATTGTTAAAAATTAAGAAGGCAAATAATCATGAATATTTCAGATTGGCTCAAAAAAAACAAAGTAATTTTTTTTTTCAGATATGTAAAGGTGATGAGATACAATCATCAATTTGTAGTTATTGTGAAAAATACATTGGTACCATTTAGTGTCCTCTTGGTACAATTCTTTACCTAAATTTTGAGTAAATACAACAACAATGTTTCCTCCACTATTACGATAGAAAACATGCATTGATATATTTGGAGCGTATAGTGAAATAATAATAACAATATTAAAAACAACAATTACATTAATAAATACTAAGAATTTTAACCCAAGGCCTGCAACTACTACTGATTAAAAGGGAAAAAGAAAAGAAAAACCTTTAGTATAAGATTGTACTTAACAAAAAAAATCAAAGACATCAAAGAAGTAAAGGGATGTTTGAGGAAAGGCATAGCGAATTCTTAAAAAATTTTCCAAAAAAAGTAAACATTTATATTGGTTCCATAAAAAATACGATTTTTTGGAGACCTTTTGAAAAGTTCAAAATTTTTAATAGATTTTAAAAAATAATGCTTGAAAAAAATCATCTTTAAATAAGAAACTTGAAATAATTTTGCCTAAGGCACAAAAAAGGCTTATTTGTGTCTCACGTTTTGCTAACCAGTATTGGCTTCCAAAACTATCTTTATGTGTTGTTTTGACAGTTGCCATGAAGAGGGGAGGGGATAAAAAAAGCACCTTGAGAAACGCTTGTTCATGCATTTATTTTATTTTTATTTTTTTGTAGTTTAGTAGTAGGAGTCAAATTTGAGATGTAGCGTTGTTCATGCCATTTTGAATTTTTTTTGGGTGAGTACACCATTTTGAAATTTTGTTCTACCAATAGTGCACCCAAAATAAAAGCATAAATGCACATTGGGTCAATTATCCAAAAAAATATTGAAATATATTGATACCATCATGCTTAGATGATTGAGCATGTGCTCTCTCAGGAATATAGTTTACTTCTACTCCCTTTGTCATAAGGCTTACTTGAGAGGATTTTTTCAATCTGAAATTTTGGAACTACTTAAGAATTTCTAGATGATTATTCAAAAAAAGAGTTGAAATTTGAGTTTTCTAACACTTAGATCTCACCATCTAAAAACTGATTGGTGTCTATTCAATCACGAGACATTTTCTTTGTTTCAAGTGCATAGAATGTATAAATAGGAAATTTTTTTTATTGTGGTTATTCTCTATGTTAAAGAGTTTACATCCCCAAATTTTGGACTCCTTAAGAGCACATTTGTTTGATGGAAGATGAACATTCCCTGGAAAAAAGAAGTTTTTTTTTCCTAGGAAGTAGAATGTTATCTTCGGTAAAGTTTAAAGAAGTTATGAGTACCTATGTTTGACAATTTGTTGAAATGCTAAAGAAGTTTTGAGTACTTGTGTTTGATAACAAATATATATTAATAGGAAAAGTATACAATGAGACCATTTTTTGTTTTTTTTTTGGCAAATGTTATAAACTTTTATTGCTCAAGAAAGAATTACAATAGAACTAAGGACAAAGAGCATCTGGAATCAAGATTGACTTCAAAGCAACTCCTCTCTTGGCAAAAGAATCTACCACTTTATTTCCTCCCTGTAAACATGATTGAAACTAACACAGAGGCCATTACTAATATCCATCAGACCAAGCCAAAGTGATCTGAGTCTCCACGGGGGATTTTAAAACCTTTTACACTAATTAATTACATTCAAAGAGTCTCCCTCAAAGATACAAGGTTGTAGAAAACCTCTCCCATTTAAAAGTTTCACTCCTTGTAGAGCTATTAAAATTTCTACTTCATTTGTCATCTTTTAACCACAAGGCCAAGGAAAATAAAGAATAATCGCCCCTATGGAATCTCTAACCACCCCACCCATCCCAGTTGGTCTCAGATTCCCTAAAGAACTTCCATGAAAAATCAATTTTAAACAACCATCTCTCGGCACTTCCCATCGCCCCAATGGTCGCATTTTGATCTGAACCATAAGATTTTTCAAATTCACTTTATTATATGCTTTGGATACCCCTAATCCCTCCTTTGTAATTGAAAACTACCTCCAAAGAGTATGTGATATTCTTCTTTTTACCATCGACATCTCCAAAGCAACTCCTTCGAAAACTCATTTATTCCTTTCTAGCCATAGTTCCCACAAGAGTGTTGCCATCCCTATCTGAAAAATTACTGCCCCAACTTTTGGTAACCCATGATAAGTCATAAAATCTACAATTTGAGTATGTTGTTGAGACATGGCACCCATCATTCCCATCAAACCTAGCAGCCAAGACCAAAGATCATAGGTTAACGAGCAAAGGAGGAATAAGTGATCCCCACATTCGTCACTTTCCTTGTAGAGAATACAAACATTTGTGATGTTCCTCCCTCTTTTTCTAAGGATATCTATTGTCAAAGACTTACCTTGAAATAAAATCCACAAGGCACATTACCTTTTGGGGAATTTTCCACGACCAAACCTTTTTAAGGGAGTTTCTATTCCATCTAATTCTATCATTAAACAAACGGCTCTAAGCCAACTTGGTAGAGAAGCACGCATCACTTTGAACCTGGCATACCATCTTGTCATTTGCATTGGGAAAGATATCAACTCCTTCTAGTTGATTTAGCATTGATGAGTATTGCTCCAAAATTTCACCAATAATTCTATTATATCGACAGTTTATCATCCAAGTTCCCATGTCCCTATTATACATCTCATTCACCTTATCCATTGGCCTAACTGCCGCCTCAAAAACCAAAGGATAAACTAGCTTCAAGGGGCACTCCCCAAGCCATTTACTGTGCAAAAAAGAACTTCAGAGCCTCTACCAACTTCCCACCTGCAATTTTGAAGCATAAATATTCGGTTTTGCACTATACCTTTCCAAATAAAGGATTGGAATTTAATCCTCTGACCTCCCTCTATCAATTGGTTTGATCGATCTACCCCATATATCTCTCTCAAAATAGAAATCCAAAGAGCTTCCTTACCTGTTTTTGATCTCTACTACCATTTTTCCATTAAAGACCAGTTAGAGTATTTCTGCCTTCTGATTCCGAACCTCCCGTCCCCACCCCACCCCCCTCTACTACTGTTGTACAAACTCTCTCCCAGATCACTAGGTGATATTTCTTCCCAAAATCTCTTGATCTCCAAAGAAAACTTATTGTATGGATTTCAATCTGTTTAGCTATTGATAAGGGCATCGTCAAAAAAGACATTTGATATACTGGCATATTAGATAATGAACACTTTCTCATAATAGTACATCCACCTAGAGACAAATGTCTTGCTTTCCACAAATCAAGTTTTGTATTGACCCTATGTATCACTAGGTCCCAAGCCGACATTGGTATTCTCCCATCTGAGATAGGTAGACCCAAATAAATGATCGGGAACTCCTCCACTATACAATCCAAATGGAAAGCAAAAGATAAAACGATATTCCCACCACACCCTACCCCAACAATTAAAGTTTTCTCAAAATTCACCTTCAACCCCAGCCCCACTTCACAACATCGCAACATTCTATAAATATTAATAATTTGATCAACACTTGCATCGCAACTTAGGAGACTATCTTCCTCATACTATAAATGAGAAACTTGCTGCCTATTCGGTGTCACATAAAATCCATTAAATCTACCTCTTAACACCACAGTTTGAATACTTCTACTGAAAGCCTCCCATTAACGTGAATAAGAAAGGTGAAAGTGGATCACCTTATCTCAATCCTCGTGTCGCTTTGAAGAAACCTTTGGGACTTCCTTCAACCAATATAGAAAAATGAGTGGTTGTCAAGCATCTCTGAATCGAACCACACCATCTCTTTCCAAATCCCATGAATTTCATAACTTCCATTAATACCTTCCAATCTACCCGGTCATAAGCTTTCCCCATATCTAGTTTAATCAGCACTCCTAACTCACCACTTCAACACCTCGAATGTATACACTCCAAGACTCCATCCATTACTATCCATCCTTTAATAAAAACCGTCTGATCTCTTAACCAAGAATTTTACAATAATCTTATACAAACTGGATAAGAGACTAATAGGTCGGATATTAGAAATACTAGAGATAGAGTATTTCTTGGGGATAAGGGCAATATAAGTAGCATTAATTGCTTTGCTAAGAGTACCCTTAACCAAGAATTCATTTACCATTATCATAACTTCCATCTTGATAAGGTTCCATAATTTTTGAAAGAAACCCAAAGGACATCCATTTGGCCAGGAGATTTATCTGCTGGCAAAGAGAACACTGCCCACTTTACTTCTTTTTCTGTAGCCCATAATTCCAGGGATTGAGCATCGTCCATAGATAACATTTCAAATCTAAGCCACGCAGATTTGGGGTAAATGGAAAGTCCTTTGAAAATAACTCTTGAAAGTGCTTGATAAAACTCATCTCCCATGTGTCCTTATTATCATAATGGATCCCTCCAAATTGTACCGCAGAGATGTCATTCTGTCTTCTTCTAGAGTTTGCAGTGGCATGGAAAAATGTCGCATTTAAATCTCCCTCTTTCAACCATTATATCCTTGAACGCTGCCTCCAATAGATTTCTTCACATCTAAGAAATGCCCCCATTTTGAATATTCTGCTCATCTATCTTTTGCTTGATACTAAACTTAGTATCCTTTTTCATTGAATCAATTTATGTTTCAATATTAGTAACTTCTTATGAATCCTAAAACCATATCCCCCAATAGTCACTTCATTGTTCCAAACTTGCTTAATCAATTCAATGACATCCCCCATTTCTAACCAAGTAAGATCTAACCGAATCCAAAAGCAAAGGTATATGGTCCGATGAGAGTTTGGATAAAGCAATAACATGAGCCAGTGGAAACTTTTGTTCCCAATCACTAGAAATGAGAAATCGATCTATCTTGCTTTGGATAAGGTTAATCACATTGTTATTAGACTAGGTATAATGAACCTCATTAATTAGAATATCAACCAATTAATGATTCATAATGAATTGATTAAAAATTCTCATTGATTGGTTTAGAATTGAATTGGAAGATATTTTTGTCGACTATCTGATCATATTAAAATCCCCAGCAATGCAATAAGGCAGATTAAAATCTACAATGATATCAGATAAATTTTGCAAAAAACCTTCCTTCATAGAATTGGAATTGGGCCCATAAACAATCATACATAACCATTTAAAACCATCATTAAGACATTCCAAAACCAAACCACAAATCCTATCATTCAAAACAGACCCCACACACTTAAAGAAAGTTGGATCCCATACAGACCAAAGATCCTCTGACGAACCCACCTCATCCACCCCCAAAAAATCCACAGGCCCTCCCCCCCATACTTCTGTAACTAAACTAACTATAGGTCTAGGCAACTTGGTTTCCTGTAACAAAAAAATATGAGGCTTGTTGGACTTAACCATCATCAACAACTCCTTTTTTCTCCTTACGTCCCCCAAACCCCAAACATTTCAGTTAATTACTTTCCTAACAACATGAGGTTGAACCATTCGTGGTGGCATTGGGCATACTAGTAATCATGACATCATAAGAGGAGGAGCTAGAGCTTGATGTAGTTGTCTTCTTCCCTTTATCAGATGTCTCAATAACAATGCCTCTAGAAACATTCCCCCTAAGGGCCGCAATCCTTGCTGATCATCTTGATGAAGTTGCCACAGTACCCAATTGTGGTTCATGCTGCTCAGCAGTAACATTAGCTGAGAAAAACACCCTCGAAGCCAACTCTAGTTTTTTTTTGGGTGAGTAAATAGTGGTACCGAGATTTGAACCAAGGACCTTCAACATATATGAAGGTTATGATATACCAACTAATAAGCCAACTCTGGTTCTTGTTGCTCAACAGCACATCATCTGAAATAACCACCTTCAAAGCCCTGTTTAGCTTTTCAGTTCTTATCCTCTTCATGATAGAATCCAAGACCCTAGCAACCGGCACATTAAAGTCCATGTCATTGTCAAAGAACATGGCGGCATAGGATTTTGGTTCATCTGCCATAAACACTCCTCCTCAGTTGTCCTATCTCCCTGTTCTTCGTCAGCCTCACCTTGATTCAGCGGAGGCTCCACTTCCTCTTCTGGATGTGGAATCTCAGCCATATTGTCACCATCAACCTCCTCATCCGAAGTGGTACCAGCCAAATATCCAGACGATATCGACATGTAGCCGGGATCACTTGAATAGGCTAAACATCCACTCCATCAGGATCAATCACCATTACTAGTAAGCCTTGCTCCTCCACCGGTGCTTTCAGTCCCCTCTCCCTTCTCCTGTGAGCGACTTTACAAAAGGGTAAGAATCTTTCAGCCATAGCTTTCACCCAAGATACTGAGATAGCCGCTACAACACCGTGGTGCAATGTAAGTAAGATGACCATTGTTGCTAAAATGTCCTCTGTAGAGCAATTTCTTCAAACAGAAGCTTCTCCCACCACCTTCAATAAGGCCATTTGGATCCCTTAAAATCATTTTGGGGAATATATCCTTGATAATACCCTTACCTTCCATCATTGACCAATAAAAGGCCAACCTTCTGACATATATCTCCCTTGGGAAGAGGTAGAAGATCTTGTGAGGCTATCTCCCCCTCCTCCAACTCCGTACTTTCCATAGATATAGGCTTCTTGACATTATTCCCTACATGGCCATAGAAATTCAAAGATTTACTTTGATTTGAATTGAGTTTATCCTCTCGTCCCAAATTGAGAGATCAAAGATAACCGGCATCCTCCTGAACAGTCCATTTTTTGGCCTCCATACCTTTATAAAATTCTTATTGAAACCAACTTTTGAATTTTGGAAGTAAGGCTTCGTAAAATACCCTCCATGTGTATGGTCATGATAAGCTCTACGATTACTCACCATTGTTGTCGTCTCCTTGAGAGAAACATTCCTTCTGTCACGTGCTACTCAAGTTGCAGGCCCACCTTTTTTCCTTGCAACTATTTGCCATTTGCTATCATTACTGACCACGATGTCCTTCCCCTCAACCATAGGCTGCTTCCCTTTCAATTGCACTCCTATATGACTTTTCTGATCGTCATTAACCGAATTCTTAACACCCTACGATTCAACTCGAATAAGAAATTCTTCATTCTTCACTGAGATTCTAATAACTTTTGGTGAAGGTGAAAAAGTGTTTCTACGTACTTTCATTTTAACTTAAGAAGCATCAACACTTTTTAAAACATTAGAATCCACAGTGATAAAAGAGCCACACATAGCACCAAGTTTTTGAAAGATGTTAATGTTCCAAATATGCAATGGAACTCCAAAAAATCTCACCCAACAAACAATCTTTTGAATAAAAAAAGAATGTGTAAGGACCACGATTTCCTGGCCACAGAAACACATACGGCGGTAGGAGTCTGATAAGAATGAAGCACGCACGACAGTAAAGGGGGAAGCTTACCGCCGTGCGTGCCAAGGGAGTATCGCCGTCTATGAAAGGTAACGCTGCGTGTGAAGAGAGAGAAGACCAAAACCATGCGTGAAGAGAAACACATCGCGTGAAAAGTCAGCGCCGCACGTGAAAGGTTAGTGCTGCATGTGAAGAGGTGAAAGTCAGCGCCGCGCGTGAAGAGGTAAAAGGTCAGCACCATCTGGGGCACCGCCGTCTGTGAAGAGAGAAAAGGAGCAACGTCGCGTGTGTAATGCCGCGTGTGCAAGGGGGAGAAAGAGGCAGCACCGTGAGTGTATAAGAAGAATAAGAAGAAATTTTCACAAGCGACAGTAGGACGGAGCAAAACGGACTAGCGCCGTGCATGTAGCGTTGTGCGTGTCACTACCACCTGCCAGATGCATGCTGCCACACATGCCACTCGTCCTTGTGCATGTGTGGTGCTTGCTACTTATCCAGCCTTGGACTGCCACCCAGCGAACAGGGTACTCAGGCCATTCATTTTTCACTCTCTTTCTCCCTCTCTCTCTCTCTAAGAGCCAACAGTTAGAGTCATTGGAAGCTCACTGCTATCTCACTGTTGGAGCTTTGTAAGAAGCTTGAGGAAGATTGTAACAGAGGAATTGAAGGCATAATTGTTGATTGAGTAAGTGGATCTACCACCCCTACATCAAGGTTATAGAAGCATGAAATTGAATGCCTACAAGCATGGAATATGTTATAAAGAACAAATGTATATAGTGATTTTACGTACCAGTCTACTGAACTGATGCCTCTGCTGTATGGTTAGTTATGATGTTAAGAATGAGTCTATTGCTCACAAAAATCTATGGAAGCACGCCTATATATGTCTAAATCAAATGGAGCTGATTCTATGTTAATGTCTGTTGTGGATTGAAAGTTATTGTTTCATGAAGCATGCCCTGTGACACTGTGAATTACCAGGAACTTGCATGTTTTTATATTGAGCATTTAAATAGTCAAATAAGGTCCAAATCTCAAATCACTGCCATCGAAAATATATTTGTGTCCACTAAAATGTTCATGTTTGAATCTCACTCAAATTCTTTATGCACATAAAATTATACTGTAAAATGTGCACATAGGTCATTGTTGATAGATTTAGTAAGATTTCATAACCAATGTTTCTGCTGTCACATCTTTTGAATAATCAAATGGAGTCAAACTACCCTTGTTGGAAAGATACGAATTTATACTCAAACTTTGGTTTTAGAATCACTTTGAAATGCCTTATGAATTGAAAGTTAAAACTGCGTTAAGTGAGATATATCACTGTCTTAGGTGCACAGCAGGAAATAGATGGTAAAGCCCCATTGCATTAAACCACTTCTATTTGAAAGATGTGTGTGTCTAGTAAAAAATTAGTTTTGGAACCATCTCTACATTCTAAATGGATCAAAAGTTATGACTCTATTTATAATCAGACATCACTGCCTAAAATTGCAAGAAATGTGAGCTGTGATACTCATTATGTGATACTGATACTATCATTTTGTGATACTAATGCTTTCATTATGTGATACTGATATTATCATTCTGTGATACTGATACTATCATTTCATGATACTGATATTATTATTCTGTGATACTGATGTTATCGTTTTGTGATACTAATACTATCATTTTGTGATACTGATATTATCATTATGTGATACTGATAAGCCGAACTGATACTGACCATTATGCAATGGGTCACCCATTAGTAGTGGATACTGTTATACTATGACTACGAAACTGATACTGACTCTGACCACTACGCAATGGGCCACCCATTGGTAGTGGGTAATATAATATTGTTTTATACTATAAAATATTGAGCCACTGACCACCACGCAATGGGACATCCATTGGTGGTTGGATACTGTTTTACCGGCAACTAATTGACTGTACCTCGACCACAGGAAGTGAAACTGGATAATAGGTTGGGTCGCTCCCCCCAAATGTTATGGGCACTACGCATTGGGACACCCAATGGTAGAGTAACGCTCTCTCACCAGTAGGGCATAAGGAGAGGGTCGTGTCTTACAAGGCCACTGCCTATCGCATATCCCAAAGCGCGTTGGGAACGTGTGTGTGTGTGTGAGGACATTACGAAGTGGGACACCCACTTGTCATTGTCCTCCCTCCTGAACGAGGGTAGAGGTTCCATGCTACAGGATTAACTTGACCTGATCGATAAAACTTCTATTTCAAGAGTAGGTTTCTCTAGCTTTCACTGCGTGAAACTGTAAACTGTTAGTCTTATTATCTGCTTAAAATGAAATGATTCATGATTTATGCACTGCATGTTCCTGACTATTGAACCGTGTTCATCCTTATACTATGAGAGTATTAAAGGACATAATAGAGGAAATTGATATCTTTGTAAATTAGTAAGATTGTTAACTATTATTACCATTTATAAAGTTGGAATGCAAAGGTGTAGATCTGCTTACTGCGTTGTTAGCTCATTTCATTTTTATTCCCATGATTGTAGAGTGATAGTTTTGATCTGAAGGACGGACAACAGGATTGCGTGGCGAACGTGTGAAGCTTGGAGTTCTAGAGAAAGGATCTTACAGAAGGTTTTTCATAGTAGGTGTTTAGTGGCTGTGCTGCTGAGATGTTTTTGTGGGCCAGTAGTTCCTGATTGTAAAGCATTTTGAGGAATGAATGTATAAATAACTATATGGCTTGCTTTGGGCAAATGTCTGTCTCATGGAATGAGTTTTAGTTTTATTTTCGTGGTTTGCTTTGATTCCGCACTCCTAACACACATTGAGCCACTCTCACCTAAGTGACGTTCGCGACCTTCGATCGCGATCCCGTACTCTGTCGACCTTCGGTATGGTACGGTAGGGATCAGCGGGCGGGGTTGTGACAGTTATGGTATCAGAGTAGCTAGGATAGGATTATTGACCTAGAAAGTTTTTGAAGTGTCTTTAGGATAGTTCTTTGATAGGCTAGTAACTGGGTGCTTGTGTTTTAGGTTGACGATGCCGAGGACTCGTGCCAACAGCGCGAGTTCAAGCAACGAGAACATCGAAGCCTTCGGTGAATTCTTTAGAACTCTAGGGGCCATGACATAAATGATGAGGGAATCGGTGCCGGCCCTGTCTACCCCTGCCACTGACCAGCGAAATAGTGGTTTGATAAAGAGTTTCAGGAGACTGACACCTCTGACTTTTGTGGGATAAGGGGGAGTAGAAAAAGCAGAGAGATGGAGAAGATAGGTGGAGAAGATCTTTGAAGTCTTAAACTATACATATGAACAGAAAGTGAGACTGACCACTTTCATGCTTGAAGGAGAAGTTGAGCACTGGTGGAGCTTAGTAAAGCAGTCTTGGGAGAGATCAGCCACTTGGGAGAAGTTTTTGGACGCTTTTAACGAAATTTATTTTCCTGAATCTATAAGGGAAAGAAAAGAAGTGGAATTCATAGAGCTGTAATACGGAGAGATGTCTGTGGAGCAGTATGCAACAAAATTTGTTGAGCTCTCAAGATACACGCTGCATATTATTGATACTGAGGCACGAAAAGCAAATAAATTTGAGAGCGGTCTTCGACACGATATACAAGGAAGGATCATTTCAACAAATCTCAAGACCTTCTCTCCACTGGTGAATCTTGCCCTAAAAATAGAAAGGGATTGCAAAGATTTTCGTTTGAGTAAAGAAGGAAGATTGGGGGTCGCGCAACCCGGGAAATTTAAGAGGAAGGCCCGACCACCCTCAAGGAGAGAATTAAAGGATAGAAATGATCAGGGTGGTGTCAAGATCCAGATGACTTTTCTGAGTAATGTAAGGGGTAATCGGTGCCCAGTCTACCCTCATTGTGGTCTGAGTAATCATACGGCAGCGGAATGCTTTAGGAAGACCAAGGCTTGTTTCCGGTGTGGCAAGCTAGGCCATCTAGTTAAAGACTGCTCAGTCAAAGGACCAGAGGATCTATCAAGAACACAAGGTCGGGTTTTCACCCTAACTGAGCAATAAGCTAAGGCGTCGACCTCAGTTATTCGAGGTATACTTTTTGTTTGTGGAATTGAACCAAGAATTTTAATTGATCCAAGATCTTCCAATTGTTTCGTTGCACCACACTTTGCATGCCACCTGAATGCTAAACTTGCACAACTAGATTGGACTTTGGTAGTATGCACACCCATGGGATAATCTATAGAAATTGACATAGTGTATAAACATTGTCTAGTTGTACTTCAGGGGTATATGTTACCTATAGACTTGATACTCCTAGATATCCAAGACTTTGATATTATCTTAGGTATGGACAGGTTGTCCACCCACTATGCCACAGTAAATTGCTATGACAAGATTGTAACTTTTTGACGCCTGAGCCAACCAGAGCTGAGTTTTATCGGTATCAAAGATGCTTCCCCTTTACACATCATCTCAGCCCTTCGGGCTTCCCACCTATTGGCCAAAATATGTGTGGGATACTTGGCTTATGTAATAGAAAATCGGGATGTCCAATCCAAGTTAGAAGAGATACCGACGGTGAGAGAATATCCAGAGATCTTTCTTGAAGAGTTAACCTCTGCCACTAATGAGGGAGATTGAGTTTGAAATAGAGGTAGCCCCTGGTACTGCTCCCATTTCTAAAGCCCCTTACAGGATGGCCCCAGTTGAGTTAAAGGAATTAAATGAGCAATTGCAAAAATTATTAAATAAAGGGTTCATCTGGCCTAGTGTATCACCATGGGGCACACCGGTTTTGTTTGTAAAGAAGAAAGATGGGTCTTTGAGACTATGCATTGATTATAGACAGCTAAATCAGGTGACGGTAAAGAATAAGTACCCCTTGCCCAAAATTGATGACTTATTTGATCAACTTCAAGGGGCCCAAATATTTTTTAAGATTGACCTCCGGTTGGTTTACCATTAGCTGCAGGTTAAGGAAGAAGATGTTCCCATGACGACATTCAGAACCCGGTATGGTCATTAAGAATTTCTGGTGATGCCGTTTGGGTTAACCAACACACCAGCGGTTTTTATGGATTTGATGAACCGAGTTTTTAGACGCTTCCTAGATGACTTTGTAGTAGTTTTTATCGATGATATCCTGGTGTTTTCAAAAAGTTTGAATGAGCATGAACAACACCTAAGGATGGTCCTCCAAACCTTAAAATCTAAAAAGTTGTATGCCAAGGTAAGTAAAAGTGAATTCTGGCTTCCGAGCATAGCTTACCTCGGGCATGTTGTTTCCAAGGATGGGGTTGCAGTTGACCTTAGCAAAATTGAAGCTATGCTCATATGGGGAAGACCAACAAATGTGTTTGAAATCCACAATTTTCTGGGTCTGGTAGGGTATTATAGACGTTTTGTGGAGAGATTCTCTAAGATAGCACTTCCCCTGACTCGCTTAACCCAGAGGAAGTAAAGTTTGTATGGTCAGATGACTACGAGAGAAGTTTTCAGGAACTGAAAAAGAGATTGACTACAGCCTCGATACTGGCCTTGCCTGAAGGGAATGAGGATTTTGTAGTTTACACTGATGCCTCGCACAAAGGGCTTGGGTGTGTATTAATACAGCGGGGCAAGGTCATAGCTTATGCCTCTGGGCAGTTAAAGCCGTATGAACAAATTTACCCCACCCATGATTTGGAATTAGCAGCAGGGGTCTTTGCCCTGAAAATTTGGAGGCACTACCTCTATGGGACCCAATTTAAGGTCTGTACTGACCATAAGAGCTGTAAGTACCTATTCTCTCAAAAAGAGTTGAACATGAGGCAAAGAAGATGGATGGACCTGCTGAATGATTATGACTGTACCATTAATTATCACCCGGTTAAAACAAACATCGTAGCAGATGCCTTGAGTAGGAAACCCGTGGTATCAATGGCTCACATGATGGTCCGAGAGATAAAATTATTCGAAGTTGCAATAGAATGGCACCCAACTTTGTCCCTTAGTAATGAGGTTGGGACAATTTCATGTATAAGGATGGACCCCCAACTCTTTCAGCGGATTCGAGTGGCACAAAAGGAAGTTCCTCAACTTATGAAAATTTTCAAGGAAATGAAATTGCAAGGATGGGCAGTGATGGAATGTTAAGATTTAAAAGTCAGGTATGTGTTCCTAGCGACAAAAATGTTAAAAGGGCCATTTTGGAAGAAGCGCACTACTCCCGTTATATGGTGCATCCAGGGTGTACGAAAATGTATCAGGATCTAAAGAGGGTCTTTTGGTGGAATAATATGAAGAGAGAAGTAGCACAGTTTGTTTCCAAATTCTTGACTTGTCAACAAGTGAAGGCTGAACATTAGAAGCATGCCGGACTGTTACAGCCCTTAGTAGTACCAGAATGGAAGTGGGAACACATCACTATGGACTTTGTGTCTGGCTTACCTAGGTCGGGCACTAGACACGATAGTGTTTGGGGCATTGGGTCATTGTTAACTACGTTACGATTTTGAGGACAAAATCTTTTTTCAAAGGGGGGATGATGTAAGGACCACGATTTCTTAGCCACGAAAACACATATGGTGGCAGGAGTCTGATAGGAATGAAGCACATGCGGGAGTAAAGGGGGAAGCTTACTGCCGTGCGTGTCAAGGGAGTATCGTTGTCCATGAAAGGTAATGTTGAGTGTGAAGAGAGAGAAGACCAACACCGCGTGTGAAGAGTAACGTCGCGCGTGAAAGGCCAGCTACGCGTGAAAGGTCAGCTCCGCGCATGAAGGGGTGAAAGGTCAGCGCCATCTATGGCATCGCCGTCTGTGAAGAGAGAAAAGGAGCAACACCACGGGCGTAACGCTGCGCATGAAAGGGGGAGAAAGAGGCAA
>NW_006499930.1:3399597-3436947 GCF_000471905.2 Amborella trichopoda | reverse complement strand
CATCCCATACCCCCTGTACGTGCCTTCGCTCCCACGACTTACATTATAGATTGAAAGATTGATGGAATTTCCGATCACCGAATATTAGATACAATGAAACATATGACTATGTATGCTTCGGCATGTAAAATGACTGGTAGTCATGATCAGGAAATAGCAAAAGCCATAGTTTCAAGATTTACTGGATGGCTAAGAGGATGGTGGGATTCCTATCTCAATGAACAAACAAAACAACAAATATTAACAAATACTCATCAATGGACAGTAAAAAATGAACACAACCAAGATATGGTATACTCTGAAAGTGATGCTGTCAATTCACTAATTTATACAATTGCTCTTCATTTCATAGGAAATACTTCAATACTTGCAGCCCGAACTGCTGATCTTTTATCTAATTTACGTTGTCCTACACTATCTCACTACAAATGGTATAAAGACGTCTTTTTCTCTCGTTTACTTATACGAGAAGATAGTCATCTTGACCATTGGAAAGAAAAGTTCGTAGCAGGATTACCATATCTATTCGCTGAAAAGGTTAAAGAACGTCTAAAAAATAAAAATAGTGGTATAATCAATTACTCTTAATATACTTTAAGAGAATTATGTTCCAATCTATAATAGTTCGACCAGTATATGTAGAGGTATGACTTGTAAGGTCTTCTTCTAATTGGATATCAACTAGGGTTGGTCTCTTATAATATGATATCAGGAGGTTTGACTAATGGCATATGTTTTGTTTTTGTTTTAGTCAAATTAATAAACGAAGTAATTATTTCTCTTTTTTCATCAGGATCAGAAATTTTCTCTATTAGATCTAAAATAAGATTGTCTTCTTTTGTTAGCGTATGAATCTTAGAAGTTGTAATAGGACATTTATATATTTCTTCATCTGTGTCAGAACTATTTGTGGACCAATAAAAATCATCATTATGCATCGTTCCTATAAAAGATGTATCACTACCTGCTGAAGTAGTGTCCGTATCTGAACTAGTAGATGAATCATATATTTGAATAATATCATATATTTTATTTCTGATGTGCTCATCTAATGTAATAGAGTCTAATTTTTGTTTGACTTTGTATTGGCTTTTGTAATGGCCAACTTTTCCACATTTATAGCAAACAGGTAATTTCTTACTGTTTTGTTGGAATTTTTTAGATGTAAAACGTTTGGTAAATTTCTTATATTTGGTTGGAAATGACTTATGTGTTTTTTCGGGTTTATTAATGCGGTGTTTTTTCTTTTTATATATTTTATGTATTTTATGTGGTTTATTTTTATCAATATGATAGCCAAATTGTTGGCAGAAGTCTCCTAACTCTTTTTTACCACTTATGTTTTGCTTATCAAGTTGCTTTTTAAGTTTCATATCTGTGCATAGGGCTAAGCCTTCAACACATATTTCAGAGGATAATTCTTCTAAAGTATATTGAGAGTAATTGATTATACCAGTATTTTTATTTTTCAGACGTTCTTTGACATTTTCAATGAATAGATGTGGTAATCCTGCTACGAATTTTTCTTTCCAGTGGTCAAGATTACTATCTTCTCGTATAAGTAAACGAGAGAAAAAGACGTTTGTAGTGAGATAGTGTAGGACAACGTAAATTAGATAAAAGACCAGCAGTTCGGGCTGCAAGTATTGAAGTATTTCATATGAAATGAAGAGCAATTGTATAAATTAGTGAATTGATAGCAACACTTTCAGAGTATACCATATCTTGGTTGTGTTCATTTTTTACTGTCCATTGACAAGTATTTGTTAATATTTGTTGTTTTGTTTGTTCATTGAGATAGGAATCCCACCATCCTCTTAGCCATCCAGTAAATCCTGAAACTATGGCTTTTGCTATTTCCTGATCATGACTACCAGCCATTTTACATGCCGAAACATACATAATCATATGTTTCATTGTATCTAATATTCGGTGATCGGAAATTCCATCAATGTTCCAATCTATAATAGTTCGATCAGTATATGTAGAGGTATGAATGCGAATCATCTACCAGGAAATCAGTAAATGTAAATACCAACAAAAGCTCGACCTATTCAGATGAATACGGAATAATTACAAACATGTCATAATGAAATTAAAGATTTACTTCATAAGAAACTCATACGTCCCAGTTTATCTCCCTGGAGCTGCTCTGCTTTTTATGTCAATAAAAACGCCGAATAAGAACGAGGAGTTCCACGACTAGTTATTAATTATAAACCTTTCAATAAAGTATTACAATGGATTAGATATCCCATTCCAAATAAAAAAGATTTACTCGATAGACTCTTACATGCAGTCATCTTCTCCAAATTTGATTTAAAATCTGGCTTTTGGCAAATACAGATAAAGGAAGAAGATAAATATAAAACAGCATTTAATGGCCCTTTTGAACAATATGAATGGAATGTTATGCCCTTTGGTCTTAAAAATGCTCCATCTGAATTCCAAAAAATAATGAATGACATATTTAATCCTTTCTATAAATTCATGATAGTTTATATTGATGATGTTCTAGTATTTTCTGAATCTCTTGAACAACATTTTAAACATCTTCATACTTTCATTCACATAGTTAAAAATGCTGGATTAGTAGTCTCTACTAAAAAATTAAATCTTTTCCAAACAAAAATTAGATTTTTAGGATATAATATAAATCAAGGGACCATTATCCCAATTGATAGATCCATTCTCTTTGCTGATAAATTTCTTGACAAAATTTTAGACAAAACTGAATTACAAAGATTCTTAGGATGTCTAAATTATATAAGTGATTTTTACCAAAATCTAGCTCTTGATGCTAAACCCTTATATAACTGATTAAAGAAGAATCCTCCACCATGGACTGATGTCCAGACTTTGGCTGTACATCGACTTAAATTAAAAGCCAAAGAATTACCATGTTTAACTTTATCTAATCCTACAGCTTTTAAAATAATTGAATGTGATGCTTCTGAATTAGGACTTGGGGGCATATTAAAACAATCAGTTGATTCTAATGAACAATTAATACGATTTACTTCCAAAGCTTGGAATCCTACACAAAAAAGTTATTCTACTGTGAAAAAAGAATTACTTGCTATTATTCACTGTGTTTGTAAATTTCAAACTGATATTTTAAACCAACACTTTCTTATTCGCACCGATTGTAAAGCCGCCAAAGATATTCTGTAAAAAGATGTTCAAAACCTTGTTCCAAACAAATATTTGCCCGTTGGCAGGCCATTCTATCTGCCTTCGATTTCTCTATTGAGCATCTTAACGGCTCTGCTAATTCTTTACCTGACTTCCTTACCCGTGAATTTTTGCAGGGGGGACCGTATCCTGAAGCCGAAAATACACTTCCATACGATTTGCAACTATTCTTGCCAATAAGAATATCAATAAATGAGCCAAGATCACCCTATAGATACTAACAACTCAAATACAGAGCTTATCTTAGAAATTGAATTATTAAACTATGATAAGATACTACTTGTTGTAATATGTTGACATAATATAAGAATGCTATGATGATAAAAGTAACAGATACAATAGATATATCTATGACTATCTACGAAGTATGAGTATAACTACGAATTTTTATGCTAAATACTAATTTAAATTGCATTGTAGAAAAAACATAATAATCACATATATTGATTCAGGAAAAGAAATATAAGAAAACGTACTTACAGATTATTACAAATACATAAGCTGGAAAATGGCTGCTATTCATGAGGGCAGTAAGAGGGTAGAGTTGATAAATTACAATCACACATGTATTACTTAGTAAAGAGTAAGAAGTTACCGACTTGAGAGACGGTAGATTTACAACAGTACTGAGCTACTGTAGTAGAAAGAGTAAGAGAACAGAAAGAAGAGAAGAGCAAGAGAGAGTAGAAGAAGATGGAGGAGAAAAGAGCAGAGGTCTGAGCTTGGTCTTCTTTAGTCTGCCGGAAATCCTTGCCAACCTGCCTTCTGGTAAGTGAAGGGGGTTATTTATAGAGGGCGAGAGGTAACTTGATGTCGAAGGTATCATTTCTGATTGGCGAGAGGTAACTTGGTGTCGAAGGTATCATTGCTGATTGGTTGGTTCTTCAGTGAGAGGAGTTAAAGGCGAAGGATGGGATGTAAAGTTGAAGAGATGTTTGTCGTGATTTATTGTTGTCAAGTATATGGTGGCTGTGTATTAGTTGCTGGAGAGTTGACGTGACAGAAGAATATCTAGTATTGTGCTTGAGGCTTCGTGGCGAGTATCCGAGGGAGGTGTGACTGTAGTTGGAGTCACATCGTGCATAAAGTGGAGTCATGTCGTGCATAAAGTGGAGTCATGTCGCGAATAAAGGTAAGATAAGAATCTGCTTTACGAGTGGAGTCATGTCACGAATAAAGGTAAATATAAGAATCTGCTTTATGTCGTATCATGTGGGTTGCTGCTGATGATGATTGTATTAGTCGGGTCGCAGTATCGGGTCGCAATTATTGGTCAGGCCTCTAGCTGAAATCTTCTAACAATGGATTGCCAGATTTAACTGTTTCTTCTGACATAGTAGGTGCAGTGGTATCAGGAGCAAAGATATTGAGAAGATTTTGCTCTAATTCTTCAAGGGTAGCATTAGGGTGTGCTAGTCTCATCTTTTTCAAATAAGCAGAAAATGTAGGTAGGCTGACTGTATTATGTGCTTGTGGGTTCAGGATATTGTTCTGAGGAGGTATGCGTTTAAGGGGTAAGGAGGCAGGATCAGTACTAAAAATATCCCACCATTTAACTTTAATGGTTTTGCCAAGTTTAAGAATGTACTCATAATTATGCGTATTATTCAGAGATGGCATAATCCCATTTTAGGATCCAAGGTATTTGGTAGATAGCCATGAAGTAGAGATGAAAATCATCCAGTTCGGTGCAAGTATTATGTTGTGCAAATTTGGTTTGAAAGGCTTGAAAAGAATCTGGTAAGATTTGTGTCTGCGATCCCCATAATAAAAACCAGTGGCGGAACCAGTTTGGGAATCTTTTGTAAATAGGGAGTTTAAATTGCAAGTACCAAGAGTGAGTATTATTTGGATTCTGGTATGAAAATACCTTATGCCAGGCTTCCATGTACTCAGCATATTTATAATATTTGTATTGAAATTCTGGATTTAACAATTTTTTCCCTTGGAGAGGATTACATCCCCAATCATCATAAGAAAGTAATTTTTTTATTTGAAATTTTGAATAAGCATATACTTTAGTAGTTCCTTGATAAAAATGAACAATCGAAACTGAACCGGTTTCCATGAGAATGGATTCGTACCATTCACGGGTTTTGACCCCGTGTGATGGATTTAAATGGTTTACAAGGTAAAGGGGGACCAATTTATTTGGGTCAATTTGTGTATGGTTATCAAAAATGGGTATATTTGCTAGGAATGCAGTGTCGATATAGATTAACTTAGTAGTGGTAGAGGTTTGCTTATTTGCGTATGTTGCCGGAGAGAATGCCGGACTTGGGGTTTGTATTGGACTTTGAGGAGGAGTTTGAATCAAGTATTCAGGTATGTTTGTGGATCGGAGAGGTGACATAGGTGTCAGATTCAGAGAGGAATGGCTGGGCATAAGAGGCCCAAACATATTGCTTGGTACAAAGTCCATAGGTTGTTTTCCTCTTTTGTTGTTTGGAGGATTATTCATATTGATATTCTTATTGGCAAGAAATAGTTACAAACCATATGGAAGTGTATTTTCGCCTTCAGGAAGTGTGGGTAATGTACGGTCCCCCTGCAAAAATTCACGGGTAAGGAAGTCAGGTAAAGAATTAGCAGAGCCGTGAAGATGCTCAATAGAGAAATCGAAGGCAGATAGAATGGCCTGCCAACGGGCAAATATTTGTTTGGACACAAGGTTTTGAACATCTTTTTGTAGAATATCTTTGGCGGCTTTACAATCGGTGCGAATAAGAAAGTGTTGGTTTAAAATATCAGTTTGAAATTTACAAACACAGTGAATAATAGCAAGTAATTCTTTTTTCATAGTAGAATAACTTTTTTGTGTAGGATTCCAAGCTTTGGAAGTAAATCGTATTAATTGTTCTTTAGAATCAACTGATTGTTTTAATATGCTCCCCTAATTCAGAAGCATCACATTCAATTATTTTAAAAGCTGTAGGATTAGATAAAGTTAAACATGGTAATTCTTTGGCTTTTAATTTAAGTCGCTGTACAGCCAAAGTATGGACATCAATCCATGGTGGAGGATTCTTCTTTAATCAGTCATATAAGGGTTTAACATCAAGAGCTAGATTTGGTAAAAATCACTTATATAATTTAGACATCCTAAGAATCTTTATAACTCAGTTTTGTCTAAAATTTTGTCAGGAAATTTATTAGCAAAGAGAATGGATCTATCAATTGGGATAATGGTCCCTTGATTTATATTATGTCCTAAAAATCTAATTTTTGTTTGAAAAAGATTTAATTTTTTAGCAGAGACTACTAACCCAGCATTTTTAACTATGTGAATGAAAGTATGAAGATGTTTAAAATGTTGTTCAAGAGATTCAGAAAATACTAGAACATCATCAATATAAACTATCATGAATTTATAGAAATGATTAAATATATCATTCATTATTTTTTGGAATTCAGATAGAGCATTTTAAGACCAAAGGGCATAACATTCCATTCATATTGTCCAAAAAGGACATTAAACGCTGTTTTATATTTATTTTCTTCTTTTATCTGTATTTGCCAAAAGCCAGATTTTAAATCAAATTTGGAGAAGATGACTGCATGTAAGAGTCTATCGAGTAAATCTTTTTTATTTGGAATGGGATATCTAATCCATTGTAATACTTTATTGAGGGGTTTATAATTAATAACTAGTCGTGGAACTCCTCGTTCTTGTTCGGCATTTTTATTGACATAAAAAGCAAAGCCGCTCCAGGGAGATAAACTGGGATGTATGAGTTTCTTATGAAGTAAATCTTTAATTTCATTATGACATGTTTGTAATAATTCCGTATTCATCTGAATAGGTCGAGCTTTTGTTAGTATTTACATTTACTGATTTCTTGGTAGATGATTCGCATTCATACCTCTACATATACTGGTCGAACTATTATAGATTGGAACATTAATGGAATTTCTGATCATCGAATATTAGATACAATGAAACATATGACTATGTATGCTTCGGCATGTAAAATTGTTGGTAGTCATGATCAGGAAATAGCAAAAGCCATAGTTTCAGAATTTACTGGATGGCTAAGAGGATGGTGGGATTCCTATCTCAATGAACAAACAAAACAACAAATATTAACAAATACTTGTCAATGGACAGCAAAAAATGAACACAACCAAGATATGGTATACTATGAAAGTGATGCTGTCAATTCACTAATTTATACAATTGCTCTTCATTTCATAGGAAATACTTTAATACTTGCAGCGCGAACTGCTGATCTTTTATCTAATTTACGTTGTCCTACACTATCTCACTACAAATGGTATAAAGACGTCTTTTTTTCTCGTTTACTTATACGAGAAGATAGTCATCTTGACCACTGGAAAGAAAAGTTCGTAGCAGGATTACCATATCTATTCGCTGAAAAGGTCAAAGAGCGTCTGAAAAATAAAAATAGTGGTATAATCAATTACTCTCAATATACTTTAGGAGAATTATCCTCTGAAATATGTGTTGAAGGCTTAGCCCTATGCACAGATATGAAACTTAAAAAGCAACTTGATAAGCAAAACATAAGTGGTAAAAAAGAGTTAGGAGACTTCTGCCAACAATTTGACTATCATATTTATAAAAATAAACCACATAAAATACATAAAATATATAAAATATATAAAAAGAAGAAACACCGCATTAATAAACCCGAAAAAACACATAAGTCTTTTCCAACCAAAAATAAAAAATATAAGAAATTTACCAAACGTTTTGCATCTAAAAAATTCCAACAAAACAGTAAGAAATTACCTGTTTGCTATAAATGTGGAAAAGTTGGCCATTACAAAAGCCAATGCAAAGTCAAACAAAAATTAAACTCTATTACATTAGATGAGCACATCAGAAATAAAATATATGACATTATTCAAATATATGATTCATCTACTAGTTCAGATACGGACACTACTTCAGCAAGTAGTGATACATCTTTTATAGGAACAATGCATAATGATGATTTTTATTGGTCCACAAATAGTTCTGACACAGATGAAGAAATATGTAAATGTCCTATTACAACTTCTGAGATTCATACGCTAACAAAAGAAGACAATCTTATTTTAGACCTAATAGAGAAAATTTCTGATCCTGATGAAAAAAGAGAAATAATTACTCAGTTTATTAATTTGACTAAAACAAAAACAAAACATATGCCATTAGTCAAACCTCCTGATAATTATAACTTTTCTGATATAATGAAACGTGTAAGTCATCATGAAGCCACACAAAAAGAACCTACTATTGCTGAACTCAAAGCCGAAATAAATACAGTCAAGATAGAAGTAACCCAATTAAAAAAATAGAATTCAAATCCTTGAACTCCATAATAAAACTTCCGAAATAGACACTGATTCAGATGCCATTGAATTTGACCACTTACTCAAATCATATCATCCCAATGATTATATAAATCAATGCGAATCATCTACCAGAAAATCAGTAAATGTATTAAATAGAGTAATCACACAAAAATGGTTTGTCTTAGTAACCATTGTCATAAGTGATGAATATGAATTCCAAACTCTAGCCTTAGTTGATTCAGGTGCTGATCTTAATTGCCTCAATGAAGGATTAGTTCCTACAAAATACTTCAATAAAACTACTCAAATCCTTAATACTGCTGATGGGAGTAGACTATTTATTAAATACTATAAGTTATCTAATGCTAAAATTTGTAATGAAGGACATTGTTTTCCTACTCCATTTATTATGGTCAAGGGACTCAGCCAGGCTGTAATCCTTGGCGTACTTTTCCTCACTCTATTATATCCAATTACTATTTCCCATACAGGTATTGAAACAAATACCCATGGTACCCTTATTAAATTTGAGTTCCTTGATAAACCAAAAATCAAAGAAATTAATACTGTCAAACAAACTATCAAACAAAAGAAGATTTTATATGATCGTTACAACTTGAAATCAAACATAAGATTATCAGTGAAAAACTCCAAACTAATGATATGATACAAAAAATACAACAACTCAAAAGTCTTATTGAAAGCGAAATCTGTAATGATCTACCAACCGCTTTTTGGCACAGAAAACAACATATTGTTGGATTACCATGTGAACCAAATTTTAGTGAAACAAAAATACCAACAAAAGCTCGACCTATTCAGATGAATACGGAATTATTACAAACATGTCATAATGAAATTAAAGAATTACTTCATAAGAAACTCATACGTCTCAGTTTATCGCCCTGGAGCTGCTCTGTTTTTTATGTCAATATAAATGCCGAACAAGAACGAGGAGTTCCACGATTAGTTATTAATTATAAACCCCTCAATAAAGTATTACAATGGATTAGATATCTCATTCCAAATAAAAAAGATTTACTCGATAGACTCTTACATGCAGTCATCTTCTCCAAATTTGACTTAAAATTTGGCTTTTGGCAAATATATATAAAAATATATATATATATATATGTGTGTGTGTGTGTGTGTGTGAGTGAGGCACCCCTAATAAAAATATGAAAAAAAATAATTTGCAAAATGTAAATTGACCAAAATACCTTGGTAAATTTTTAGGGGTATTTTGGTTAATTTATATTTTACGAATTATTTTTGTCATATTTTTATTTGGTGTGCCTCACTAAGAAGTACACATGCTTCAAATTTCAAGTAATTTGGATTTGTAAAAAAAAATAAAAAATGAAACACTACCAGACAACTATGACTGTGTGATGGAGTTTGGATGGTGATGAGGGTAGGTAAAATCACTATTCATTTTCGCCTTTTAACGTTGGAAAAAGTTTTTCTATCTATATATATATAGATATATATATTACCTCAACCTACCCAAAATGTCTCTATTATGAATTTGGAACTCTAAACAAATACTTGTATTGTGGTAATTCAACACGACACAATTGTGACTAAATTCCCAGAACGCCTTACTTATTTCAGGTTCAAAAACCACTAAAGGAGATCTTGATGAAAAAATGACATGTATCGACTTTGGAACTTGGAACAAGCCAGGTAGTTTCAACAGTGTTGGAAGTTAGGTGGGTTAAATGGAGATAGAAAATGGTATGATTTGGAAAAGTGAAAGCTCAAACTCTTTTTGTTTTCAGACACATAGGAGTATTTGATGTGTATACAATGTTCCTAAGCTCTATGCACCCGAGCTTGGAATCCATACATTAGACACTAGAGTTTTGATATACTAGAGAGAGAAAGAGAGCAAATCGAGTATAGAGAGATTTAGCCCACTAGTTTGTTTGTTGGAATTGCAGAGAATGGTATGATGTTAAGAGGCTAACAATATGTTTTAGAGAAAGAAAGAGAGAAAATTGAGTAGAGAGAGAGTTTAGCTCACTAGTTTGCAACTTGTTGGAATTACAGAGAATGATATGATGTTGAGAGGCAAAAAATTATTCTAACTATTCAACTCGTATGGGTAGGAGCGTGTGAAGTGTAAAGTGCACCATCAAGCACTCTTGCACACCTACGTGTGCATCGTATGCTTTGCACACTCCACACATGTACCTTCATTCTCTTTTGTACTTAGAGTATATTGCATAGGAATGTGTGCTCTTAAATATAACTCAACAAACTCTCTCCTCTTCAATGTGGGACTCAAACCTACATCTTTATCTCTACAAAGAAATTTAGGAAAGAACAATAAAGCATAGTTGTTGTTTTGAAATATACTTAAGCATTTTTCAAATAAAAAATATTAACAAACAGTTGACTCATGTCACATAATTCTTGCTTAATGACATAAATAACCTAATTTAGTATTTAAAAACCGCCAATTCTGATCAAGAATCGACTATTTGGATTTGAAATTGATGGGACAGGCCCTATTCATAATTAGAATATGGAATCACTTCCATTTTGATAGACTCACACGATTGTCAAAGCAAATGAGGGAGTTTGTCAAGGAATCCGGATCGCCCTAGTCCCACCTATTTTAATTTTTTTTATTTTTTTAAATTAGATATTATCATTTGAATTTTTCTTTTAATAGATAAGGGGGTAATGTAGGCCCTACCGTTTTTAGAAATAGTAAGTGGTTTTTTATTACATCAACAACAATGAAAACCTAAACCGGTAGCTGGTCAGTTGGTGCTACCGGCACGACCTCAACCCTATCTTAATTAATATTCAAATTCATGTGAGACTGATTCTCATGCGGGAGAATGAGTTCGATCAGGCAAGGATCCTCCTGATCCGAGTTTTAAAACAGTAGCCTATGTGTTCCAGGTTTTCAACATGAAATAAAATAATTTAATAAAATATACGTTCCAAGTGAGCGTATTTGTGTCATTTAGAATAAATCATGAGACTAAATTACCAAAATATCAAAGAGTACTAATGATGAAAAATCTAAACCCTGAGCGTAGATTGGCACTTCAATTGATTTGCCCTTTACGGTGATTTGACCATTTTTCCTTTTTTTTACTTGCAAAATAAGTGAAAAGATTTGCTGCTCCCTCGAGAGCATATTGTACATTGGCTCCCTTGAGTAATACTTTAGCTTGATATGTTTTCGACACCTTTCCTTTCCGGGTTGTGACCAAAGAAATTTTTTTTGAAATGCACGTTACAAAAAAAAAAAAAGAAAAAAAAGAAAAAAAAAAGGGGACATCCCAATTAATAATCATCCATTTTTTTAGGGCAAGTCAAGCCGTTTAAGAACTCAAATCTACACGCTTTTTTTTTGCGTGTAAATGTATAACATACACGCAAAATCTGACTCCTGAGGGAGTATGTTATACATTTACTCAGTCAGGTAAAAATCTAACTTGGGAAGAATTTTTTATTTGAAATTTTGGGATCACCTAAAATTCTGGTTATATTCACGAAATAAAATTTAAATTTTGACTCTGTAAGAATTAGATCATACCCCTAAAAACTTGGACGGTTTTCATTTAATTTTGAAGCATTATTTCTTTTAAGCCAGCAATTTGAATATATATATATATATATATATATATATATATATATTGAAAAAAAATTACATCTCTTAAATTAGGAGTCCTAAAAATACTTTAGATTGGGCATCGCCAAAAGGAGTAAATACATAATATGCTCCTTCGCGAATGTGAAATCATCATCTTCGATGATCCGGAAATTCAGGAAAATAAAAATAAAAAACAGAATCCCCAAAAGAACTCTTTTGTCTGTTATCCATTTCGTTCTCCTCAGATATTCATTTTTTTTTAGTACTTTCAATTCCCCTAAAAAATTAAAAAAATTAAAAAAAAGAAAGAGGGGATGATCCCGATATTACTGACGTTTGCCGGGGCATTCTGAATATGGGAAAGAACCTCGACTTGTGATTGTTCTGATGAATACCATTTAATTACTCCAAAACAAAAAGACAGCAATAAAACCATCTTTTTTTTTGCAAAACAACGGAAGCTCGTACGGCCAGGAGCCGTAGAGAGATGATGTCATCCCCTCTCAGCCGTTGGATACAGGCGGCGAGAATAGTTAATGCGGGCTAATCATTTCCACACGTGTGAGATCTACCCTAGATCCAATATCAACGCCCCACATTCACACCTCGGGGCCTCTCTCACATGTGTGAGATGACGGGGAGATGACGTGGGCCCAATCTACGATGTTTTGGCGCGTGCGAATCGACATGGCAAGATGTACGAAACGGGTGACGTCACTGGATATCTCAATTATAGCCGAAAACGGCTGCATATCGTAATCATATTAAACCCTACCACCAAAAATAAAACACTCTATAAATGCACATCAGCATGAAGCCTTCTTTCTCTCTCTCTCTCGCTCTAAGCCACCAAGCAAATCCCTCACTTTCTCTCTCTAAAGTCTAGTTTCTCTCTCTATAATATCTGGTTTTGTTAATGGCTGCCGTGTTATCTATGATTCGCCTGGTTCTTCTTCTTGCCATGCTCTCTGTCATGAGAAATGCAGCAGGTGAATGAAGCTTTATCTCTCTCTCTCTAGATATTTAGATCGGGATTCTAGTCCTTGAGCTTATTTTGTCTCCTCTCTCTGTATCTCTCTCTCTCTAAAGTTAGAGTGAGAAACCTGAGATTCTTGTACTTGGGTTTGTGCTACTATGATAACTCAGGCATATTTATATCCTCTTTCTCTCTCTAGATATGAAGTCCTATGTGCTTCTTTCCTACTCTCTCTCTAGAAAAAAGGATGCTTGTGCTTTCCTATCTCTATAAAAACATGGAAACCCAGTTTTTCTCTCTCTAGGTGCTTCTTTCCTACTCTCTCTCTGGAAAAAAGGATTATTGTGCTTTCCTCATCTCACTAAAACATGGAAATCCAGTTTTTCTCTCTCTAGGTTTTATTATGTGGGAACTTGTTCCATATTATCAATGTATTTATTTGTTAAGAACTAACCCAACTTTTGTTTCTCTTTGTAGTTGCAGGTTTAGGATTTGTAGCAAGCGATGATAATGATGCAACTGCTTTTTGGGCTGAAGTGGGTTCGGAGTCTGGGTCCACTGGGCTCGATGGCTTGGTCCATATGGGTTCGGACCGAACTCTCATTAGTGTGAAGTCACGTAAGCTCATGTTAGAGACTTCTAGGAAGGTGGGCTCGAGTGGGGCGGATGGTGGCTATGGAGATGATCTCAGAGGGGTGCCCTCTGGTCCGAACCCACTTCACCATAACGGCAGCCCGCCATTTCACCACAACTGGACTCCAGCGAAGCCCCAAATCCCATGACTTTATCTCTCGAAGGATCTCCATGGCCATGTCTAAACAATCATAGGAAAATATAGGCTCTATATAACTACAAATATAAGTAAAAACCTAATGTTTGAATGCCTTCTTTTTATTCTCTCTCTCTACCCCAATTTTGCCTTTACCCCTGCTAATGTAATGATCTAGACATGTTATTTACAGTTTTTGGAAACTGGTCTTTGAAGAATTCCTTTTGCAGTTCCAAGTTTGTAAGTCACTTTTGGAGTTGTCTCATGTAAATTTGCTTGCGCCGCTGCTCAGTAAAAATATACATATTTTTGGGGTGTTAGCTTTTCCTTGTTACGTGATGAGTGGTTTTTTCAGAATTTGTATTGGGTTTGAAATTGAAGCTTAGAGTGGTGATTGGGAAGTTTATTTTAGATTTAGGGTTTAGAGATTCGGACAAGACTGGGACACCTTCTCCCTAAATGAAAATCTCAGGAAGCAGAATAGTTAGCTGTCGCGCTAACAGGTAACTTGCCCTGGAATAACGTCGAGTACTATAGCAGCTGAAAACTATTAAAAAAATAATAAAAGTACACAAAAGTTCCCAAAAAAATAAAGAAATATTTTTAAAGTAAAATTCAACAAAACACCATGGTTACAAAAGTAGTGAAAGAAACACATTTTAAAAAAGGGTTTGGCTTATGTTAGGTTGCAATATTATACAATCCAATGAAACTGCGCCTTCAAATTTTATCATAACATGTAATTTTCGTGAAAGAATTTTTTAGGATTATCTCAAAATTTATTTTCATATCTAATTATAAATTTTAAACTCAAAAAATAGTTAAAATCAAGTGGATCTATAGACATGAAAATCTTGAAAATAGACGGTTTAGATAATATAGTGCAAGAAGTACTATTTTTAAAGTTCAAAATTTTTTTTTTTTTTTCATATTCATGATAAAAATTAGAGGTTTTTCCAACATTAAAACAACTTTTTTTTTGATGGATTTTTTAGGTGCATCTATATTTCTACATCAACTTTTGAGAAAAATGTAAAAATAAGTATTCGTCACGAAAATACTTTTCGATCTTTTGCGATATGTTAAAAACATTAATAAACTACTTTCTGCTCTTTTGCCAAATGATAGAAAACATAAATAAACATGTTGTATATGTAATTCTTATTTTTAAAAATTTTAATTTTTTTTTTAAAGGTCATCATGTTGGACCTCCAACTCGAGCTCGGCAAGGGCCCGAACTCGTGTAACTCAGTGTCAAAATGAGTCTAACTAACTTTTGAAAACATTGCGTTTAAACTGAGTCAACTAACTTTTGAAAACATTGTGTTTTGTTTTCCTTTATTTGTTTTGTTTTATTGGGCCAGCCTGTGGGAAAAATCTCTCCACACAACATATTAAAGTTGGTAATGGAAGGGTCGGTCCGAGTCGGGGCTGGGATGGGCTGGGCCCAAACCTGGCATAGCCTGTCCCACTCCATTGCCAACCCTACCTATGGAGAGATTACGCCCACGAGCATCTTATACTATTTTTAGCTCTGTTAATCAGTGTTTAAAAGATTGTTTTTTCCATCTTCCAACCATATTCTCCCTATCCAAATCGGGAATGGAGCGAGTTCTATGCAACCTAAGAATTTCTTAATTCCCCTTGGTTTTTAGTTGTTTTTACTTTGGACACAGTCAAGGTGAGTCAACTGACTGACCTTCAGCCGACTCATCTATCACCATGTGTTCTCTTGTTTATCTAATGTCCATCTCTGAGGTCGATGTAAGACAAACATTTCAATTGGTGTGCATCCAGCAGGAATTGAACCTGCAAACAGTGCAAAAGTAATGTGAGTCGGCCGACTCACCAAATATTTTTTTATTTTATTTTTTAGTCTAGTTCATGTACTATTCTAATTCGGAATGTCAGTATGCAACATCAAATAAAATTTGAAATATTGGGATAACATTAGTCCAACTTAAAGAAACATGTTTGGTGAGTCGGGCGACTCACGTTATTTTTTCACCACTAAACTCTATTTTTGCCGACTCACATTATTTTTGCAACACCGATCTCTCATCTATTATTTCACACTCTCGAGAATGATTCCACTTCTAGTTAAAAGAGTGTCAAATTTTCCATTCCCAAATTTGAGCAAATTAAAAGTAGAGCTGAAGGAGCATGCTATACTATAACTCACCCGGGCAAAATAGTGGCTTGGGAAATTCTTTTTGAGTCCCATTTTTGGGAACCATCTTAGTATCACTAGAAGATTATTATCAAAGAAAAGTATTTTGTTTTGACATCTTGAACATCTAAACCTTTCCCCCCAAATATTGGATGGTTCCTATGCAATTTTGGGATGTCACTTTTTTTAGACATATAGAGAGTGGGATTTAATTTGTGGGAAAATATTTCTATATCTTTATTTTTAGGTTTCATTTCTTGATAAACTTAAGGTTTCCAAAAGATATCTTCTAATCCTTTGGTCATTTTAAACTTATTTTTAATCTAAACAAATGTGAGGAAAGCATGCTCTTTTTAAAGTCAATCCTTTCTCTCTTCACTTATATACTCCAAATTTCTCTCTCTCTCTTTTTTCATGTCTTTCACTCTATCTCCTCTCGTGTTTCTCCAAAAGCAAAAATCTTATAATATTGAAAACCAAATCCTCAATCTTCACTTCATGAAACTCTCTTGAAACTGCATTTCTTCACTTCATGAAACTCTCTTGAAACTCCATTGCCTGTTTGATGGAGATTACACACTTCCCTTCACCGTAAAGCTTCCTCTGAACACCAGACGAACCCATCAAGGCCTAAAGCATCTGCTGCCTTGAAAGATGCCCTAAAGCTTTGTATTCTCCATTTCCTTGACCACAATTTGTCTTCACATTTGAGTCGGAAGGCATCGACTTCAACACAGAGATTTGAGCAGTCAGAAACCTAATGTATTTGTAAGCCTCTCGAAGAATACTCGCAGTGTCCATTTTACTCTCCCATGGCATTAGTTTCTCGAGGCTCCTAGTTAGTTCGCTGATCTCTTCCTCCATTGACGATCATAAAAGCTCTGAGGCGCCATTGATGAACTTGAAGAATAGAAATTAGGGGTATAATGAGTTGCAGAAGATGGAAGTTCCATGGTTGATGGTCCAGATGGTTCATTGAAGTTTCAGAGGATGCTAAACCGAGAGATGAAGGACCAAGAGGAAAAACAAGGTCAGAATGAGTTGGAGATAAGCCCGGAGTGGAATCACCAGTAGAGTGAACTGACTGGTTCGGGCTTGTCTTAGAACTCACGCCCTCTACAAAGTGCTGAAGGACGTGTTCGAGAGTGTAGCATTAACTTGATCTCAAGCATTAATGTGAAGCCTCTTCCTCTTCAGCTCCCTTAATGGAGGATTGAGAATAACAAACGGCAGAAGGAGAAGATGTTAGTCTCAATAATGAAAATTAATAAATAAATAAGCAACTTACCCGAATCTGTCTTTAAATCATAAGAGGGACTTAAGGTTTCATACCAAAACCTATAGACCAAGCCATCTGGTGACAGACTACCTTGAGTGTCATCTTGGTAAATCTCCTTCACCTATTTTTTATCATTCTCTATTTTACTTGAGGGGTTAACGTCTTTTTATAGAGAACCATCTTTTGTAACTCTCTCATTCATGGTCCATAGGAGTTGAGATCCAAGTATAACTCATGCCTTAATTTTTTTAAGTGCAGCCAATTAGGATTAACAAGTTGTCACCAAATTGTTAATCCTATGCAATGAGCTATACCTGTCATTAGTGCACTAATGACTCTCACAATAGGATGTCATTCAAGCATTCCTACATCTTGATAAAAGATATTTAAAAATTAAATAAGTTTGTACATCTATAATATAAAAAAATAATTCTTACAAAGAATCCAAACAAATCATTGGGTTTTCCCTCCAGTGACAATGAGTTTTCCCTCCAGTGCACCATCCTATAAAAGCTTCAAAATGGATCCTAGTATATGACATTGCCTCATGTCAACCACATGGGATTTCACATATACTATTCAACATCGCTTTTGTACCATTATTGAAAAAAAAAATTCCCAAGATAAAGGGGCTTGATAGGCCATATTTCCAACATCTCACACTTGGACTTTTAACTTCTTGTACATGGCATTGCCTCATGCATTCTACATGAGATTTCTATATACCCAGCCTAAAGGCTCTTTGACATATTATATATGACATTGCGTCATGTTTTCCACAGAAGATTTCCATATACCTTGCCAATGTGGTCAAACACTACACTTGGATTTTTTTGCCTCAATGATTTTATATACGGCATTGCCTCATACTACGTGCATGAGATTTCTCATATACCTTATCAGAGTGGTCATACACCACACTTAGATTTCTTGGCCTAAATAACCTTGTATATGGCATTGCTTCATGCTACTTGCATGAAGTTTCTTATATATCTTACGAATTATTCGCCAACACGCTAAATTTTGTTTACATCTTTCTTTTAGCCAAGAGAAAAAAAAAAAAGGCCTATTGCTTTCGCTTGTTTCTTAAACATGTCATCCACAACTGGTTTTTAAGTCCAAAGCTCATATTCGAATCATAGGTCAAAATAATAAAAACAATAATAATTTGACAAAGTTGTTGGTATTATTATATACATAAACAAATCTTTAAGTGGTCTCAACCTTAACAATAATAAAAGAAAGAAACGTAATATCATTTCTTTTTGACATGTTCAATAAGTTTCAAATTGATGATATTATCAAACTATTCAATAATGGCTCCCACTATTCTCAATATGTGGTTGTCATCATAATAACAAAAATAAGTCCAATATAGTCTAGCATGTTAGATCAGTAATTGCTCTCACTTTTTTCATGTGCACTGATAATTGTAAAGCTAACAAATTCAATTCTAATTTGGAAAATGATGATTTACTCCCTCTATCTAATGAACAACTATCACCAATATGATAATTCAATCTAACATGATACATCATTTTATATATATATATATAATGTCATTTGGATATATACAAAACTTGATAAGATGTCAATGATAATTACATTGAAAAATAATAGCTCAACGTCATATCCTTATGGGTACAAATTTAATTTTCTAAATAAACGAAAGAGTACTAAGCAAAAAAAAAACATCGAAAAGTAAGTCACAACTTATTAATCTAAACAAAATATTCTTAATGTTTGTAGAAAGCAGGAAATAAAATTCTAACACAAATATACATATATTGTTAAACTTGAAATATTCATAATCATTGATCACCATGAAAATTTTCAAATCAAGTATCTCTTTAAATAAAATTGATAACCAATATATGTCTCATCATAATATGTATAATTGTTAGAGGCCCATGTTGGAAATAAATACAAATATCATCCAACCTTTTTCTATAATATTTTTTTTTTTAATAATGAAGAACGAGAGATAGAGACTTGCGTATCCATGGAGAGAGAGAGAGAGAGAGAGACTAAATTTCAAAATAGGATTGCGCATTGATTTGGATTTATTTCATGTTATTAAGATAAACTATAATGTCAACAAATTATTAATTAAAGGTAATAAAGAACTTACCACAAAAGCTTTGTAATTGAAACCTACTAAATTTTAATTTAAGGCAATAAAGAACTTACCATAGATGTTTTATAATTGAAACTTGCCAAAATCTAATTTAAGGCAATAAAAAACTTACCACAAATGCTTTATAATTGAAACCTTCCAGAATCAAATTTAAGGCAATAAAGAACTGACCACAAATGCTTTATAATTGAAACTTGCCAAAATCTAATTTAAGGCAATAAAGTATTGGTGGTATAAGACCAATGGGCTAGAAATGCAATCTTTTAAAAAAAATTCATTATATAAAAACTCAAGGGTTTAAATGCATGAGTAACTCAATACATATATTCAAGCCTACAAACATTGTTAATACACATTTGAATAATAAAATTCAACCCTAATAGGTCCCTTACAAATCCCTTATTCAAAAATATAATTAGCTCAATACAATTTTCAAATATTCACAATATATATCTCTACAACATATTGCAAGACTTGTACTCGCAATTCCTCATTATATCAAAATTATATGATAATTTCATCTCCATTCTTCATCCTCATCATATATTATAGTTTCTCATATACATCGTACACTTGATCATAATAATTCAATAAGATTTCAATTCGCATAAACAAATAATGCATAGTATTAAAGCTCATACCGCAAGATTAAAAAACAATATCAATATTCATACAATTTAACCAATCATGAATCCATTTAATAACTGTAAATACATCAATTAACATGCAAACATATATGAGGAAACCATGATTCGAACCCCTTGTACCCAGGCCATGAAAATGCCTTTTGATGACTTAATTTTATCCCATTTTTTAAGGCACGGGTGATAATAATAACTCAAGGAGATCAATCCAATGAGAAGCAAATGATCACTTTTATTTCACTTAATGGGGATCAAATCATGAGAGAGATATGTATCAAAATAGTCCTTCAAAGTTTGAGAGAGATACTATACAAAATAAGGAAGTTATGGTGAAACACGAACTTTTCAACATTAAAAAAGGAACTCAATAGACTATTTCATATGCTCAAATATGATGTAATAAACCTCTCATTAGTTGTATATCCTCAGTAAAAATTTCAGAAAAATAAAATCAAGAAAATCAAGTTAAAACTACTAAAGATCATGGAGTAAACAAGCTTGTCTACACATACCATGTGTATGGACTACAATATTACTTTAGAACTCTTCAAATATCAAGTTTTCAGGACAAAAAATGAAGAAAACTACTATAAATTAAGAATTACAACAAGCTTTGATAATGAAAATGATGTAAGAATTAAAAATATGAAAAGAAAAATCAATACCTTAATTTAAAAATATGAAAAGAAAAATCAATACCTTAATGAAGCAATAGTATGGGCTTGATCATATAAATGAGGGACAACTCTATGGAAGGGTTTCAAATGAAAGCTCAAGGAAGAAGATAGTCTTATGGGTGATCACATTTTTGTCAATGGCTCTCTCTCTCGCTCTTTGAAGTAAATACTCAAGTTAGGGTTATAATTGATCTCATAAGTTACTTTTATACTTAGATCATAAAAATGGATTTGATCTTGATCCTTGATGCCTTAGATCAATAGCACATGAGATGCGTTTATCCAAGCTACACATCCATATCTTATCACCAAGATCAATGGATGAGCTTTTAATACTATTCACTCCACAAGACCTAGGTTTATAGTCATTTTACCTTGAAGCTCTTAGCTCCATGTTTTATTTCTCATTAAGTCCAAATTCATGTCTATACTTTGCCCATGATTTTTGAATAATTTGTGAGAATCAATAACATACAAGGACATGGACATAAAGATAATATGGGACATCCGTACATGTGAATAAAATATTTTATGACACCACCAATAGGATTTTAACAATATTAAAGTTTCACATGGGTCAAGCTCATAAAGTGGTGCCACATAAGATATACCCACATGCTACAAAATCATATGTGGATAATATTATAAATTAAATTAATTCTCAAAATCTCATGACTTCACACATGCAAAAAAATAGCACATATGAGAGAAAAAAAACATGACTTAAATCAAACTTAAGTCATAACAATATATAACACTTTAAATAACAAGATAACATGTTATAACATAATACCAGCAAAAGAATTAATGACAAATAGGTCCCTACATGAATATGATGTCAGCATGATGTCATCCACGAGTGGGGAGGTGGGGGTGCCACGTGGCATCCCTATGGCCACTTGGGATCCATGTGGCATCCCTATAGGATGTCTTTGTTTGGTATTTATGTCAAACAAATTTGAAAATCACATTTTTTATTGTTTAAAAAATTTGAAAAATTCTCCAAAAATCCCAAAAATTCTCTAAATGACTTTTTAAGATTATTACACAATTTCTCATTAATATAAAATATTTTATTATCAATTTTAGATTAATTTTGACTAAAAGTAAATGAGATATCTAAACTTATAACACTAGTTGGAGTCTTCCAATGGGCTAACCTGAATGACGTTCCATCGGTGTCTCAAGCCGACCCAATGGACTTATGCTCTATAGTCTATGACAAGGACATATAATTGGTCACATCAAAGTCACTGAGCTAGAGCTTCCCATCATCGGGGGTTCCATGGATTACTAGTGCACCCCTGTGGGACATGTTCATACTCAAATACTGGGGTCCTCTCATAGCACATGTGTGCTAGCTCTTCTAAGTCAAATAATACTATAGAAGAGTGGCTTTTCCATATGATTGTGGGTGCACATGCCATGGAACGGTCTCATGTTAGGATACGAGCTCATGTCCCATGAGCCGACCATTTCATACATGGCGAATATCACTTTTAAATACTCGAATTCTATTAGTCTTGATTGGATTCTCCAAGCCCTAGCTTATCACATCAACTATGAGGCATTCTAATCAATATAGTTTTGACTGGGAGGTGACCCTCACACCTCCTCGAGAGTTCACACTATCAAAATGTATACTCTCAATGCCTCAAATACTCGGGGGATATGAATCTGGGCCCCAGTGCGCCAAGCACCCATATTCAGTATCTCTCTAACTCCCACTGAGCATAAGACTATTGACTTTAAGGTATTAAAAGGCCATATTGCCAACATTCTCCCACTTGGCCTTTTAAGGTGTTATAAGTGATTCTCTCTCTCATTCTTATACACAATGATTATAATTTAAAACATCAATTCTCTACCATAAAAACAATACTCATATGAAGCAATAGAGCAAGCATCAACATCCAATTTACCTTTCTCAATCTCATATCATGCACAAGCGTAAATCATTATATGCACTATAAGCGTAGTCAATCAACATGGTCCATTAACATAATCAATAGTCATGAACTAATAAAAGCAAGGGTGGTCAAACATATGCAATCACCAGAGCAAATTTTCATGAACTCTTTCTATGTCTGGTGTATGTCACATAAACTATAAATCACAATTTAAATGTCTTTGTTCTCCTTCATCCACATTCAAATATCATGTAGTTTATGTGTCAACATTTCACATCATATTCATGCCAATGCTTGACATACTAATCTATTAAATGCTAATTGCGGAAGTAATCATCATCTTCAACAATCACATATTCTAATAATGCAATGGGTATCCCTAAAGGAAAAGAAATATGGGAACATTTGACATGACAAAGAGAACAATACTTGCATGGGCAGAATGGTTGACAAGATATATGTTATGTGTTATAGTCGTCCCATCACCAATCTTATGTATCTCTTATGTATTCTCAGGTTTTCTAATCACTTTTATACAAACTTTTTTGTGCATGTTCATGACAATTTATACTCATAAAGATTGAGATATATGTTCACATCCATCTTCTTACTTGCTCTCCTAATAGACAACCAATTGTATTAAGTCATATGCATATAGTCCATACATAGATAGTCACTATCAGTGTGACTAGCTTACAAAATGAGGTGTCATTATCATCATGTGATCATGTCATAATGCACATATAAGTATGCAGCTCTACATAAGGTCTCACATTCTATTGAAAACATTTTCAAGTGGCTTATGCGTACTCCACTAAAAGGCCTACTAGCATTTTAGATACCAGTAGAAGCTATCTAATGAATCATCTATGTGAAAGTGAATACATATGATCACCATGGCATGAAAAGCATGTATAGACAAGTGAGGATCTATTATCGTAATGTCACACAATTAATCATTGAAAATTCAAAAGTCTATCAAAGAGATGCCTCACAACTCTAACAAGTGACATACCTCTAAGTGACTTAAAACTTCTCATTGTGGTACTAAATAAAAACAATAATACTTATAATACAGTGGAAGAAAACGTCTCCTAGGTTCATAAAATGATCAACTTTCAAATAAGAGGTCAAATACTCTTTTTGGCTTTTATTTACAAATCATTCTTATTCAATACCTCTTCCAATTTTCTCATAAGTGAAATTAATTTGAGATATTAGTGTTTCTAAAATCAATATCAAGGGTCTTTCTTTGATGATGGTTTTACTACTAAAACTTACTAAATATGCTCCCACTGAAACCAACAAGGTTGTCTTTCAAAATAACTTGAATTTATGAAACAATTTACTTTACGTAAAAATTCAAAGGCATAGAGAACCATCTTTTGTAACTCTCACATTCATGGTAGATAGGAGTTGAGATCCAAATATAACTCATGCCTTAATTTCTTTAAGTGTAGCCAATTAAGATTAACAAGTTGTCACTAAACTCTTAATCCTATGCAATGAGCTAAACCTGTCATTAGTGCACTAATGACTCTCATATTATTATGGCATCCAAGCATTCCTACAACTTGATAACATATATTTAGAAATTAAATAATTTTGTACATCTATAGTATAAAAAAACAATTCTTACAAAAAATCAAAACACATCATTGGGTTTTTCCTCCTATGATGTTGGGTTTTTCCTCCAGTGCAACATCCTATAAAAGCACCAAAATGGATCCTAGTATATGTCATTACCTCATATCAATCACATGGGATTTCACATAAACTATTCAATATGGCTTTTGTATCGTTATTGAAAAAAAAAAATTTCTCAGGATAAAAAGGCCTGATAGGCCATATTTCTAACATAAGAAGCACTTGAAAGATTTGCTTACAAAATTTCATGTCCTGATGATAAAGTAGAGAAATGATTTGAACCGACAATCAATAGCGCGGAGATTGGAGAATATGATGATACCAGGGCTTCTGAGGCACTCCTTAGAGAGAGATCGGGAAAAGCCTGAGATTGCAAACGGGTTTGTGGGTTTTGTGAAGCTCGTAAAAATGAGGGGAGAGCGATGGGAAATGTGAAGAGAAAGCAGGAGGGGAGAGAGTGCAGGGAGAGAGATGGGAAAGACAGAAAGAGAAGGAGAGCATAGAGATTTGGGAATATGGCTTATAAAAAAAGACGTATTTTTAAATGTTTAGCCTAAGAAAACAAGTTTAAATTATCTCAAGGGGTTAACAGAAATAAAATCTACAATTTTTATGCTCCAAAATATCTTGTAAAACCTTGGATCTATTGTGATATGAAACCTAAAAATAAAGTATATGAAGATATTTTTTCTTAAATTCTTTTTTTTTTTTCCCCTTTTCCTTTGAGGTTGGTCCTGGGTTCTAAAGATTAGATCCCCAAAATATGGGATATAAAAAATACTTCTAGCACTAGTTTTGCTCAAGGGAGTAAATGGACAGTAATACTCCCACAAGATTAGGAAATCTTTTAGCTTAAAAGTACATGGGTTGTTTTCAACTATTATACAAACTCAACACCCTCTCTTTCTCTCAGAAAAAGAAGCCCTCCTTCTTTTTTTCTAAAAAAAATGCATATTCTGCGCATCACTCTCAGAAGGGAAAAACAATGGTGCATAATCTTAGCAAAATCCATATGGGTAAATGTGCCCAAACATTCTACAAACTCGAAAATAAATTCTTAGGGGAACACCCAAAAAGAATTACAAACCCGGCCCCACAAATGACACAATAATAACAAGCTGAATATACAACAAATCTATAACCCCATCTCCAATAAATACTTCCATAAGCATAAAACAATATGCCAAACAATATGCCACATTAAAATGTGCGTGAGAGATAAATATTGGTCTTTAACTGGGAAAAAGATATTATGATGATGATGACGATGACTTAGTCGCCATCCTCGAGACCCATCTCTTTGCGAGTCTTGCCAACAAACAAGTCCTTGGATTTAATCATTCCTGGGAATCGACCAATGAGAGTGGTGAATGGGAACTGGGCCACAGCTTCTCTCCTACCCAACGACACCATGGCCATTGTAGTCCCAGGACAATAATCTGTCAGCTTCTTCCCTCCCTTGATAAGTGCCTTCAAGTTCTTTGCTACCACTGCCGCATGCTTTTGTGCATAAAACCCTTGCTTGATTTCCTATTCCAAGCAAATTAATTTTCTAAAATAAATAAATGTATGCATGACTAATTAGGAGTAATTATATCCCAAAAATTACAGTCTTACCATGGTGAGAATAAAAACTCCTTAAATTTGTGCAAAAATACAGAGGACACAACTTTGAAATAAGTTTAAAACCGAAAAACCAAACTTGTCCAAAATAAATAACTTTATTTTTTGCTTCAACAACAGACTCAAAGGCATGTGATGCTCATATTGTCTTCAATAGGACTGCAAACGGCTGGGCCAGCTGTGGCCCTAGCCTGGACCTGGTCTTGGCCTAGTCCTTGGGCCACATCTTGTGGCCCAAGCTCTAGTTTTTCAAGGCCAGCCTGACCAAGCAGGGGCTAGGCCACATTGCCCAGTGTCAACCTTAGTCTCCAAGGTATTAGATGCCCCCAACATGAAAAATCCAAGCAACCAAATCTATGCCCCATGGGCACAACTATCCCTAGCAAAGTACTGCACAATCTTCTCTGAGTTGCATGCAAAGTAGAAGCCTTTGAGAGACCAAGTCACCAGGTTATTTGGCCTTCTGTATGCACTTGGCTTGGGTGGCGAGGTATGGCTTTCATTTGATGAAAATAAATTGAAAGCCCCCAAGTTTCTCTTAATTATAAGTCCTCAAAAGGCCAAGGAAGATTAGTAGTTATAAATCCATAGAGACCCGTTTATCCAGGCTACATGGGACAGCATGGGACTGAAAAGTTCTTTTAGCCATGCTCTACCTTAACAAACAACAGCCAAAAACTATAAGCTCTAGTTGAAGCATATTGCTAAAATCGCTCCCTTGGGTAGAACCCTAACCAGGGTCATTCTTAGGACTTAAATTTTGGGATGTAACCTCTATCAACCAACTTCAGGGAAGATACTTTAGAGCAGCCTTTGTTTATCAATGTAAAATAACCAAAGAAAAGGGAATTAAGATCACTTTGGGTATTTTCCTCGAGGAAAAAAGAGTAAAATAACAAAAGAAAAGAAAAACAAGTACTTTGGACATTTCACTTCAGAATAAAGAGAAATCAACATTATTTTAAACATTTTTCCCATGGAAAAACTGGAAACTAATTGTATTTGGACAATTTTCTTAAGGAAACAACACTTACCGGAACGTTGGTGATATCACCAATCGCAAAGACATTGCTTTTCCCTCTAACTAGGAGATGCTCATTGACCATGAGGCGACCATGTCGATCCAAGCACTCACTCAATACCCCCTCCCTGAGCCACTCTGTGCTGAGAGGCAACCCAGTGCAAATAAAACAGCAATCAGCAGAGACCTTAGTCCCATTTGATGTTTCATATGTCTTTTGGCCTTCTGATAGTTCGTCGAGCTTAACCTCTTGGTTTAGGAGCACATTCACATGCTTGGCCTTGAGCCAATCGAGAACCTTTGTAGAGGCCTTTTGCCCAATGAAGTCTAGTAACCTTGAGCCTCTGTGCACAATTGTCACCTGTTTTCCTGGGAAATCGACAACAATCTCTCCAGCAAGTTCCACTCCAGTTGGACCACCTCCGAGGATCAAGACTGAATCTGCTGACTGTAGTTTTTGGTACTCTGTTGCCACAAAAAAGAAAACAAAAAAAAGAGAGTGCAAATGATTTTAATTCAGAATAATGGGACTTCAAGATTCTATGGTCTACTAAGGAAATCTAGCTTGAGCTATTTCAGTTGTTTATAGAAGGTTTATAACCTTGACAGGTACATGCTTAAATGGTTGGACTTTGGAATACTGGTATGGAAGAACTAGTAAAGGCAATATAACTTGAGGGAGGTTATGAGTTATGACCATGCAGTGAGCATGCTTTTTTGGTGCAAACTCTGGTTTTAGGTTGACTGTCTGAGGTTAAAATTGAGGTTCTAAAATCCATTATATGTCGCGCATGGCTTGCCGGCTTTATTTGTCACTCAACCAGCCATGGCGACTTCAACAAAAAGAGGCCCTTCTTCAAATGTTTCAGAGTTTCAAATACTGCTATATTGATTGTAAAATATGATCATCCCCTTGTTGGGTGGAATACAGCATTTCTTGTATCTTCAAATACAACCACCAGAATGGAAAGGGCTGATTCAGACTAGTTTTGGCCAAAGTTCGAGTCGGGGGTCAAATAGGTGAACTATAAGAAATTCCTTTAATTTCTTTGATGAAAATTTCTCATTTGTGGGGAAAACTAAAAAATTCAACTAAAAGAACAAAATAATCAAGTGTCCGATTCTGTAATTACCCAACATATGAATTCAATGTGAAGGTTGGACCATGCAAAATTTTCTTACGGTTCCCTTTGGAAAATATGGGAATGATAATATATATTTTTGTCCATCTTAAGTAAAGAAGAAGGAAGTAGAAGGAAAAACAAAAAAAAATGGGCATAACTCAAGGAGGCTGCAAATTTCATGTTACCTGCTTGAAATTGTTGGAGCCTCTCCAGCCTAGTAAGCGGTATAGAGTAGGGATGTCCGGTCGCAATGACCAAATAATCATATAATATCCATCTCCCATCCGAAGTTAAAACCTCTTTCTCTGTTACCTTAACTCCGCTCGCCGTAACTAATCTCGTATTCCTAAGATAATCCTTGTGATTAATCAATGACCTCTTTGCAAAATCAGGCTCCACCTTTGCTCGAAGATTAGCCCATGGAATTTCATAATATTCTTTCCTGAAATAAAAATAAATAAACAATTAAAATTTCATTATCAATTATCATTTTCTTACTTTTCTTTTATTTATTTTATTGGGGAAGAAGGGAAGGGTTAGAATAACCATATTTCATTGCTCTTCTTGGGTTTATCAGATTTGCTAAACTTCGGTCATTAAATTAAAGATCATGACGTCAACCAACAAAAATAACGAATAAAATGAAAATAATCCGAAATCCAATGAAATTACATGAAAAAAAATTCTGGGTTCTTCGAATTAGGACTTGACGATGATAAGGAAAAAAAAGCAAAAAAACTACCAGCACCCATTCTTTTATTCCAATTCTAAGAGAACAAAGGGGGGTTTTGAGGGATGGGTCTTACGGATCAATGAGGAAAACATCGGCATGGAATTCGACCGATCGAGCCAGCAACGCTCCTGCAACTCCTCCTCCCACAATCACCACCCTCTTGTACTCCACAGAAGCTTCCATGGAAGATAAATTTAGCAGAGAATTTGGGGGTCGTCTGTCTGAACAGGGGATATAAATTTGGGGAAGGTTTGGAGGGGGGTTTAGTTTTAGTTATTTGTTGTTTTTGGCGTGTGCCGGTTTCTGATTGGTTATGCAGGAGTCGCCATGGTCGAACAGTCAATGACTCATTTACGCGTAGAAGGAATATTGGAACGGACCCTGTTTCTATGCGACCGAGCCCGCTTAAATGCGAGCTTAACTTTTAAGGATATATAATATCCAGGAGCATGAATATGAAAAAATAAATAACTTTTAGCTTTTAAGGATATATAATCTCCAGGTGCATGAATATGAAAAAATAAATAATTTTTAAAAATTAAAAATAACATTTTTAGTAAAAAAACATTTGAACAGGTAGTTTTCATTGTTTTTAAATAGATCACCCACTTGTATCTATTTTAAAAATGATCCATCTTTAAGATGGATGCTTTACACTTTTTGGACCGCATATCTAGAAATACGATTCGACCCGCTTGAAACAATTTTCCTATTGGAAATATCCCACTATTGGAAATATCCCACTCGGTTTCACGCGAGCGTTTAAAAAACAGGTTAGACAGGTTGGGTGGGGCACGGGCTGGACGGGCTGCTACTTGAATAAATTGTTTTCTCATATTTTCAACATTTTAAATCCTTGAAGCAATTGTTTTTTCAGGTTTACAACATTTTAAATCCTTTTTATTTCAGTTAACAAAAAACTAAAATTTCGTTGGTAAAACTCATGCCATCTTTGAAATAAAAAATAAAAAATTATCCTATGAAATGTGGCTTAAACTTCTAGGTTCGTGAACATAAGTTTCCTAACAAAATTTTTGCTTTAGGAAAATATCCCGTTAACATCATGTAGACGGATGGAAGGGTGGGGTACGTTGGATTTGGGGTATCCTCCTACAATCGCCACCCTTTTCTAAATCAATCATGATTAAAAAAAATGATTTTATTAAAAAATTGAAGATTAAGATTGAAAACCTATGTTGGACTTGGAGTCCATCCCTTATAAGCCTAAAAGACTAGAGAGAAGCATCCACTTATTCTTGGTAGAGTGGAAGGCAAAGGTAATCATATGTCCTGTATAATTCCAATTGGGGATAAAGTTGAGTAAAAACAAATTTATAAAAAATAAGAAAGATAACTCCTCTTTTTTTTTTTTAGCATTAACTTATGGGACATTCTTTTATATCCCACTAATTTTCTCTCCAAGAACCCCATAAAACATTGATTTAAAGAGCTCTCATGCCTTCTATCAAAGGTTCTAATTTTATTATGTAAGTGACACTTCTAGTTTTTATAATTAAAAGTTAGCTTAGTGTGGCATGCATCAAACTCTCAATCTAGAAGAGCTTCAAGCACAAAAGAAAAAGAAAGATCTCACTAAGTACATGTTGGGTGAAGGTGTCCATTAAAGGCTTTATAAGTGCTAGTAAAGTAAAAATATATAGTGGAACATGAACCCAGTGGGACTGTGTCACATTGATAGTCATTTTTGGAAAAGCGAACCACCTTTATGAAAGCAAGACCTATATGATATTTTACCAGGGAATACAATTTTTTTTTAATGATAATAATCACCCTTTTTTATTTTGGTAAAAAGATCACTTACAGATGGTCTTGTTACAATCAATAAATATTTCAAAATAAAACAGCACAACAATAAAATAAAACTCAACCACTTGATGTCATTTATTCAACCTAATACTATGCTTGAGAATATAAAAATAAAAGAGAGCAAGTAAATAAAAAGGAAGATGCATGAGATTACCTCAACCGGGTTTATTATACCCCACACCGAGTCACCATATCCAATGATGCAAGATCAGCGGTCTAGTTTCAATATCGAATCGGGAAAATTAATTTCGACAAAATTAGGTAACCACTCTTAAATCTCTACAAAACCCTAACCCCAAAATTAACTAAAGGTTTAACTCTGACTTCCCAAACCCTTAATATCTATAGGTCAAAAGAGAGAGTGTTAAATCTCTACAAAACTTAACTCCAAAATTAACTAAAGCTTTAACCCTGATTTTCCAAATCGTTAATATCTTTAGGTCTAGAGAGAGAGAGAGAAGTAGACCTAGGGTTGGGGCATGCCCTTATGGAACTTTTAGAGAGAGAAAATATGAGAGGAGAGAGAGAGGTGTGGCCCTTAGGGAGGAGAGAGAGAGTTTATGGGAGAGAGAGAAGTGTGTAGAGATGGGAGGAGAACACCCCTATTTATAATGAAATTTAGGTCTAGGGTTTCTTATAGTTTGCCTCTTTCTTGAGATTGAATATGGACCATTGATCAAGGTGACTTGTGGGGTGAGAGATCGGAGCCATCAACATTATGGAAGGTGCATGAACCATTATCCCCTTTTCCTTAAACCATTTTCCCATTAATATATTTAAATAAATTAAATATATTAAAGATATCATGCATTCCATAAAATTGCATTATCCATCTCATATATTCCACAAGAATATATCAAAAAATATCAAGTTAATATTTACTATCTTAAATAGATAAGATATGGTCAATATTTACTACATTACAAATTGAACATATGTCATAAGATACGCTTTCCATATTTAAATAACTTGAACACAAAGTTATCAAAAAGAATCCAAAGGGGTGGGGCGTGCCACCCCTATGTGGCACATGTGGGCCCCTATCCATATGCCACATGGTGGGCCCATGTGCGCTATAGGCCCCCATGGAATTTTATAAATATTTTTTAAAAAATTAAATAAAAAATTTAATATTTATATTTGAATTTTCATAACTTTGTAAAATCAATAACTGTATTTTTATAAGTAAAAAAATCATAAATAAAATATTGAGAGATTCATTCAAATTCAAATAATAAAGTTAAAATTATTTCAATAATAAAATGAACAAATTAAATTAATATGATGGAAAATGATCCATATGGTTTTAGGAATTCAATCTGTAATTATGGGGTACTTCATCTTCAACTGTGGACTACAGACCACACTTGCTTTATCGAACCGATCCAGTGTTTCCTATGACCCATAGTTCAAGTAGGAGCTCATTAGCGAGTCATCAAAGTCTGCCTGATGAGTCAAAGGGTCGCAATCCCAATTTGTGGATTACATGTCCTCTCCTAGAGACGAGTCAAGGTCACCATGATCTTATGCAACCACAGCTCTATGGTGCATAGGGGTATCTCTCGCACATGTATACGCTTCACCCAAAAGGTGGATAATTGACTTTTTCGAACGATTTATCTATATGCAAGTCGTGTGATGGAACATGGATGAGGTTTTGGCCCCCGTCTCTATAGGCCTATCATCACACACAAGGGTCACACAGTCTCTCAGCTCACTCATCCAGGCATAAGCTCGGACCTTATCAATGGCTAACATAAAACCTTTCTAAGTTTATTCTTTATGCCCAGGGACCTTAGGTTTTCCAACCGACTGGACTAGATCGTCAAACACAGTCCAGTATCAGCAAACATCATTTGCTTAGTATGGTCATCGAGGGACAACACTTCCATTGAGTTTATGTTCCACTATGATAAATTTTTGTCATTACAAACTCATAAGAATTTTAAAGGCCACATAAACCCAACATCTCTCAATTGGCCTTTGAAGGCCTTACATTCTCTATTCCTCACTTTCTCTCATCCCCATCTCTCTCACATGTCTTACAAAAATATTAGGGACAACTCCCTTAGTCATAGGGTCTGCAACCATCAAATCTGTAGATATATAGCTGATCTCGATCTCTTTCAATCTTACCTCATTTATCAATTGATAAAAGTATGGTTTAATATGCTTGGAATTCTTATGAAACCAAGGCTCCTTAGAGACACAAATAGCCATCGTGTTGTCGCAGAAAATTCGCACTGCCTCACAACGTATATGATGGAAATTAAGTTGATTAAGAAACTTCTTAATCCACACGCCCCCCTTGGTTGCTAAACAGCATGGCATATACTCGGATTCCATGGTAGACAAAGCCACAATATCTTGTTTATTTGACTTTCAAGAAACCGTACCCCCTCCAAGCATAAACAAATACCCAGATATAGACTTCGCATCATCTAGATCCGCGAGATAGCTTGCATTTGAATATCCCTCTATTACTATTTCAGTTCTCCCTTTATATGTGAGCGCATAGTTCATGGTCCCCTTTAAATAATTGAGAATTCTTTTTACTGCTTTACAATGCTCCTCTCCTAGATTGGTTTGGAAATGGCTCATCACACTCATGACGAACAAGTCAGGCCTTGTTCCTGTCATGACGTACATAAGGGATCCAACTACGCTCCTGTATGACACTCTCTCTATGGCTCTTATATCCATGTCTTCGGTAGGACACATTTTGTCTATTGCGGTAGACATGGGCTTACACATACTCATATTAAATTTTTCCAGTATCCTCTTATAGTAGGTTGCCTGGGAAAGTTGGATAGTCTTCTCTCTCTTGTTTCTCATTATCTTGATACCCAACACATATGAAGCTACTCCACGATTCCTTCATATCGAAGTGTTGTGCAAAGAAATTTTTCGTTTCTACTACTAGAGCAATTGAGCTACTAACAATTAGCATATCATCTACATATAATGATATAAAAACTGCATCACTCCCACTGACCTTTTGATATATGCAATAATCCTCATTATGTGTAAAGAACCCTACAAGAGCAAGGGTCTCTTGAAATTTTATGTACCACTGTCGAGATGTTTGTTTCAGTGTTATAAAGGGATTTATTAAGTTTGCATATTAAGTTCTCTTTCCCTTTCTCCTCAAATCCCTCGGGTTGGGTCATGTAAATTTATTCTTCTAAATCCTCATTTAGAAAGGCTGTTTTGACATCCATTTGATGAACCTCAAAGTCAAAATGGGCTGCTATAACTATAAGGATTCGGATGGATGGAAGTTTGGCAACAGGGGAAAAGGTTTCCTCATAATCTATCGCTTCTTTCTGGGTGAAATACTTTGCAACTAACCTAGCTTTGTATTTTTTTATTTTTCCTTCAGAGTTCAACTTTTTCTTGAAAATCCACTTACAACCAATGACCGTACACTTTTGAGGTAGATGTATTAATTTCCATACATGGTTTTGATTAATGGAAGCATACTCATCTTTCATGGCCTCTACCCAGTATTGTCTTTCAGAACAGGTCAAGGTTTCACGGCGAGTTCTAGGTTTTGAATCTGAATCTTTCCCAACTTTATCAAAATATTCTCCAAGGTAGACAAATTGTTCTAGGTAAAGAGGTGCTCTACTGACTCGGTTCCTTCGTCTTAGTTCAAGTAAAGGTTCACTTTCTTTAGGGAGTTCAAGATCAGGTTGGGTTGGTTTAGAAGTTTCAGCTTCAGGGTCTTGGACTACATCCTTGTTTTTGGCCTCCTCATAAAAGTTGGCTTGTTTTTTACTCAACCTTGCTTCAAGGAACTTTTCTTCGAAGAAGTGAGCATCGCAGCTTTCAATAACCACACATGTTTCAAGGTTGTAGAATCGATACCCCTTACCATGATCTAGGTAACCAATGAAAATGATTTTGACAGTTTTGAGTTGTAATCTGGTTCTATTTTGATGTGGGATAAGGATATGGGCTGAGCAACCCCAAACTCTCAGGTGTTTAAGGGAGGGAGTACGACCTGTGAAAATTTCGTGAGGAGTAAGTAGGGCAGCTTTTGTGAGCGTCTGGTTAAGGATGTAATATGCCAGTAATACGACTTTTCCCCAAAACTCCAAGAAGAGATTTGCATACTCTATCATACTCCTTACCATTTCCACTAAGCTCATATTCTTTCTCTCAGCTACACCATTTTGTTCAGGAGTATAAGGCATGGTGTACTAATGGATGATCTCAGTTTCAATGCACAATTCTTTGAAAAGGTCAGATGAAAATTCCCTACTTATATCGTTTCTAAGAAGTTTGATTTTCTGCTTGATTTGATTCTCTACCTCGGCCTTATATTTTTTGAATTTTTCTAGGACTTCTGATTTTGTTTGAATAAGGTACACATGGCCAAATCACGGGTGGTCAACTATAAAAGAGATAAAATATCTTTTCTATTTTTTGTGGTCACATTCATAGGTCCATATATGTCACTATGAATGATTTTCAATACAACAGTAGCTATTTTTTCCCTGGTGGTATTTTTCCTTATTAATTTTCTTTTCACGCAAAACTCGCACACTTTCGATAAATATCCCTTATAATTTTGAAGAAACCCGTCATTTTTCAATCTTTCAATTCGTTTGACATTAATGTGTAGTAACTTCTTATGCCATAGGGTAGCATCTAATTCATTAGGGGACGAGACATAAACAACATTCTCTTTCATTTCAATAGTAAATAGTCCATCTACAAGTCGTCCAGTCATGATCACATCTTTTCCTTTCTTGACCACCACTTTCTCCTCAATGAAAGTGGTTATGAATCCAGCCATAGAAATCTTAGGAACTGAAACCAAGCACTTCCTCACACTAGGAGCATAAAGTGCTTTCTTTAGGATTAAGGTGCTCTCACTCTTCAGTTTCAGCTCGAAATCTCCAACTCCAAGTACATCAGTCTTCTGATTTCCTCACATGTAAATATACTGTTGTCCTGGCCCCATGGGAGTGAAAGAATGGAAACCATCCCTGGTGTTTTTGACATGGGCCGTAAGAAGCTCCCTTGGGGTCAGCTAGCATAGATTCAAAAACCACACATGTCAATCCCTTGTTGCTCCCTCCAGATTTGTTGAACCGACAACTATTGGCTATATGGCCCACCTTCTTGCAAATAAAATAAGTTTGAGTCTCTTTCCTTGCTCCCTTATTTCCAAAATCTCTCCTTTTGAAATCTGTTTTCTTTCCAAAATTATTTCTTCCCTTTCCTTTCTTAAATTTAAAAGAAGATGGAGATTTTACCATATGCACGGCTTCCTTTAGAGTTGTTGTCAGTAGTTGCCTTAAATTTTTCCTCTCCTCTTTTGCTTTGATTGTAGTGATGAGCTCCTCCAGTTTTGGTGCTTTTCTTTTGGTTGAGATGGAAGATATGACGGTCTCCCATGAATTAGGCAGTGAATTCATAAGATGAATTATTTGCATAGATTCATTGGGTTTCATGCCTGTGACTTCCAACTCTCTGACTAGCGCACGAAACAAGTGCACATGATCTGCAAACTTGGTATCTTATGTTATCTTTAACTCATTATACCTCCTCCTAGCTATGGTTTGCTTCATAAGAGAGGGTTCTGTCAAGTTTATCATAAATCTCATTTGCAGTATAGATTGACTCATACTCAGAAGCATCAGTCATGGCAAATAAAAGAATGAGTTTGCATATCAGATTCCTCCTCTTCCAATTGGTGTACTCATCTTTAATGACTTGAGATGAGTCGTCAATTGGACGATGAGGTCGGTCCTCAAAGAGTACCTCAGGCAAGTTTTCCTCATAGAGCACAAATTTGATTTTTATTTTCCATAAAGCAAAGTTGGTGCCATCAAACCTTTCAGTTTTCAAGATCTCTGAGATGAAGGTATGAGCAGCCATATATTTCTATTCTCAAGCAAAAATAAGAAAAAACTCCTAATGGTAATCAAGTAAAACCAGCTCTGATACCAATGAAAGAAAGACCTATGTGATATTTTGCCAGGTAATACAATATTTTTTTTTTAATGATAATAATCTCCCCCTTTTATTTTGGAAAAAGATCACTTATAGATGGTCTTATTACAATCAATAAATATTTCAAAATAAAATAGGACAACAATAAAATAAAACTCAACCACTTGATGCCATTTATTTAACCTAATATTATGCTTGAGAATATAAAAATAAACAAGAGCAAATAAGTAAAAAGGAAAATGCCGGTGATTACCTCAACCAGGCGTATTACACCCCACACCTGAGTCACCACATCCAATAGTGCGAGATCAACGATCTAGTTTCAATATCGAACCGAGAAAGTTAATTTCGACCAAACTAAGTAACCACCCTTAAATTTCTACAAAACCCTAACCCCAAAATTAACTAAAGCTTTAACCCAGATTTCTCAAACCCTTAGTATCTTTAGTTCAAGAGAGAGAGTAGTAGACCTAGGGTTGGGGCGTGCCCCCTATGAAACTTTTAAAGAGAGAAAGTTAGAGAGAGAAATTTTGAGAGGAGAGAGGGGCGTGGCCCCTAGGGAGGAGAGAGAGAGAGGTGTATAGAGATGGGGGGAGAGCACCCCTATTTATACTGAACTTTAAGTATAAGGTTTCTTTAGGGTTTCCTATAGTTTACCTGTTTCTTGAGATTGAATATGGACCGTTCATCAATGTGATTTGTGGGGTGAGAGATTTGAGCCATCCATTCCATAA
>NW_006499930.1:3375956-3399017 GCF_000471905.2 Amborella trichopoda | reverse complement strand
AATGTTTACTATCTTAAATAGATAAGATATGGTCAATATTTACTATATTACAAATTGACTTCATGTCATAAGATACACTTTCCATATTTAAATAACTTGAACACAAAGCTATAAAAAGGAATCCAAAGGGGTGGGGAGTGCCACCCCTATCTGGCACATGTGGGTCCCCACCCACATGCCACATCGTGGGCCCATGTGTACTATGGGCCCCCATAGAATTTTATAAATATTTTTTTAAAATTAAATAAAATAATTTAATATATATTTTTGAATTTTTATAACTTCGTAAAATCAATAATTGTATTTTTATAGGTCAAAAAATCATAAAACAATATTGAAAAATTCATAAAAATTCAAATAATAAAACTAAAATCATTTCAATAATAAAATGAACACAGTTAAATGAATATGATGAGAAACATATCCATATGGTTTTAGGAATTCAATCGTAATTATGGGATACTCCACCTTCAACTGTGGACTACTGACCACACTTGCTTTATCAAACCGACCCAGTATTTTTCATGACCCACAGTCCAAGCAGGGGCTCATTAGCAGGTCACCAAAGTCTGCCCGATGAGTCAAAGGGTCTCAATCCTAGTCTGTGGATTACAAGTCCTCTCCTAAAGACGAGTCAAGGTCACTATGGCCTTATGCGACCACAGCTCTATGCTGCAAAGGGGTATCTCTTGCACATGCAGACGCTTCAACCAAAAGGTGGATAACTGGCTTTCCCGAACGATCTATCGATATGCATGCCGTGTGATGGAATATGGATGAGGTTTTGGCCCCCGTCTCTATAGGCCAACTATCACACACAAGCGTCACATAGTCCCTCGGCTCACTCTTCCAAGCATAAGCTCCGACCTCATCAAGGGCTAACCCAAAGCCCTTATCAATTTATTCTTTATGCTCAAGTACCATGGGTTTTCCAACCGACTGGCCTAGATCGTCAAGCACAGTCCAGTATAAGCAAACATCATTTGCTTAGTATGGTCCTCGAGGGACCACACTCCCATTGAGTTTATGTTCCACTATAATAAATGTTTTCATTACACACTCATAAAGCGTTTAAAGGCAACAAAAACCCAACATTTTCAGGTGAAACGTGTGCATGTGCGAGAGATACTATGATGCACCACTAAGCTATAGATTGCATCAAGATCTAGGTGACATGGTTTGTCTCTAGGGGAGAAACTAAAATCCATAAACTGGAACTGCATCCTCTTATCTATTGGCTAGACTTTGGTGACTCACTAATAATCCCCTGTATGAACTTTAGTTCATAGGCAATGCTGGGTCGGTTTGAAAAGCATGCATGGTCCGTAGTCCACAGTTGAATGTGGAGTGCCCCAATGCATATTTATTCTTAGACCATATGGATCTTTTTCCCATCAAAGTATTTAATTTTTCTCATTTTAATAATATATGTTTTTTGAAATTGTTATTTGAATTTTTCTAAATCTCTGAATATTTTATTTATCAAATTTGAATTTATAAAAATAGAGATATTGATTTTATATTGATTTAAATATTCAAATAATGATTTTATGATTTTTAAAATATAAAAATATTATAATTGCATGGGAGGCCCATTAGAACCCTTGAGCCCACCATAGCAAATTAGGTGGGCCCATTCTGTGCCACAAAAGGTGGCACGCCCTACCTAAGTTACTTGCCATTTTTAAGAGCACAAGCTCTTGTCTTGTGGGATAAGAAAGAAGTATTTGGAAAGCTTGAGCCTTGTAGAAATTTTGAATCATATTCGTAGTATGTGTGAGAAAGCTTGAGCATAAAATAAGAAATAATAATATTATCATATATTAATTTATATTTGAATTAATTGATGGGAAAATAGTTTAGAAAGTGGGGGATAATGGTTCTAGCACCTTTCATATGTTGTTGATGGCCCATTTATGGAATGGACGACTCATATCTCTTATCCCACAAGTCACCCAAGATCAATGGTACACGTTCAATCTCACATGAGAGACAAGCCAAAGAAAACCCTAAGAAACCCTAATCTTATTCAAGCACTACAAAAAGGAATTGATCCCTACCAAAATCTCTACACCTTATCTCTTATCACAACTTTCCATCTCTCTCTTCATCCATCTCAGGGAGGCACGCCCCACTCTAGGTAGAATATCTCTTTCTCTTAAGAAATTTTCTTTATCTCTCTCTTAAAAAGCCCAAGGAAGGCATGCCCCACTCTCTCTCATCTCATGGTAGTTCTCTCTACTCTCTCATGGTATCACTCATCTTCTCTCGTGATCTCTCATCTCTTTTGGAGTTTAGACTATAAGGTTGTGGTAGAAAAAAGAAACATATTTCTCTCAAACTAGGTTATTAAGGGGATTCACCTAGGGTTTGAGTTTGTGATCAAAATGGTTCATATTCCATTAGTGTGGCTTGTGCAAACTTGCTTTCCCAGTTGAGATTGAAGGTTGACCATTAGATCCCTCGCCATCGAACGGCGGTGACTCGGTGTGAGGTATAAGAAGCTCCGTTGAGGTAATCTCCAACACCACCCTCTTTTGTTTCTTCCATATTTATTTATTATATCTTTTATTTTCAAGCATAGGTTGTGTCCTTCCTTTTGTTAATGAAAAATGTGGTTTTGAAAGGTTTCCAGTTCTTGAGATCCTATTGTATTATTTTCTTTATTTTTATTTGAAGTTGTTATATTGTAAAATGACTTCTTGTGAGTGATCTAGACCATGAAAAAAATAAAAAGAATTGAAAAAGAAAGAGAAAAAATTTATTGTATACTCCAGCTAGATCACACGGGTCTTTCTTTTAGTGCTCGAGGAAAATTGGATTAAAAAAGATATATAATATCTATCCTATTCACATACTTTTGTGTTTCCAATGCGATGGGATTCACACCATGAATCAAACAGGGAGAAACCTCCAAATTTTGAACCTTGAATATCTTTGAACATTATTTTCTAACAAAATGAAAAAAATGGTGGATTATGCTTTCTTACCCTCATACATTTAAAAAAAAAAGGTTAAAGTATATCAGTGCCAATTCCCTGATTCTTAGGTAGAAATGCTTGATTCTATGATAGATATGGAAATGTAAAAATAAGTATAGAAGTTTTTGAAATATCAAGGGTATTTTTGAAATTTTCCAAAAAAGCTATGGAAATGTAAAAATAAGTATCCATGGCCAAAACACATTCCAATCTTTGCCAAAATGATAAAAAAATTCAAAAACATATTACAAACAAATCGCTTATTTTTTGAGATTTTATATTTTTTTAATGTTTTTAAATATTTAGCTCGAGTGTCAAAATTGGCCAAAACCAGATCTACCAGTGCCAAGTTTTGATATGACCGGCCAGTTTTGAGTTGAACGAGCGGAGTTTGCAAGTATTGATTTCTCTCACTCTCTCTCTCGCCAAGGGCAATATATTGGTCTCTCTCTGCACAAGAACAAATGTATCCTCCTCGCCGAGCTATGGTGGGAAATGATTATACGGAGGAGTGTCATTTAGGAACATAAAATTGTTTGGTGCGTTCGAGCCTCACTTATTACTAGGCAGGCTTGGGGATCTACATCGTCCATCCAAATGGACGATGTAGGTCGTTCCCTATAATCGAGGCAGCTGAACCTTAACCCAAAATTTTTTATTTTCCCTCTATTTTTCTCCATTGTTCTCTCCTTCCCTCCAAACTAGGAAGAGGGGAAGCTGCTAAGCTGTCTCAAAGGAGTCTACAAAATCATTCCAAACAACTGATGCAGGGAGAGAATAAAACTAGAAAATCGACAATAAAAAGAATGAAGGTTAAGAGAAAAATACACTCTCTCAAAGGTCTGCAAGGGAATCCACTCCCAAAACATTCTCTTTCAAGAGGCCAATTTTTATTCAATTCATAGACTGATTTACAATAAAAGGAGTTGTCCCTCTAAATAGACTAAAATAAGATAACTAATAAAAAGCTTCTCTCTACACCTATCCCTATTATCTCTCTCTCATATTCATGGGCTTCTAGATAGCTACGTTTTCCCTCTCATGTTTTACCCAAAAAAAGCCCTCTCAAGTTGGTTATTGTTGATAAAGATAAACTCTCTTCTAAATTTACCATTATCCTAATTATATCTCTCAAACTAATCTAATCGATACAAGATAAAACACAATATAAACTCTAAAGTCGCCTCGCTAATTATCCCCGCGTACTCCCTAAACAAAAGAATAATTAAAATGATCCTAATAAATAACCCTAATAATTTATCCTTATTACGTCATTGCCCTTTCCTTCCCTCTTGCGTTCTGCGACCCTTCTTTGGCCCAGTCACGAAGGGGCATGGATGCATCATTCCCCCCCAGTTGAAAGGAACTCGACTCCGGCGAGTTGGCTTCAGTATATATGCGATATAAGTATGGATCCACTCTTTTGAACTCTGGCTCAGAAATCCACGTGCTATCAAAGTATGGTATGCCCTTCCATTTGATTAGAAATTGACGATAGGAACCCTTTCGAGTTTAAAAGCTTTCAGTCTTCAAAACTTGCTGAATTTCATCCTCTTTCTTTCTTGGTAATTTCTTCATCATATCAACTACATCTTCTGCGACTTCTAGAGGGTCTCCATGAAACTCAAATAAGTCAGCAACATTAAATATCGGGAAGATATCTAATGCCTTTGGTAATTCTACCTTAGATGCATTGTTCCCATATTGCTTTAAGATGCGGTAATGACCCACTTTCTTAAACTTGAGTCTATTATAGGTTCCCAATGGAAACCTTTCCTTTCGTAAATACCCCATTACTAAGTCACCCTCCTTGCAAATCTTCTCTCTTCTATGCTCATTTGAGGCTTTTTGATATTTTGCATTGCTCTCCTCAATTTTTTTCTTGATTTGGGCTTGTAAATCTCGAATATGCTCAGCAAAAGCATTGACATCATCACTTATCTTGCCTGTAGGTCCAACACATGATTAGGCATCCGCCCATTAACAATCTCAAATGGTGATTTCTTGTAGATTAATTTGTTGAACTGTTGTAATCAAACTCAGCCTAAGGCAAAGTGAGGTCCCACTAAGATATGTTATCACCAACAATACTCCTCAAGAGGTTACCAAGGCTCTTATTCACTACTTCGGTCTGCCCATCTGTTTGAGGATAATGAGTACTAGAAAATTGAAGTTTGGTTCCCATGCGCTTCCAAAAAGTGTGCCAAAAATGACTTAAAATTTTTATATCCCGATCAGATGTAATAGACATAGGAACACCATGTAGCCTTACAATATCTTTGAAAAAGAGATTCACGATATGTGTAGCATCCATAGTTCTTCTACAAGGAATAAAATGTGCTATTTCGGAAAATCGATCAACAACGACAAAAATAGAGTCCATACCTCGTGTAGTACGTGGAAGTCTAAGTACAAAGTCCATAGAAATATCAACCCATGGGGCATCTGGAACAGGAAGAGGAGTATAAAGACCTGTATTTTGTGTATGACCTTTAGATACTTGGCAAGTTCGACATTGGGTCACAAATCGACCAACATCTCGTCGCATACGTGGGCAAAAATATTTTTCTCCAACCATAGCCATAGTTTTGTCATTCTCAAAGTTTCCACCCAAGCCCCCACCATGAAGCTCCATGATTATCTTCTCCCTTAGGGAGCAATCAGGTATACATAACCGCATACCTTTAAATAAACAATCATCATGCACGAGATACTCACCCATAGGGTCTCGCCCATCAACACACTTTTCAAGGACCTTGCTAAAAATTGAATCAACTTTATATTGCTCTTGTATCGCTTCAAACCTCAACACTTCTATAGATAAAGTTCCAAGCAACACTACCCTTCTACTTAAAGCATCAGTTGCCTTATTTTGGGTTCCAGCCTTGTGCTTTAATAGGAAGGTGTATTCTTCAAGGAAGGTCATCCACTTTTTCTGGGAACTCAACTCTCTATGAATCTAAGTAGTGCCTCCAATAGCGTAAGGCTTACACCACCGCATAAAACTCGAGGTCATAAACCGAATACTTCTGATGTGCATCATTCAATTTCTCACTAAAGAAGGCCAATGGTCGTCTCTCTTGACTTAGAACTGCCCCTATGCTAACATTTGATGCATCAGTTTCAATCTCAAATACCTTAAAAAAATCTGGTAAGGTAAGTACTGATGCTTGGATCATCTTTTGTTTAATTAGAGTGAAGCTCTTTTCAGCAGCGGGACTCCATGAAAACTTTTCAGCCCTTGTACAATCAGTCATTAGTACTATTAGAGTGCTGAAATTTCTGATAAATCGAAGATAAAAGGTCGCTAAGTCATGAAAATAATGCACCTCAGTGAGTGACTTTGGCACCGGCCACTCAGCTATGGCTTTCACTTTTTCTTGATCCACCTTAATTCCCTCAGATGAAACAACATACCCCAGAAAGACGACATTGTTTGTCATAAATGAGCATTTTTTCAAATTCACAATAAGTGATTCCTTCCTTAACACATCAAAAACTTGTTCCAAGTGGTTAAGATGATCATGTGGGTTAGCACTAAAAACCAAGATATCATTAAAATAAACCACAACAAATTTTCCAATAAAAGGACGAAGTACCTCAGTCATTAGGCGCATGAATGTACTTGGTGCATTAGAAAGGTTGAATGGCATCACAAGCCACTCATATTGTCCATCTTGAGTTTTGAATGCGATTTTCCATTCATCTCCAAGACGAATCCAAATTTTATGGTACCCACTCCTTAAATCAATATTTGAGAAAACCTTGGTTCCATTAAACATATCTAACATATCATCGAGCCTAGGTATGGGAAATCGATACTTGATTGTGATTTTGTTGATTGCCCAACTGTCCACGCACATCCTTCATGACCCATCTTTTTTTGGAGTCATTAATGCAGGGACGACACATGGTGACATGCTTTCTCGAAGCAATCCCTTCTTAAGCAAAGCAACAACTTGTCTGTGCAACTCTTCATGTTTCATGGAGCTCATTCGATAATGGGCCAAATTTGGTAGGCTAGATCTAGGTACCAAGTCAATATGATGCTAAATATTTCTCTTTAGAGGAAGGCTATCAAGTAATTCTTCAAGAATCAAATCTTTATACTTATCAAATAGAGGTTCAAGAGACTTAAGAATTGCAGTCGGTGCAGAATTTTCTTTTGTAACCAATACAAAAATCACATCCATATCCTTGCTGTCCCCTTTAATTTTTTAACATTAAGCAACTTTGAGCCCTCCTCTTTAGTGGATTTGGGTGTAGGAAGTTCCTTCATAAGGTGAAGTATTATATTAATACTATCCTTAACAACAGAATAAGTGTTTGGCCTAGTTTTATGCACCATATCATAATCATAAAGTCATGGTCTACCAAGTAATATGTGGCATGCATCCATAAGTGCTACATCACACCATAGTTTATCATTATAATTAGCACCAATGGAAAAAGAGATTAAACAACAAGTAAGAACTGGTACCTCACCTCCTTTCTTGAACCACTGGATGCGACATGGGTGTGGGTGCTTATGTTCCTTCAATTGAAGTTTAGCCACCATCTCATTAGACACAATGTTCTCACTGCTCCCACCATCAATTAGTACTGTGCATAACTTGCCTCTTGATGTGTAAATTGTTCGAAAAATATTATGTCGTAACCACTTCTCATCTTCGTTAGGTATTGAGATTGATAACATAGTTCGCTGGACAACTAAGACTTCACCTTCTTCATCTCCACACAAATATTCAACTTCACCTTTGAAAGGCTCAATCCTTTCATAAGACTGGCTCGTCCCAATAACACCTTAGCCTTCACAGGTGTATCCTTCATCAACTTCTTCTTCATAATTTTCTTCAGCCAAATTAACTTTGACAAGGGGTTGACGTGAGGGGCAATTGAATGCCATATGTCCAGACTGTTGGCACTTGAAACACACTATTTATGTATATCATGAAGTGTTTTAGGTGCTCCCAACCCTCTCCCAACACCACCTCTCCCCATATTAGGGTTTGGCCTAGTTGAGAAATTCTGAGAGGTTTGGTTTCCACGCCCTATAGGTGGTCTTCTAAAGGTTAAAGCTTGTTGCCCCTGTATTGAAGTAGAACCTCTTGTCACTAAGCTATTTCTCCCAAGGCCCGGATTGACTATTTCCTCTGCTTTGAGGGCCAAAGTATAGGTATCAGACATCTTAGAGACATCTTTGACGGCCAATTCATTATGAATGCCTTGATTTAGCTCATTCAAGTGACGACTTATTTTTTTATCTTCATACTCTTGTAAATTTTCCCTAGATGTCAAAATATAGGACTCTTCAGTATAGTCACTTGTCGACTTTTCACCTTGCTTGAGGTTTTGACACCTTTGGTACAAAGTTCGGGTATAATTTACTGGTAAAAAGTTTCGGCGCATCTTCGTCTTCATCTTTTCCCAAGAAATTAATCTTTTCGTTGCCTTGTTGAAGACGATTCTGTTGCAAATCATCCCACCAAACCAATGCATGGCCAAAAAAATTTGTGGCTACTAGTTTTACTTTTTTGTGATCTGCAATATCTTTGTACTCAAACACTTTCTCTACTTTACTTAGCCAATCAAGAAAATCGTCTGCATGCAATCGACCATGGAACTCTGAAACATCAATTTTTATTCCAGGTTCTCTTTCTCTTTCCAACAACCGAAGAATTCGTTCATTGAATTCGTTATTAGCCGGGGCCACCCAAGGTTGGTTAGGAACAAGATGCATACCTATTTCATCTTTGTTGCCTTGAGTTCCAATGTCGGTCTCCGAATTCCTTCCATCCTGAAGCTGAGCGAACCTTTGTGCAAGCTCATCGACTTTGGCAGCTACATGCATGAATTGGTCTACTCTCTCTGCTAGGGCTTGAACTAATCCAGTTAATACCTTTAATCCATCGAGGGGTATCTCTTGTAAAGCCATCGGAACCCGGTCTGATACCAATTGATGCAGGGAGATAATAAAACCAGAAAATTGACAATAAAAAGAATGAAGGTTAAGAGAAAAATACCCTCTCTCAAAGGTTTACAAGGGAATCCACCCCCAAAACAATCTCTTTCAATAGACCAATTTTTATTCAATTCATTGACTAATCTACAATGAAACGAGATGTCCATTTAAATAGACTAAAATAAGATAACTAATAAAAAGCTTCTCTCTACACATATCTCTATTTTCTCTCTCTCATATTCATGGGCTTCTAAATAGCCACGTTTTCCTTCTCAGGTTTTACCCAAAAAAACCTCCCAAGTTGGTTATTGTTGATAAAGATAAACTCCCTTCTAAATTCACCTTTATCCTAATTATGTCCCTCAAACTAACCCAATCGAACTCCCTAAACAAAAAAATAATTAGATTAATCCTAATAAATAACCCTAATATTTTTTCCTTATTACGTAATTCCTCTTTCTTTCCCTCTTGGGTTCTACGACCCTTCTTTAGCCTAGTCAGGAAGGGGCATGGCTGCATGAACAACTCTTTTTCACCCAAAATGAAGTAGTAAAAGAGCGAATGCTAATTATCCATGCGCACTCCCTAAACAAAAGAATAATTAAAATAATCCTAATAATTTTTCCTTATTACGTCATTGTCCTTTCTTTCCCTTTTGAGTTCTGCGACCCTTCTTTGGCGTAGTGACTAAGGGGCATGGCTGCATCAACAACTCTCTTTCTCCCAAAATGAAGTAGTAAAAGAGGGAAAGCTGTTGCGCCCAACTATGCAAGGTTTTTCTTCAAGAAAGGTTTGTATTTGTTAGAGTTCTTAAGTTGGTAAGCATGGAGCTCTTACCATAAGGGGCCGTTTGGACACCTTGAAATATATTGTCTGTGAAATATATTACTGGCATAATACATTTCTGCGTAATATATTATCTGTAAATGGATTGTTATTGTTTGGGTAGTATTTGGATGCAACCTGGGAAATGCACTATTACTGTTTGACTATATCTGGAAGAAATATAGAAAATGCATTACCAACATTTTACCAGCACATTCTTATAAACTATCATTTCTTTCTTTTTTGTCATAAAATTCCACTAAAATGTGGAATTAAAGTCATCATCACATCATTCCACAAACAATTTCTAATAATAACATCATCACCATTCCAAAAAGATTTTCTAATAATTACTTGTACCATTCTAAAGTTACACAATTTTCTACTTATTTTTCTTGCCGTTGGCACTTACATGGAATCACATGTCTTCTAACATCATTATACTTTGGTTTCAACATGATAACTCATTGAAATAATATGATTGGAATAACATGATTTTATTGTGATATGCCTTATTTTTATTTATTTTTTATAAAGGTCTTTCAAATATCTCTCTATATAATTTCAAATAAAGAATAAATTTATGATACCAAATTCAAAATCTTTATAGGTAGAAGTTTGATTAGTAAACTAAAAGGTGTGGTAATTGCAATAGAAAATTTTGAGGTATTGGAGAAGACTAAAGATGCATCTCATTTCAATTGAGTTTTTACTAATCTCTTATGAGGATTATGTTGTGTAAAATTTTTTATTATGATTGTGTTGTGTAATTTCTCATTGATTATCAATTATTACTTTTATTATTTTTGTTTTTATATGAAAGCTGATAGCTTTAGTGGCGAGCTTAGAGATAGAGGAAGCATGAAATATTTACCAAAGATTGCCCGTGCTTAATAGATTTTTCACCTCTCACCGCCAGTAATGGGTTTCGTGATCTTTAGAGAAATCTCGGGTACTCTCTTTTCATTTCCTTACTATTAAGTGTGCCAATAGAATTTTTACCTCTCACCTCGAGTAATGGGTTTGATGATTTTTGGGGAAATCTCAGGTAATATTTTTCCATTTCCTTACTATTAAATATGCCCAAACATAGAAATGTCATATTTCCTTGTAATCTATTGTATAGATTTCCAGGGACCCAAACGGCCCCTAAATTTATGGTTTGAAGCAGTGGTTTAAAAACGGATTGGTGCCCTGGATCGAGTTCACAAAAACCCATCCGAATCGGTGAATCGGGGATCCGAATCGAGAATCGGCCTAATCGGTTAGATTAAGCCTTAAAAAAATTCAAATAAATTATTAAAATTTATTATAAATGTTGTTTTTTAGGAATCCAATAAAAAATGGGGGTACTATATTATTAGCTTTCATTTTTTTCACCAATTTGTGAATATTGAGATGTTCTTTCCCTATATGAACTTATGTTAACCATTAAATTTAAATCACACAAAAGAAAAATCATAGAATTATCATGGATGAAGTATATAATCATACATGAACTACAATAAAGAATGGATTAAATCAATGAAAAAATGGCCACTAAAATTTCGAATTGGAGAAAAACCTAATCCGCTAAAAAAAAACCAAATTATTATAACATAACTAACTATAATAAAAAATTATTACAGTCTAACTAACAATAATATTATATACTTAAATTGAAGTTGTTGGTTTCGTTTTATAATTATTTTATTATATAAATAATAACAAATCCAAAATATTTTATAACTTCATCTAATTTAAAATGTATTATTGACAACTGTAAGAAAAAAATAGTACATTACATAATTTATAGTACAAATAAATTAATAAATAAAATAAAATATTTAGTTATAGAAATTATTAGAATGCATTTTCGAAATAACACTTTAATTTTTAAAAAATTTAATTTTTTAGGTTTCTAGAATGGAAGAGATTGTTAGTAGAGAGAGATATTTCAAATGGCATCATTATATGAACCCTATCTTTAAATTAATATTGCTAAATTTATGTTAAAGATCACTATGTTACAATAAAATAAAATAATTTGACCATTTATTCCTAGGTGAAAATAAAAAAATCTAACAATAGACATTCATAGATAAGAAAGAAAAAGAGCTACACGCTCTAAGCCTATAATGTATTACCTTTACATATCTAATTTAAGCTTATAATAATTGCAGCTTAAATGCATGCTTTAAAAGCATGATACTTATTGTGTTACATTTTACTTATTTTTTATAAGAAATACTTGTTGTCTTACTCTTTTTTTTTTTAATGATAAAAATATAATATTTGTTGTACTACCTTCTTTTTTTTTTACTATAAATACTTATTGTATTACTTTTTATTTTTTTGATAGGAAAAATAAGAAAATAACAAAAAAATACTTGTTGTATTAAGAAATATCTTTTATTCCTTTTTGACAAGAAATACTTGTTGTATTACCTTTTTTTTTTTTTTTGACAAGAAAACTATGATACTTGTTGTATTACCTTTTTTTTTTTGTAATAAGAAATACTTGTTGCATTACTTTTTATTTTTTTTCACAAGAAATACTTATTGTATTACTTTTTATTGTTTTTGAAGAGAATAATAAGAAAATAATAAGAAATACTTGTTGTATTAATAAATAACTTTTATTTTTTTTGACAAGAAATACTTGTTATTACCTGTTATTTAGTTTTTACAGGAAAAATAAGAAGAAGTTGTTGCTTGTTGTATTACCTTTTTTTTTTTTTGACAAGAAAAATAAGAAAATGATGTTGTCAACGTACGTTTTATTTTTTTATACGTTTTATTTTATTTTTTTGATAAGAAATACTTGTTATATTACCTTTTTGTTTTTTGACAAGAATTTGTCGTAAATTTTTTATTTTTTTTCTTTTAAATTTTTTTGACAACAAAAATAGAAATACTTGTTGTATTACCTTTTATTTTTTATTTTTTATCTTTTTTCTTTTTAATTTTTTTTGACATTTTTTACAACAAAAATAAGACGGACATTGCCTAAGTTCAAACTTGGTACCTTTCAAGGGTGTTTTACAACCTACAAGCATATATTGTATCAGTGTTTCAAGAAGTTCAAATCCCATATCGAAGAAATAGAAGGAGTTTGAGGGGAATAAAAGCCTCCTCAATACCTTCCCTTATTTATAGGTTGGTTACTTTTAATATATATGATAATTCAATAAATTGCTTTACTTATTTTTTATTATTAGTGGGATCACGTGCGTTGCATATAGAAATGAAATAAGCGATCATATAAATAATTACGTAAATATGTAATCAAGAGTATGTATATACATTGTAATCATTTATGTAAATAATTTTGTAAATATGCAATGGAATAGTATATTGATATGCGCGATCGCCTAAATAATTACATGATTTTCCAATTAAACATATTCATAATATTTCTATATGATTCTAATTATATTTACATAATTTTAAAATATTATCTTAAATTTAAATTAATTATAATAAATTCACATAATTTTATTTTTATCATTTGAATATATTAATCATTCTAATTTTAATAATTGTATATAATTTTCATAATTATAATTAATGAAGCTATACTTATTGTTGTCCTAATACATGAATTACTGTATTAATATTAATAAAATTGTAATAAAAATAAATACATATTGGAAAATTTATATAATTATGATATTCATTAAAAAAATCATAATTATTTTGTTATTACTTTATTAGTAATATGTTATAACTACTAAAGACATCCTCTAGTTAAATTGGTTTATTAATTTTTTTAATTATAAATTTTAATATATAACTATATTTAATATCATAGTTAGTTTTAAAAAATTTGAGTTTTTAAAAATCTGGTTATAAAATTTGTATATTTTGAAATAAATATTAACATGCATTTGGTATTTTATTCGGTAGAAGATGCCCTTTCCATTACCTACTTTATTTACCTACTTTATTTATGTGTGATTAGGACCCATCATTTGAATATGAATAGGCATTCATATATGCCCCGTATAAATGCTTTATTCCAACTACAATTTTAACTTCAATTTTCAAACTTTAGAGTTCAACATCATCCTAAAAAATGTAGTGTTAAAGATCCATTTGAACTTGGATGAGAGTTAAATGAAAATATTTGCCCTTTCAAATTAGGAAATTGGAAGAGAGTTAAAGGATTTAGAACTTATTATTAATTTTATGAAACATTAAAAGAAACGCATGCTTAAGTTGGAACAACTTGGAACATTAGAGCAGAATATAGTAATATGCTTAAGTTGGAACATTGGAGGAGACTGCGGTAATGTACTTGAATTAACCTCCGACATCCCATATATCTCATATAAAATTTTTTTTTTTTTTTTTAATGGTTAACCTTTTCATCTTTCTTCTACTTCAAGTTTCACAAATATGAGTAACCATTTGAAAATTAGTTTTTATAATATAAAAATTCACGTTTGGTAATACATTAATTACTACATTAATATTAATAAAATTATAATAAAAATAAATACATATTAGAATATTTATAATTAAAAATATATAATAATGATATTGGAAAAAAAAAATTTGAGAAGTAATTATGGGGCGTTCAAATTTGAAAATCTTTCTTTAGACAAACACCTTCTTTTTAGCAATTTGGATTTAAAAACTCATGAGATGCATCTTAAAAAATAATAAAAAAAAATAAAGAAAAAAACAAAAACAAAAACAAAAAACGTCTCTATGTTTATATAGAGAGAGTTTTTAGGAAATCAATCTTTGTCACGTATTTTTCTCTCTCCCTCTCTCTTTAATCTCACTTTCTCATTTACTTTTCTATTTTTTCTCTCTTTCTCATTTACTTTTCTACTTTTTCTCTCTTTCTCATTTTATATTTCTACTTTTTCTCACCTAAAATATCTTTCGTATTTTTCTTTCTTAAATCTCATATTCCTTCTATTCTTCACACATATTTGTCTCTCTATCATATCTCTCAACTTTCTTATTCAATTGGACGTCTCGATGCCTATCTAATAGTAACGGAACTTTCTTATTCAATTGGACGTCTCGATGCCTATCTAATAGTAACGGAATGGACCTTTTAAAAAACGTCTCGATGCCTATCTAATAAGAGATTTTTTTTAGGAAACTTCTATCTCTCACTTTTCTTTTCTTTTTTTGCCAGCGTGTGATTTTTTTCAAAAGGATAGAGATTTAAAAACGATATGTTTTTTTCTAAGGAAACTTATTTATCTAGATATTTTCACACAATGCCCATCTTAACCTTTATTTAAATTTAAATTCAAATTTAAAGTTACTTGCCCTAGATTATTTCTATGCTATTTTTTATTTTTTTTGACACTTGTCTATTCCTTACCCTTCGCTTAATAATATAGTAGTAGGTATATTATTGATGATTCAATAAATGGTTTAATTTCTCTTTTATTCTTTGATACAGAATATCATGAGTGTTTTTTTTTTTTTCTCATTCAAGTTATTGGAATCAGTATTATATTGCTTTATGTTCTTTCCTTGTTATCTGGGTTAGCAATTTGGTTGGGCTTAGCGGCTAATCTGTATTGGCCTTATATATATATATGGTGTATATACATTGTTTGTGGAAGTAAATATACACTAAATGTACGCACTGATATATAGCCTTTCTTTTTTTTTTTCCTTTTTTTTTTTTTTTCTTTCGTGGAATTGGCCTATATAAAAATTGGAAGAGTATTGTATTACTTAGATTTCAAATTCTTTTGTTGAAAGAAAATTATTTCATGCGGGCTGGATCGCATTTCTACCTATGCAGTCTAGAAAGTGTAAAGCATCCATTTTAAAGATCGATACAAGTAGGTGTTCCATCTAAAAACAATAGAAGCTAATGGACCACGTAATTTTGGTGACAAAATTCTTAGGATTATCTGAAAATCTACTCTCACATCTAATTATAAAAATTTTAACTCTAAAAATGATTAAATCTAAGTAGATCTATAAAATATATGGAAATCTTGAAAATGGATAGTTTAAATAATGCGTTACAATTGTACTATTTATATGACTCAAAATATTTTTCTTTTTTATGTTCGTATATCTCGATGTCTAGATGATCAATTAGAGGATTTTTCAACATTAAAACAATATTTTTGGATGGATTTTTGATGTGCAACCTTAATTCTATATTCTAAGGTTGCAACCTTATATAAACTTCTCTTATTTTATAGTGATATTATAAAATTATATTATAATTAATAATTATACAAATATCCAATATTCACGTGTTTTTGCGAATAATGAAAGTACATAGTGAAACACCCCTCAAGTTTTGCGAAACTCAAAAAACATTACTTTTAGAGATTTTTTGAAATTTTTTGGATAACATAATCAGCCGATTTGGTAAATTTTTAGATTTCGAATCACCGTTCCGATAAAATTTTTGGGGTGGCCGATAGGGGTCATCGATCCATTTTTTTTAAACCTTGCTTTGTATCTTTATTACTTATTTTTATTGCCAAAATTTCAAAAAAATACATAGTTTTCCTAAGTTTATTAAATGAGTAAGCAATTTGACTTAATTTTGGCACTTCGCTACATGACATGAATTTGAGTTCCTAGTTCGAATTTTACGCCCTATGCTACATATGGAAAAGGATATTTCAATATGGTGAAGGCAATTTCCACCAAAAAAAGTCGTAGCTTCTAAGGGGCCATTCGGATATCTTGAGATATATTTTCAGAAATGTTTTTCGACGACGATAGGAGATTTTTTGACGTTTGGATCCAAATTTTGGGATAGAAAAATATTTTGTGTAGAAAATTATTCCTCATTTCAAGCCTAAAATAAAGAAATCTAAATCTATGCCTTTACCAATTGATTTCCAACTAGATTTCCCCCTGATACGGAAACACCAATTTATAAAATACACTTATTATTAGAGAGAGAAAGTATCTCAAATTTTAAGTTTTAGAGAGAGAAAATATCTTAAATTTTAACGAGAGAAAATATACTTAATTTTCAAGAGAGAAACTATAAAAAAAAAATTTATACATAAATTATCTAATAATTTGATAGAAAAAAACTATCTCAAATTTTAAGTTTTAGCAAGAAAAAGTATCTTAATATTTTAGAGAGAGAAACTATATAAAAATCTTAGAGAGAAAGTACCTAAAAATTTCTTGAGAGAAACTATCTCAAAAAAATTTAAAGAGAGAAATTATTTCAAATTTAAAGCCTTAGATACAAAAAGTACTTGATTTTTAGATAGATAAACTATCTCAAAATTTTTAGAAAGAGAAACTACTACAAAATTTAAATTTTTATGAGCCAAATTATCTCAAAGTTCCTAGAAAGGGAAACTATCTCAAATTTTAAGTTTTGGACATGGAAAGTATTTAAAACTTTTACAAAGAATTATCATACAATTTTTAGAGAGAGGAACTATATCAAAATTTTTTAGAGAGAATATATCTCAAATTTTATGCCCTAAAGATAGAAACTATCCCAAAAATTTTACATAAAGAAAGTATCTCAAATTTAAGTTTTAGGGAGAGAAAGTACTTTAAAATTTTTAGAGGGAGACTGTCTCAAAATTTTTAGAGAGAGACAATCTCAAATTTTAAGTTTTAGGTATAGAAAGTATCTCAAAATTTTAGAGAGAGAAACTATATCAAATTTTAAGTTTTAGAGATAGATTACTTGAAATTTTTTAGAGAGAGACTCTCTCAAATTTTAAAATTTAGAGAGAGAAACTACCAAAAAAATTTAGAGAGATAAACTATCTCAAAATAAGAGAAAAAAAACTATCTCAAATTTAAGTTTTAGATAGAGAAAGTACTTGAAAATTTTTAGAGAGAGAAACTATTTCAAGTTTTAAGTTTAGAGAGAAAGTTTCTTAATATTTTAGATAAAGAAACATATCAAATTTTTTATAGAGAAACTATCTCAAATTTTAAATTTTAGAGATAGAAACTAACTCAAACTTTTAGAGAGAAAAACTATCTAAAAATTTAGATAGAGAGACTATATCAAATTCTAAGTTTAAAGACAGGAAGTACTTAAAAGAGAGAAACTATCTCAAAATTTAAGTTTTAGAGAGAGAAAATATATTAAATGTTAGAGAGAGACTATAAAATTTTAGAGAGAGAAACTACTTGAAAATTTTTAGAAAGAGAAACTATCTCATGTCTATCTTTAAATTTTAGAGAGAGAAAGTTCATTTTAGAAAATAAACAGTCTCAAAATTTTTAGAGAGAGTATCTTAAATTTTAGATAGAGAAAATATCACAAAATTTTAGATAGAGAATGTATATCAAAATTTAGAGAGAGAAACTACTTCAAATTTTTTGGAGAGAAAAACTTTATCAAAAGTTTTAAATAGAGAAACTATCTCAAATTTAATGAAAATTTTATATTATAATAGAGAACCCAGTTTCTATGTGGCCAAGCCCACATATGTAGAAATGTGGATCTCTTAATAATTATATTTTTGGCATGTAATCTCTAACATAGAGATCATGAATATGAAAAAATAAACAAATTTAAAAATTTTAAATAGTAATAAAACATTTTGACCATTAGCTTCCATTGTTTTGAGATGGAACACCTACTTGCGTCCATCTTTAAGATGAAAGCTTTCCATTTTCTGGACTGCATATCTAGAAATACGGTCCAGCCCGCATGAAACAATATTCCATAAATAATACAGTTAAAAGCATTAAAAAAAAAGCCATGAAAATGTATTGCATCCATGTACCGTACTACCATCCAAACAACAGAAATCTATTTTATAGAAAACATATTTCTCTTGAAATATATTTCAAAGGAAATATATTTTTTAAGACAATCTTTTTCTATGGATCAAAACGGCCCCTAAAATATTTTTAAAATCTCTTCACTCATCACTAAAATCACTTTAAAAAAGGAAACTTTGATTGGGAAGTAATGCAATTTTAATCAATTTCCCTCAAAGATCGACTTTTGACTATGTATTCAAGAAACGATTGTCATAGCTATTTTATTTTATTTTATTTTATTTTATTTTCTATTTATTTATTTTTTTATGTTTCACAAGGCAGCTCACAGGCGGCTTCAAAAACTTGTACAAAAACATGATCCCTCTAACTTTGTGCTTGGGCCATATGCTGCGGTTCTCTCCAAACTACCCAACCAATCCCCATAAAGAAATTGTGGGTAACCCAATAATGGAAAATTGTTATAGACCGCTCTTCTACAATATGCGGCCCAAAGGTATAAAGCATCCATTTTAATGGTGGATGCAAATAGGTGATCGATCTAAAAATAAATATAACTGACGGTTCAAAAATGCATTACAAGATGCACTATTTCCAAAACTTGAAATCGATTTTTTTTCTCATGTTGATGCATGTTGATGTCAAGATGATCAATTTGAGGATACTAAGGGACCTCTTCTAGTGAAAGTTTTTAGGTGGGCTCTAAATAAAAGTTTTACTCGAATTATTGGGGGAGATGGTTTCTATGCGGGCCTGGCAATTAATATTTTTTAAAACATAATTTCATCCTAATTTTGAGAAAATATATAATTTTTAACATGGAGATCATGAATATAAATAATAATAATAATTTAAAAACTAGAAATAATAATCATATCAAGAAAATAGTCCAAATAAGAACACAAATAATCCCACATAAGAAAAGAAACATGAATGACATACAATAGTAAATCATATCATTCCATGCACATCCACGGTCAAATAGACCATAAACAATGAACCTAAAGAATGTGTAATACACATATGAAAGTTTTTACAGATAAATTCAATTTAATGAGAAAATATAGAAGCCCATGGCAAGAGTTTATTGCTATAACTCCCTGATTCCTCTTTTTCTCTTTTCTCTTTTAACCCATCATCCTCTGGCCTTTCTCTTTGTCATCTTTCCCCAATGGCCCACCCTTCTTAACATGTCTCTTCACCAACTTAGCCTTTGAGCACAAGATGGAACCATTACTGCAAAAAGAGACGCTTAAATTCACTTGGTACCGAATTCGACTCGAAGGACAATCAAGAAAAACCGATGAATATACCGAATTCCACTCCCAGGACAATCAAGAAAAACCGATGCATAGCTCCAATCACTGTATCCAATCAAGTCACTAAGACGAATCCACTCTGAGCCCAAAATCTTATCTGAGAAGAAGTGAAGATGCTTTCGGTAAATCTTGATGGCAGGCGTTTTCTTCTTCATTGTCTCGAGAGGTGGCATTGAAGAGGAAGCTATCATCTACATTTAAGACGAACTTTTGTTTCCAAATGAGATTGGTTCCACCTTCGGTGTCGACAACCTTCGACTTGTGTTTTATTTGTTGGTGCTTCAAGTTTGTCTCCAAATGAGATCGGTTCCACCTTCGGTGTCGACAACCTTCGACTTATGCTTTATCTGTCGGTGCTTCTCTTGTGGGTGATCCGGGTGATCCAAAGTACCGTATAGATTTAGAACTTGGAGGGTTTTCGGCTAGCCAGCTCCTTTGGTGGTTGAAGTTGAAGCAGCTGAGCCGAGATGAAGTCACCTCAAATACCTCACATAAACAGAAGAGACGAGGGGATGAAGTTACCTCAAATACCTTCATGTTGATGTCACATAAACAGAAGAATGTGATCTTGGGACCTAGTAATGTAATCTTGGGGAATTGCTTGATTAGTTTAGGAGAATGAGTATAGTTATTATATATAGATGAGCTTCAGGAGTTATTACCTATGGAATTCCATTTATGTTAGGATTTTTTAATGATAAGTATGATTATCTACAAAGTCAATGAAACTAGAGATAAAAAAAAACATACAAATTTCTATATTTGCGTGTTCATAAAAAGGATAAATTCTCCTTCAAGAAATAAGAAGTCCTTAAATTACTACATTGCTCATGTATTTATTAAGGTAAGAATCTTGTCATTATAAAAGAATTTCTTAAAGGGATAATAAAAGAATTTTCTTGATCCCTTGGGCTATAGATTGACAACCGGACTTTATCAAGAAAACTTTATCTTACACTGAAAAACATTTTTTTCAATCAAATTTAATCAATAAATTATTATATACGAGCCTAGGGTTTATCTTTCAAAGTCTTCTTGCCATCATTTTGTAGCCTTTCTAAGAAATCGCTTAAACATTATTTTTGTTCCTCTTGTAAGGATTCAAGCTTGGGCTTGATTTATTAAAAATTTTTGATGCCAAATGTGTTTGAACCCTAACGTTGATCAACACCCAAACAAAAGAGCAAAGAAAGGAAAAATATATTGGAATAATTGTATAATAGTTTTACTCTTTTTACTGGGAAACTTGAGGAAAAAAAAAAACGCCCAATGAGAATTTTTAGAAGATATTTTGAAATAATTTTGTGAGCAAAGTGATAATTTTTTCGCCATTAAAAAGGGGGCGAAAAAAAGTGCACTAAGACTCTTTTCAATCATTTTAGAAGGAACTTGAGCTCTCATTTGGACAAAAGATCATGGCTCCCATTATTATTAAGGGAAAGCTTTCTATGCTTTTCCTACCGCCTAAACTTATATACTTCCCCTTATCCAACCATCCATTCTGAATGGACGGCTAAGATTGCCTCAATCACATTGTCACGTATCTATACTATTTTATTTTTAATGTTTTTTCTATAAAATATTTTTACACAAAAATTTGAAATCCAATCCTCTATTAAACTCGCACAAGCCAAAATATATATATAAAAAAATTATAATAAAATAAAATGACCAAAATACCCCTAAATGATCCAAGGGGTATTTTGGTCATTATATTTGATAAAAAATTTAATATTTTTTATAGGTGCTTCCCAATGAGAAGATGGCACTTACCAAATTTCATATTCATACAATTTGTATAAAATAAAAATTATATATTTTGAGACGTCGGATCTAAGATCAAACGGTGAGGGGCCTCTCGATCAAAATTGGACGGCTGGATGGTAGGGGAAGGATAGATCTTCGATGCTGTACGGGAAGTATAGAAACCTTTCCCTATTATTAAGAGAAGATTGAATGGCCTTATCGGAGATGGCTTTAGGTATCGTCTCGATGCTGAAAATTAAAAACCAATTATTTTTCTTGTAATTACTAGTTAAAATATTTGGAGAAAACTAAAATGAGATGTAACTTAATACAAATTGGCATGGTGCAAAACCATTGAATTCATTGGTTGCAATGGGTAATGTGTCTATTTTATTCAAAACTGAGTACATAAGAACCTAAATAATCCCACATAATAAAATGTAATCCAAAGCATAAGAAAAAATATAATGAACACACTCATGTATGATTTTCAAATAATAATACTAATAAAAAAAAGCGCAAGTTTTTGGATCATATTTCCTCGGTCTCTTTTGTTCCTTTGCATTGCGTGACGCTCTAGATGGATCAATTCGAATAGGACCCCATCTCTATCGTCAAATCCCGACCAGAGAAGGAGGAGATGATCCATACCACTGTATTGTGCTAAGCAGCAACCATCACCACGATCCATAGGCATTGAATGGTGATGATGGATGATCAAGCTATTTATTCATAGTTTCCCAGAAATTAAACGGGGGGCTTCAAAAAATTGGTGGAGTATCCATACAAAATGGAGGCCAATGGAATAGAATAAAATTCACGATAATTATTGTGCAAGATTTTTCAGCTGCTTTGTACATTTCAAAGAAGAAATATAGGAATTGATAATTTCAACAAATAATCAAGCAAAATTCACCCTTCGATAAGAAATTAATGATAGTTATTTCCAAAAAAATGCCTACCCCAAGTAATTGGAAAAGGCTATGATAATGATGATGAAGATTTTCCAGAAAGATAGTCAGGGATGAATTCTAGCAAGGATTTCAAGAATGGATTTCTTGATCTTGATTTCCACCCCCAATCTAAGTCGTCCGATCAGAGCCATGAATTCAAAAAATCATGCACACCATACATAACAACAAAGTCAGTAGTGCACATGCTTAGCACAGCTCATTAGCATTGCTATGTTTGTTTAGAATAATATGGAACAATTTGTAAAAGATGAAAGAACAAAACATTTTCAGATTTTCACATTCTGCTAAAGATTTTTTGTGAGTAATCTGTGTTTGCAAAGAGGTATTTTATACGATAAAGTGGAATAGAGTTAAGTATCCTAATACAATGAACAGGGTTTGGTTTGCCATGCCTTAACACTGCAGAGCTGATATTCAAAATGCAAATTTTATGCCCTTTTACCATTGAAATTTGAAAGAAGCCCCCAAGCCTTTTTGTTTCTAGTACAAGTGCAATTGCCTACCACACCATTCATGTTGGTGATACTAACAGGAAGCTCTCCCAAACCCAGCCT
>NW_006499930.1:3328236-3353120 GCF_000471905.2 Amborella trichopoda | reverse complement strand
GACAAAGTCTATAGTTTTCTGAACTCTTAGAATCACATTATCCTAGTAAACCAATTTAATTATCCAAAACCACTTATATCCTATCCCAATTTGAAGTAGAGCCCAAGAACTTTCAAACGGTTCAAGAATCACCTGAATAGGATCTACGGATAAAAAGATATAACAAATAACAATTTAGTCCTTGTGAGACCTAACTGTTGAGCCGCGAGCCCGACTGTAACAGGCCCAGACACGGGCTGATGATGCAGAAAACGCATCTGATGATGCAGTAGACGCACTCTTTAATTAGATAAGGCTAAAACTTCAAGATAAATCTAAAACATTTAGAAAAAAACTCCAAAACAATTTAGAAAAAATCACCAATTGAATCTTATAAATACCCCCTCTCCCTAACCCAAAAGGAGAGAAAAAAAATGACCAAAAAAACTTTAGAAATTCTCAAAATTAGGAAAATTACCCAAAAATACCAAAAATAGGAAAAACCCTTAAAACAATTCCTAAAAATTTAGAAAAAAATCCTCAAAAATCCTCAAAAATCCCAAAAAATTAGTGAAAATCTCAGAATTCATAATCAACCCCTAAAGATTACAAAAACCTTAGAAAACCAAGGAAATTCTCCTCCTAACCTCAGAAAGACCGATAGCTTTAGAAAAATCTCTAGATTGAAAACCCTAAAGAAGATAGAAACCCTAGCCTCCTAAAGTCCTAACCCCCACAACAACTCTATATCTAACCCTTTACATCAGAGATCTGCTGGTCAACATTCGAATCAGAGAGGCAAAGAGGGCCGGTTCTAACAGGGGCGGGCCCTCAAAGGCTCAGGAATCCCGGTCCAGTTTGGCATTATTTCTTCCTCTCTCTTTCTTCTTCTTTTATTGTTTTGCTTCTTTTATTTATTTTTGATCTGTTAACTAGTCTTAAAATTTGTATTTTAATGCGCTAGATCATGCTGGTTCTGCCACAGATTTGAAAGTAGATATGCTCGTTTCCGGACAAATCTGATCTCAGATCTAAATTTGATCTGTCCCACTTTCTGTACCACTTTATTTACATCTTTTTAATTAGTTTAAAGTGTTAAAATTCAAGAGATCTTCATTGGAAGATCTTTCATATTTTCATCGTAAACACAACCATAATGGTCTTCTAGCATTTTAGGATCCCTCGCTCTCTGTCTCGATCTCACTTTAATCCTGATCACTATGCTTCAAATTGAGTGGTTAATCACATAATAGTTATATATTTTCGTTGTGGTTGTTAGGTGACTTGTGCCTGACCTATGAGATGAAGTTGGTGAGATAGTGGGAATGGAGAGAAGGCCTATTAGAAGCTGCCAGTTTCCTTATTCAAAGCCAGCTCTTAAAAGTGGTTGATTTTTTGTGTTCTATGAAATAAAGTGGGCTCTAAATAGATCAGTAAATATCATGACTATGGATGGCTATTCTTCATCTAGGTTGATTTTATTGCTAAAGGTGATAGAAAATCACCCACTGGATATGCATGCCACTTTTACTTTCTTTTCACTACAAAAATGACTTGTATAATCTTCTTGTTTTTCCTCTTTTCTCTCTGGAAAGGGTTAGGGTTTTCCTTTTGCTAAAAGTGAGAAAGGGGAAGAGGTGAGAAGGTGATTTTGGGTCCATGCTTGTGAAGAGGTTCCTAGATCATCCGAAGCATAGAAACACTGGTAAATCATAAGTTTGGGGCGGTTTAAATGAAGTATTTTGGTAAGGATTTTCACCAGTTTTTTTCTTCATTGAATGTATCCTATTGTAAATTTCTTTTTGATAGTTAAATTTTTCTTGCTGGCTTATCCGTGGACGTAGCCCTATGGGGTGAACCACTTAAAAATTGGTATTGTAGGTTGCTCTTGATTTCCTCTTGTGATTTGTTATTCTCTCTCTTTTTATTTTTCTAATTTTATTGCATACAATTCCTTGGGCTTGTTATTGGGATATCGATTTAACATACTTCTATTTTGTACATGTGGTGTTCTATGATTGGCTAATTTGGGGTTTATCTCCAACATTTATTTTTTGCACGAAACTTTTGTGGTCATGTTTGCATGATCTTTTTGCATTACTAATGTGTTTATCAACCCGTATTTGTGTAAGCTTTTAGCTGAACATCAAAAGTTAGCCCCTTTCACTGAAGTGCTCCCCATATGTAGTCGTTTACTAAAGCAACATACGTATTTAAACTCTCTCTCTCTCTTCTTGGATATATGATACATGTATTATTTTAATATGTGGGTTTTTCCTATTTTTCTGAAAATACGTGCTTTCAGTTTTCGGTTTATAATTTATACCTTGAGTGTTTTATATTCATGCCAAATACATTAGAAGAAATGGTTATGTGTTTAGAATTTCTTCACTCCATTAATTGCATTATAAAAGTTTCATGAATCCTCTTACTGTGTTTATTGAGACAATGTTAGTTAGCTTCATGATATAAAGAATACTTAAAAAAAACAGGGCATATGCCAAAAATTCATAAATCATTGTAAAAAAATATCTAAAGCATGAATATAATTTTTTTTAAATTGATTCCACATTTTCAAAAAGAATATTTTATCCTTTTGCCGTTCATTAGAAATTTTTGCTTCTTTTTCATTCAGACCATAGCATACCAGAGTAATTTAAAAAACAAAATAAAATTCTTCAGAAATATGATGAGTATAGGCTCCCATTGTAATTATTTTGCAACTTTCTTCTAGAAAATTTTAGGTTATTTCCACTGAAAATAACTACAAAATAAAAAAAAATTGCAACTTAGCAAAGTTCAAATCTTCCGTGAATCGTTTCTAATTTTCATCTTTCTTATGTCGTTCTTTTGCTTTTTGTCCTTACTTTTGCAAATTATAAAGGAAAAAGGACTTTGTAAGGATAGTCAACCAAATTAATAGAGCTATTTAACTAGCAAATTGAAATCCAAGTACCATTAAATCAAGGCAGACAATACTGAAACCATGCTCGTTATTTCGAATGATAAACAAAAAACCAAGTAAAAAGATCAACCCAATTAACAGAGAGATTTAGCTGAAAATTTGAAACCCAAATACCATTAAATCAGGGCAGAGACCCCTAAATCCATGAAAGCCTATTAATTCTTATTATGAATAAAAAAACAAGTAAATAGATGAGCCAATTATTAGTTAGAAAGATGGGTTTTCATGGGAAACAATGCTTAAACCAGACAAATATGATTTTTTGTAAAAAACTGTGACTTTGTCTGCAAGGATTTTTCACATTAGAAGTAACTGTCAGAGTTCTTGAGATTCACTTCACAAAGGTACATGTTATCTTCATTTAGCAGAAATAGTATATTGTATTTACATCTTAGAAAAAGAATACATACATACAAACATTACGAGTGTTTCATTTGATATGACATATTATTATAAATTCCATTTCATTTTTTTCACATGATTATGCAACATCAATGACTTTCTTTATCACTTATAGAATTTTGTCTATATGAGTAATTCATTTTGAGCTTATAGAACTTTGATTATTAGGTTGCGATGTCCAGAATGTTTCATCTGAACTAAAGATGCTTATCATTATCTCATGAAACTCATGATTTGAATTATAACAATGCCTTATTTTCTCATTGTAATTGTTAGGGTACAATTAGCTGTCTGTGTTAGTGGTTTCAATACTGGAAATCTTCGTGATAGCCTTAAAATATATTTTCATCTTTATTTATAAAATTTAAAACTTCAAAAATAGTGTAGATCGAGAAATCTATGAAAACTTGAAAATTGACAATCCAAAAATACTTTACAAAATATACTATTTCTAAAACTTGAAATTCATTTTTTCTCATGTCCATACATCTTGATCTCGATATAATCAATTTGAGGATATTTGGATATCAAAACAACCTCTTCCAACGCTCTCTCTCTCTCTCTAGGGATTCTCTCCAAAGTTATTTTCTTCGATAAAAGTGGGTATATATATACTCAAGTAGTATTTTAAACCTTGGATCTGAATCGATAATCAGCCACTTTTCTAGAACGATAACTGGCCGACATCGTTGTATAAGGAGGGCACCTTGTACAAACCTCAATATTTTTTTTTTATCTCTATCTATGGATAGTGAAAAAACAATAAAGGATTATCTTCACATTGAAAGATAGACTGTGTTAATTTGCTTTGTTTAGAGAGAGAGAGAGTAGACCTAGTGGAGGAAATCCCCATTGTACAATGGAGGTAAAGGATTCAAACCATTTAGTATATCCTTTTTGGACAACAGGATCCAAGCAAAGGTAGTTAATCATGTACCAAGTTAACATTAAAAGAAATAAACAAGAGTAGGGTTTGGGAGCATAGAGAAAGATATCATTTGGGTTATGTAAAGAGTTAATAGTAGGATCGGTTATGAAAAGAAAGAGGTTTGGGGGAGGGGAAGAGAATCAGTTTGAGTTTGTATAGAAATAGACTACCAAGATTGGTCATGTAGAGAGAGAAAGAGGGAGAAGTAGCATCAATTTTGTGTAGAGAGAAGGTGCAGCAGGTCGAGCACAGAGTAAATAAAGACGAATATAGAGGTTGTATGGCTTGTGAGTTTGAGGAATGATATAGAGGTTGTATGGCTTGTGAGTTTGAGGAATGAATATAGAGGTTGTATGGCTTGTGAGTTTGAGGAATGAGATGAAGACTGCTACGAATGGCTTTTTGTAGAGAGAGAGAGCATTTGATGTAGAGAAAAACTATTTATATATGGGGAAAATATCTATATTTTTTATTTTTAGGTTTCTTCTAACCCTTTGACCTATTTAAACCTGTTTTTTTAAATCAAACAACTCTAAAAAGATATGCCTTTCTAAAATCCTTTCTCTCAAACATCTCTCTTTCTCTCTCCCCGCCCCACTTTTCTCTCTCTTTTCCATCTCTCTACCTTCAAGAACTCTCCTCTTTCTCTCTCTTCATGTTTTCTATCTCTCTTCCGTTATTTTTATGAGCTCTACAAAACCCACAAATACGGGAGGAGAGAGATTATCAGGAGGAGAAAGCGAGGAGAAAGGTTACCAAGATAAAAGAGAGGGGTGTTTGGAAAACACAAGATGAGAGAGAGAGCAGTTTGGAGTATATATGTGAAGAAAGAGAAAAGATGGGGTTTAAAAATCGCATGTCTCTCTAACATTTGTTTAGGTTAAAAAATAGGTTTAAAGTGGTCGTGAGGTTAAAAGATATCTTTTAAAATTTTGGGTTTATAAAAAACTGAAACTTAAAAATTGGGAATATGAAGATATTTTTCCTTATATTTGTGTAGAGAGAGAAAGACTAGTAGGATTGGTTTTGTGTGTAGATATAGTGATAGAAAGCAAACTAGGTTTTAGGTTAGGGGTATGATTTCATATCATCCCGTCATCGTAACATATTAAAATTATAGTGCTAACCATGTTTGTGGTACTTTTATGCCCTAAAAAAGTACACACACCCTCTTTTCATTCCAATAATTAATTCCCAAGAACTTAAAATTTAATTTTCACCCTAGATGTGCTCAAAACGACTCGCCAGCCAACAATGAGTCTAGACCATCCATTTGATGAATTTCAAGATTGAGGCCTTTACGAACTGAAAATTAACTTTGTCTTTTTTAACATTGTTCATCTAATAAGAATAACGTCATGAAAAAATTTGGAAAGGAAGAAAAATCATTTTAAGGACTAGATCTAAGTGTCTCACCGAAATAAATGACACGTATTAATTGAGCTAAAAAAAAGATTTTTTATGGTGTCTTTTCAATTTTGGATTTTTTTTGTAATTGTTAATAAAAATAAAAAGAGTACATATTCAATAATTGAGGTCAAACAAACATCTCTAATATGGTTTTTTAAGATTGTTTCACTATATTGTAATACAACCATTGCATGAAGTCAGAAGAACGATTTCATGCAATGGTTGTATTATAATATAGTGAAACAATCTTAAAAAATCATGTTAGGGTCATTGTTTGACCTCAACTTTTAAATATATACTGTTTTCATTCTTATGAACAATTACAAAAATTAAAAATTTGAAAACATACTTTAAAAATTATTCTTTTTAGCTCAATCAAATTTAGGCCATCCTTTTTGGCGAGAGGCTTAACTTTTTTAGTATTAGATGAACAATGTTAAGAAAAAAAAAGTTGATTTTAATTTCATGAGGGCTTAGATCTTGAAATTCCCCAAATGGATGGTCTAAATTCATTGTTGGAGGAGGACTCATTTTGAGCATATATAGAGTACAAGATGAATTATATATTTTTTTAGGATTGATTATTGGGGTGAAGAGAGGGTGTGTGCAATTGTTAAGATCGCACAAATGCCACAAATATGGTTTTCTAGAAGTGTAGTTACATTTCTTTTTCTTTTTTTAGTACCCATATATATAGACAACACATGGAAGAACATGATGTTTATATTTATGGTATATTTTAGAGTACTAATACAACTAAGAGTTGAGACTTTAATGGTGTTAGAAATGTGGCGAATCAGACTCTTTTATCTTAGGAATTTATTTTTCAATAATGATATAAAAGCTATATGATATAATATATGTGAAATCTCATGTGGTTGACATGAGGCAATGCCATATACTAAGATCCATTTTTTGTGCTTTTATAGGACATTACACTAGAGAGATAACCCATTATCATTGGAAGGAAAACCCAGTGATGTGTTTGGATTCTTTGTAAGAATTGTTTTTCTATATTATGATGTACACAATTATTTAATTTCTAAATATCTTTTAGCAGATTGTAGGAATGCTTAGATGACATCCTATTATGTAAGTCATTAGTGCACTAATGACAGGTTTAGTTCATTATATAAGATTAACAGTTTGGTGACAACTTTTTAATCTTAATTAGTTGCATTTAAAGAAATTAAAGAACAGGTTATACTTGGATTTCAATTTCTATAGACCATGAATGCGAGGTTAACCCCTCAAGATAAAATATGAAAGAAAAAGAGATGAATGAGATCCACCAAAGAGTACTATCAATGTTGCCTATCACAGGATAATTTGGTCTATAGAATTTGGTATGAAACTTTAGGTCTCTCGTATAATTTAAAAACATAGCCAAATAAGTTGTTTGTCGATTTTATTTTATTTATTTATTATTATTTTATTGGAACTAAAAAACAGCTTATGAAAGTAATTTCCAAGTCCATATCCACTGGTACCCGCTCTTTAAAATTTGAACGTGGTTTCTACGTGTCCTAAAAACTAATATAGAAATGACTCCCTCTTAAAAATTCATGTTTGAGATAGACTTTAGAACTAATACATAATATCTTTAGAACTAATACATAATATCTAACATGGAGTTCAATTTTAAAAACTAAAAATAATACTTTTATGAAAAAAATGTTTACGCTATTATTATTTGTTTTTTTTTTTTTTTTTTTTTTTTTTTTTTTTTTTTTGTAAAAGACCACATATTTACGTAAGATTGATATTTTATTTCTCTATAGGCCCAGCCTAGCCTTAAACAACAATAAGATTGAGCCGGGCCACAAAAGCCAAGGCCGTTTTAGCTCTGCATGGGCTCGGGCTATCCAAGGCCCCACCCATTCTAAGGTCTTTCTCATTGCTTTAAATAACCGCGTGCATTGCACTGATTAAAAGATGTAGCCCACCCTATCTCCTTATCCCCATTATACACCCTATTTACTTAACGTGAGTGGATGCCTACTTGCCAAGCGCAGGTCTGTTGTCTTATCTGCCTGCACACACCTCATGCCATGCCTTGCCTTACTAAGTCTTAGAGAGAGAAAGAGAGAGAGGCCACAATGGAAAGGTCAAGCACGCACAGTGCGTGAGTGAGATAGAGAGAAATGTGGACCCAGTATAGGATGAGGCACTTTTACAGTGCGCTGAACGCATACATGTGCACATAATATGAGCCAGAGATTTATTTTTTTGGAAAATTATAGATACTTTCAATTTGTATTTCTCGGCATCCTCCTTTTCAATACTTTTGCTATCGCATGATTAACCTAAATATTGTTTTTCTTTACAATCACGTTTCAAATAAAAAAGTTAACTTTTTATTAACCAAAATACCCCTATTTTAACTCGTGTTTTCAAAACATCAAGCCCAACATGTACCGCCCGTCCAACATAAACAATGTGATAGACTGAGTTACATGTGCTGCCGGTCCGACATAAAAAATGTGATAGATCGAGTTTGTAAAAATTGGGCCAATCTGACACAAAAATAGAGCCAATCGGGTACAAAAATTGTGTTGGACCGGCATTGTACAAGTTGAGCTGGTCAGATCAATTTTTACCATATTGGCATAGAGAGAGAGTGACAAACATAGCAAAAAAAAATGTATTTTGGTTAAAGAATAATTAACTTTTGTATTTTGAATGGTAGTTGTAAAAAATAAAAAATAAAAAATATTGAAGTTAATAGTATGGTATCAAAAATACTTGGATTGAGGGGAGCGGAAGCGGGCATAAGTGAAAATTACAAATTGATGGGAAAAAAAAGAAGGCATTTTCTTCTTTAAAAATCCAACTCAAATGTTTGCATATAATTGAAGATAATGTAATTTGCAATAATGAGTGTGGTTAATGTCACACCATGGAACTATCTTAACTCAACCAATAGGGAATTCTGGGCCCCCCTCCGCCCCACCCCCCCCCCCCCCCCCCTCCCCCCACACCACCCGACATTATGTGTTCTCCTTAGGGGAGGGAACTAAGTACATCAACATATTCAAATCAATGTTTTCACAATGTCATAATTCATGGATGAGTGGCTGAGAATCTTTGTAATTGAACCTAATCTCATGCAAAGACAAAGGCTTAAAGTGATGGATCCTTTTACAATGGTGAGGATAAGTGTTCATGGCCGATGTCAAAGCTAAAAAGCATCTCTTCATGTCTTCATGAGAGTCTGTATCTGTGTTGCAATGAAAAGAAGGATTGAATTTTTTATTTTTTTCCTTGGGTTCTTATTTTTGTGGTTCTTCTTTTCTTTTTATTTGTTTAGGTGAGTGGTTGAGATGACTGTCCTCAGAACAGGATGGGATATAGAACTGAAAACTGTCCAATTTGGTTTTCTTGACGGTTGGACTGGTTGGGAATGAATTGGACTAATTATGCATCGTTAACTGCGTAAGTTTGGCCGTGAGGCAAATATGTTGTTGATGCTCTTGCTAAGAAAACATCTGCAGGTCCCGACGTTGCTGTTTAACGCTGTCGTCCACCGAACTTTATTTTTCCTTTATTATTTCAGGATATGGTACAAATGCCTCATGATAGGGTTGTAAGATAATTGTATTTCTTTTAATTCATGGAAAAAGGGGTAGGGAGCCTTCTCCTTCATTGACTTACCCAAAAAGAAAAAAAAAACCTTTCACTGTAATTGCTGGAAATGAATAAACAAGTCACGCAATTGATTTCTCTTTTCTCCAATCTGGTTTTTCTCTCGTACTTTTTGACATGGAGGTAATTCTGGTTCAGATTGAAAAGTTCATGGCAATAGGACATATTTGGCAGGAACCGGCGTGTCTCAAAGAGTCAATTTTCGACTAAGGAAGATCTCACACAAGTGAGAGAGTTAGTATTGGTTCTTAATTTACAGTGGGTGCAGTGCAATTTTCAATTCATGGACCTCTTGGATACTTTGGTCAGCTTCTCCAATGGACTATGTCAAGCCTAACATAAATGGAGCTGATTTTGCGAATCCAGTTTGAGCAAGCAGGGGGAACTATGTCAAGCTTAACATAAATGGAGCTGTTTATTCTTTTTCATATTTTTTAAAATTTTTAAATATTGTTTTAGCATTTATTTGGGCCTGGCAAGTTATACACCTTAATCACCAGGAAATTACTTTTCCTTTTGGGTAAATAATGAAAACAATGAGTTAGTTTAAAACTTTATGGACTTTTTACCAGAAAAAATACATGAAAAATGACATATTTCATAGAGAATGAAAATGTTAAATGCCTAAAGAGGAAAAAGGAAAATACAAATAAACAACCAAAGAAAGCAAAAGAAGAAGGGAAATGTTTCTATGTTTCTCTACAGCATAAAAGTTCTATCCTCCTTCTACCATCCAGCCGTTCAATTTTGATCAAGAGAGTCGCTCACCGTTTGATCATAGATCCGACATCTCAAAGTATTTTACTTTTATTTTTTTTATACAAATTGTATGAATATAAAATTTGGTATGTGTCATCTTCTCATTGGGGCGCACCTATAAAAAATATTAAAAATAATTTTTCGATAAATACAATGACCAAAATACCCCTTGAATCTTTCAGGGGTATTTTGATCATTTTATTTATTGAAAATATTTTTTTATATTTTTCGCTTTTTTATATTTTTCTATCAAAATAGTTTATAAAATAAAAATTAAAAATAAAATAATGTAGAGACATGACATTGTGATTGGAGCAATCTTAGCCCTCCATTCAGAAGGGATGGTTGGACAAGGGGGAGGATAGAACTTCTATGCTGTAAGGGAAGCAAAGAAAGCTTGCCCAAAGAAAAAAAGCAAAGATTGGCCACGTAGTAAAAAACTAGGCGCCGGTTAGGCCATCTACATCTAAGTTCCTCAATTGGTTAACATGCTAAAAAGAGACTGATAAATTCATATCCTCGCTTAATTTTCCATGATGTGTGTCCCTATCTATGGAGTAGATGTGGGGTCCTTATACCATTTGATAGCCTTAGCAGAATCTCGTTCTATTGTCACCCTATCCTAGGGAGATTATAGTTTTTTTAAGCCTTTAAGCACTGCCTAAAGCTCAGCTTACTGACCTTGCACAGGTACAAACTACCCTCCAAAACCTGCTAAATATTTGCTATTAAAGGAGTGTATATAGTCTATCGTTAATATGGAAGGCGTATATTGTAATCAGTGTTTGCGGGGTAAGAGTAGATACAATATCGTCTATTTTATGGTAAGTCTGGGTATAGTATAAATGTCTGTGACTTATTTTTATTTTTGTCTAATGTAATTGTCTATATAAGACAAGCTTGCATATTTATAATGATCAATGGACACTGAGTCTCTTCGGAGAAACCTGAGACTCTTCACATGATATCAGAGTCATATTCATCTTCGATATGTCCATTCATGTACGATCGAGTTTGTTAATCTGTTATTACTCAACCCTGTCTTGATTTAACCCATTTGAAAAATAGTCCTTCCCCCCCTCTGCTCATTTTACTTTTGGATCTTGATCTTAGGGTCTAGATCTGTTTGAAACTAATCCAGTTTGTCTAAAATTCTAATTTGACGGAAGATCTACCAAAAACAAGTACCGAAGATCCACCAGAAAATTAGAGCCTGATTCATCTTTGCCTTGTCCATTCATGTACGATCAAGTCTGCTAATTTGTTATTACTCAATCTTGTATGTTCCTGCCTGCCCTAAGACCCACTTCTAGATCCTAGAAATTACCAATTCGACTACCAATTCTATTGCCGCATCTCGGAACCGATCACCTTATTTGCTAGTAGTCATCGCCTTTGTTACCTTTATCACCTTAGTATTAGCATGTTTTGTTCCCATCGAACTCTCGCCTATTTGAGCACCATTTATGGAGTATTTGGAGGAGAGAGCTCAGAGAAAATAGAATATGAAAGGTCTTGCAAGCAATATCGATTGGGTCACTCCTCTTCCATATCGGGACAAGTAGCCACCGCTTGCCTTTTTGTCATCACAATCTCTCCACCATATTCTATTACGGCATCTTCAACAATGTCACTCAACATCTCAATGGAACGGCAGATCCCAAAGATGCAAAATCCATTCCTCGTTGCAATATCAAAAAACTGCACCCATACAATGAACCTGTTTGGGGTCCATGTGGTCCTTTTCTTGGAAACACTGGATTGAAGAATGAACTCCTTGACAAACCAGAATGCCTCTTATCTGCACAAGTCCATCTGCATTGCACAGTGTAACTCTATCACCTAGAACCCGCCGCTTTGCCACCCAATCTGAAATCAATCTGTTTCTGAAATCGGCTCTCAAAAACCCCCTCTGAAATCTCTAAAACCTGCTCTGGAATCCACTCTAAAATCTCTAAACCCGTACTGTCTTGCTAGAAAACCCCTAAGCCCACTGGGAAACCACCTGAACCCGCTGGGAAATCCCCTGAATATGCAGGTAATGTCCTTGAACTCGTTGAAAAAACATCTCTCAGAACCCAACTTTTCTCCCTCTAGTTTATCCTCCTAGTTCTCTCTCCTGTTGCTCTGTTTTTTGTTCTGTTTCCCTATTCTTTGCGTCAAAAGCCTTGTTCCCTTGTTTCTTCGTAAATATCTCTATCTCCCTATACTTTGCAAGGCGATGGAGCTTCCATTTTTATGCAGGCTTTTTTTTTTTTTTTTCCCCGTACAAGATGGGCAGACCACCTTTTACAATATGAAGAACCATTTACTCACACAAAGGATGGACCGTCTATTGCTGAACCTTTTTTGTTGTAGCGAAGAACCATTTGTAAAAAGTGCGCTGATGAACCATTCATTTTTTTGTTTTCCATCGAACAATCAAGTTGTGACATACTAATCTTTTTTTATCTGTTAAAAAAAAAGGAAGAAAAGAAAGAAAAAAAATCATATAATGTTCCTAAGTTCATCTTCTCGCCATTCTATTTTTGTATGATCGAGTATATTTGCTCGAGATCTTGTCAATTCTTGTTTACGAGCTGCTGAACCAATCTTGGATTGGACCATCAAAAACCAATCCACCATAAAAACCACTTTATAGGATTTTCCAAGCCCCTCACAGCCATTTCAGTTGTCTTGACTGTTTTTCTATATCATGGCGAAGATCTAAAGTTTTTGTCTGGTACTGAAGTCTGCTAATCTGATATTGCTCAATCTGCTCTATTTTGGCCTTCCATTCTTAAGACCTGTTGATTTGCTAGTGCTCGAGCCTTTCTTGTATCTTACCATTTCGAGCACTGAATCTAAGATCCAAATGTACTTGTTGATCAAGCAATCTGAACTTGTTCACCTGATGATTCAACTGCTCGATTATGAAATTTGTTGTCCGAACTATGTCTGCTCTCACTCAAAGCATCTTGCGTTTGAGGGGGAGTATTTAAGAAAGAGTATATAATCTTCCGGGTTATTATGGAAGGTGTATATTGTAATCAGTGTGTACGGGGGAAGGGTATATACAATATCTTAGTGAATCTGGGTATAGCATAAGTGTCTGTGATTTACTTCTATTTTTGTCATAAGTATTTGTTTATACAAGACAAGTTTGTACATTTGTTTACGATGAAAATCTAACAGATCTTTCGATTAAGATCTCTCGGATTTTGACACCTTAAACTAAATAAAAATGCAATAAAAGAGTGGTAAAGAAAGTGAGACAAATCGAATTCAGATATGAAGCCAGATCTGCCCGAAAACGAGCAGATATACTTTCATATCTCTGGCAGAGCCAGCATGATTCGAAATATGAAAATACAATTTTAAAGCAAATAAGCAGATCAAAATGAAATTAAAATAATAAAAGAAGAATAAAAAAAAGAAATAAATGATACCGGGCCGGATGGCCCGGGACTTCCGAGCCTCCATATCAGAACCAGTTCCCTTTTGTCTCTCTGAATTGGATGTTCACCAAAAAATCTCTCGTTGAAGAAGGGTGGTTATACCCTAAGGGTAGAACTAGGGTGATTGTGCCCTAGGTCTAGGTTTTCTTAGACCTAGGTTTTTTCTCAGGAGGCTCGGGTTCCTGAAGCAGTTTCTAGGGTTTTCTTTCTCTCGTGTAACTCTCTCTGGTTTTTTTCTCTAATCTCTATCTGTTCTCTCCTACAGTTTGATCTCTCTATCCCCCATCAAATGACCACGAAAAGAGGCCTCATAGGGGTCTGAGACAGATAAACTCACGTAATAAACAAATCCCCAGTCAAAAAGTCAAATTTTGAGGGACACTGATATGGGCCCAAATCAAAAAGTCTCAAAAATGAAACTTTTTTTTTTCTTTTTTTTTCTTTTTTTTTTTTTTAGGTGTGTTCATTAGCCTCTTGTGAAGCTACCACAAAAAAATTGGGTCAAAACAGATTTGTTTACTATTTTTAATGAATTTTTTTGTAAAACAGAGCAATTGCAAGATGACTTGGGCAAAACCACTGGTGTCCCCCAAACCAAAACTTGTCCAAATTGATGTTTTTCTATTTGGGTCAAAACGGATTTTTTTTTACTATTTTTAATGATTGTTTTGGTAAAATATGGCTTTTACATAAATCTGAATCTAAACAGGGTTTCTAAAGGGTTCCGAGTAGGCAAACTGGTTCTGGGTCATAGGATAGGCTGTGTGAACTATGGATTTAGGTTTTCTAGGTTAAATATGATCCTAAGGATTCAGGAAAATATAGAATTTGCCATATTTAAAATGGGGTGTCTACAATATTCATATTGATCAATGGACATTGGGCCTCTTTAGATAAACCGGAGACTCTTCACACTTCCTTTTAAAACTTCCATCAAAATTTAGCTTCGACAAGCCCTCATGAGGAGGTAGTCATCCATTAGTATTGACATTTCTTAGCCTTTTAAAGAAGAATATGTGCTTAAGATTATAGACAAAGCGTTCCCTGGGCATGTCTTTGAACTCCAGCATAGCTTGGGTTCAAAGAATAGAGGAAGACGTAATAAAGTGTTTTACGTCATCTATCCAACCTTGCCCTACAAAAGTTTTGTTACTCCTCTCCTCCCAAATGTGCCAACTAGTTGCAGGGTTTCTAAGTAGTTTCCATCAAAATTCAAATTAACAAAACCCTGTATTGATGTTTCCAATTGTTCAATCTTTGGTTTCTATGCAAGGTCATTATTGATCTCTCTTCAAATTGTATTGATAGGTCAATCAAGCTAATTTTTCACAATTCCTTTCATGATGTAGCCAAGACTATAATTGTAGCCATTTGGGCAGTTAAACTTCTACATAGCTTTGCTTTTGAAGGCTCTACCATTCCTCTTCATCTTGAGGACTGAAATAGTGGCCACCATAATAATTCTCTGTATTATACACCCAAATTTGGTAAATGGAGGGTAACCATTCAACGAGCAATTGGTCGACAGGTGATGGAATCACCCACTATACTCAAACATAATCCAAAACCCAGTACCAAATCTTAATGGTAAAAGAAATAGAAGAAAAGTGGATAAGTGATTGCTCTACTCCCCACAATAGACACACATTTTAGAGTTGAGGTCTCTCTATCTGAGGTCTTCCATGGTAAGGGGCATATCCAGTATGGCTAGCCACGTAAATTCTTGGTTTGTGCATAATTGGGAAAGCCCATATGGATTAAGCATGATTGATACTTGCAAGCAATGTTACTAGATTCGGACTGACCAACAAACTGTAGAAGAGTTTGGTCTATTTAAAATCGGTCTGACCATCAGTTGAGTATTTGAACAAGATTTTAAAATAAATAAAAGAAAAAAATAATAGTTGAAAAATATGAAATATATTAAAAAATGTGCAACATTATTTAGTCAGTCTAATTGATCAAAGCTACGTCGATCTACAGTTAAGCAAATGGTTTTTACCAATTTTATCCAAACTTAGTTTTTGCTTTAAACAAAACCTACTAAGACATCAATCAACAATCCAATTGGCAGATCTGGTCCAGGGGGTTATCATTACGCAATCCATAAGTAAAACTTACAAGAATTACTTGATGTTAGGTTCCGAGATCAGCGGGCCATATTAGGTTCTGTGACGATGGAGTCCTCTAAGGTTCCCGGACGGTGGAGTCCTCTTTGGTGTGGCAACTATAAAATTGATGTAACTTGCATAGGTCTGCAAAGTCATGAATTTCCTAGCTCACCTAGCCTCCTTCGCTACAAATGGTTCCATTGCCCCCTGTACATCTTTAACCATAGCCTCTGGTTCCATTGCTCTACCATGTTGGATATGGTGATTTCTAAACTCATCCACCTAAGAAAATTTCATATTATATAGGATTGGGATTGATATTGATAAGGTTCCTAAAGAAAATTTCATATTAATTAGGTTGTGATAATTTTGGATGAGTAAAACGCATTAATAAACGTTTGATACTTTGATGTGGTACTAATTTCACTTTATATGAAAAATTATTTCTCCAGTCTTTTAATATGGAAGTATTTTTTATAATTTTTAAATTATTTTGGTGCAAGTATTTTAAGAATATATTATAATTAACAATTATATACACACCCATACAAAAAACAATGTATCAATATTCACTTATTTTTACAAAGTAATGAAAGTACACAATGCACTACTCTTAATTTCTTTAGAAACTAAAAAAACACTATTATTAGATATTTATAGTAAGTTTTTAAAAAAGTTTTGGCACAAAATTTGCTGATTCGGCTTACTCTCCAATCTGATTTACCAATCCAACACGGGTATGGGTGTGGATGATTCAGGTCACCGATCCATTTTTCTAAATATTTTATGAGAGAGAGAGGCAGTGGCCGGCCTCCCCTTAGATAGGAGAGTTTCCTATGGAAATACACACTATTATGGTGCCTCATATAGATTAAGAAGCAAGTTTGTTGTGGAGAAGCGGTTCCCATAGAGATTTTGGGTGGTTTCTCTAGATAAAATCTCGGTTTCTCTCAATGTTCTCTTCCTGGATAGTAGTTTAGCTTCCTGGACAATAGTTTAGTTGTGGATGGTTTAGCTGTGGAATAGATATATGTATCTTATGGACAGTGGTTTAGCTCGAGAATAGAGATGAGAGATTACAGTGGTACCGCTCGAGAGGGAAGGTCTAAAAAGGTTTGCTCAACTGGGTTAAAGATGTAATCTATATTCTAAAATCTTTAATCTAACTTTCTTTAGTATAGTGGATTTCAGTTTGATATGTCGGTAGATGTAGCCCTCCTGGGTGAACTACGTAAATCTTTGTATTCTTGTGAGTTATGTGTTTCATACTTCATTTCTAGTATTAATCTAAGAGGACTATTAAATACTAACAGACAAAGCACTCACGAAGAGAACTATTAAATACTAACAGACAAAACAATCACGATATTATAGGTTACGTGGTTGTTTCCCTATCCAATCGCATGGATTAAAAGATGCAGCCCACCCTATCTCCTTGCCATCCCCTTGTACTTCATACACCCTATTTAGTTAACATGAGTGAATGCTTACTTGCCAAGCGTAGGTCTTATGTCTTATCCGCTTGAGCACAGCTCATGCCTTGCCTTACTAAGTCTCAGAGAGAAACACAGAGAGAAAGGCCAACATTGTCAAGCACACATAGTGCATGAGAGAGAGAAACAAATGTGGACTCGATATGTGTATGAGGCACAGGAAAACTACAGTGCACTAACACATACATGATAATAGTAGCGAGAGAGATTTATTTTTTCGAAAAATTATCGATACCAGATTTGTATTTTCTTTACATCCTTTCTTTCAACACTTTTGATATCATATTATTAACCTAAACACTATTTTTCTGTGTAACACACTCTCAAGTAAAAAAGTTAATATTTTTACACAAAAATACCCCTCATTTTAATCCATGTTTCCAAAACATGACGTCAACATGTGCTGCCGGTCGGGCATAAAAAATGTGACAAACCAAGTTTATAAAAATTGGGTGTGGATGATTTGGGTCACTAATCCTTTTTTCTAAATATTTTAAGAGAGAGAGAAGCAGTGGTCAGCCTCCCAACAGAGAGGAGAGTTTCCTATGGAAATAAACAATATTATGTTGCCTCCTATAGATTAAGATGCACGTTTGTTGTAGAGAAGCGGTTCCCATGGAAATTTTGGGTGGTTTCTCTAGAGAAAGTCTCAGTTTCTCTCAATGATCTCTTCCAGAGTAGTGGTTTAGCTTCCTGGACAATAGTTTAGTTGTGATGGTTTAGCTGTGGAATAGATATAGGTATCTTCTTGACACTGTTTTAGCTGGGGAATAGAGATGAGAGATTGACCGTGGAACTACTTGAGAGGGAAAGTCTAAAAGGGTTTGCTCAACTGGGTTAAAGAGGTGACTCTATGTTCCAAAATCTTTAATCTAACTTTTATTGATATGGTAGATTTCAGTTTAACTTGCCAGTAGATGTAGCCCTCCTAGGTGAACTACATAAATCTTTGTGTGCTTGTAGGGTGTGTGTTTCATGCTCTATTTATCGTATTTATCTAAGAGGGCTATTAATGATAAAAGACCAATCGCTCACGATATTATAGGTTAAGTGGTTGTTCCCCTATCCAATTGTCCAATGGAATGGATTTGCCATTTACCACCAAGAATTGATAATATCTTGAAATAAATGACCGTCAAGAGTTTAGAGCCGCCCTCTAAATTGGGCAGGCCCACAAAAACCAAGGTTGTTTAGCTCTGTCTAGGCTCCGGCTATCCCAGACCAGCCCCTTTCTCATTGCTTTAAATAAGCACGTGCATTGCATGTGTTAAAGAGGGTAGTAATTTCATGCAATAGTAATATAATGCAACAATCTCAAAAAACAATGTTGGGCCATTTGTTGATTCAAATTTTAAAATATGCCCTCTTTTCATTTAAATGAACAATCACAAAAAAGAAAAATTTGAAATGCAACCTAGAAAGTATTTTTTTAGCTCAATTAACACATGCCATCCATTTTGGTAAGATGCTTAAATCTAGGACTTAGAAGGGCTTTTTCCTTTTCAAATTTTTTAGTTGGCTTTATTATCATTAGATGAACAATGTTAAAAAAGAAAAAATTGATTTTGAGTTTATGAAGGCTAAGATCTTGAAATTCACCAAATTAATGGTCTAGATTCGTTGTTGGAGCGGACTCATTTTGACCATATCTAGGGGTCAAATTGAATTTTATTTTTTGGGGGATTGATTATTGAGATGAAGAGAGTGTGTGTAAAACTTTGGGTCGTACAAATACCAGAAACATAGTTTTCTAAAAGTATGGTTGCGTTATACTATGATAAAACCGTTCCATAAAATCACTGCCCATTAAAAGATGCAAGGCCACCTTATCTCCTTATCATCCCCCTTGTACTTCATACACCCTATTTAGTTAACATGAGTGGATGCTTACTTGCCAAGCGCAGGTCTTATATCTTATGTGCTCGCACACAGCTCATGCTTGTTAGAATTTGAGGGAATATAAAAGGGAGAGAGAATATTTACATGGTTCAAGCCAACTTATTTCCACATATCCAAAGCCCCAATCGGCTATATCTTCATTATATTGGATGAATGTTTACAATAATAAGTTCATATTTATATAAAAGACAATCACACGATTAGATGAGATAATTATGGTATGATAACTTGATGACCAAGTAACTTAGTCTCTTTCTTCTAGATACCTACACATATACATCCATTGTGATGTATATCAATATGAACCCAAGATATCTATATCCCAACACTCCCCCTCAAACTCAAGATGCTTTGACACAAAGCAGCTCGATAATACTAAGTTACCAAAAAAAAAACACATGTTACCATGGTCTTCCAAGAAAGAACCTTTCTTAGGCTCTCTACTGCCTTTTAGAGACTTTCTCTCTCTAAGGTCTTTCAAAAAACAACCATTATTGGGCTCTCTACTTTCTTCTCTGAAGATCTCTCTCTTCAGAGGCTTCTCTAAAGTTCTCTCTCTTCAGAGGCTCCTTTTCTTTCTAGATGCTTTCTCTCTCTAAAAGAAAAAGATTTTTTTTTCTCTCCCTTCAAAACATCCGAGATCGAGTAACGCAAAACTCGACGATCATCACACAGGATGGAGTAACGGAAAACTTCATCATCAAACAAGATCAAGGAACGGAAAACTTGATCATCAACTAGGATCGAGAAATCCGTTCATCTTTATCCCCTCATCTAGAGACAGAACTCTTGATCAACAACCAGGACTGTGAAATTCGATCATCTTCATCTCCTCATCTGGAGACGGAACTCTTGATCACCAACCATAACTTCCATTTGCATAGTAATTGGACTGATCCAAAATCAGAATTTTCTTGTCCACATAGCCGTTACATTAGAGATGTTGATTTCATCTCTACTCATCTCATCTTCATATCTCATATACTATCCCCCTCAAGTTGGGTGTGGATGCGAAGAAATACCCAACTTGCAAAATACAATTTTTTTTTTCTTTTGAGTACAACCATATCAAAAAAAAAAAAAAAATGCCAATAAAATTGGGCTTTTAGACAAAAGCCCACATCTCAAAAAAAATACCATTCAAATTCATATTTAAGTGGCGATTGTCTCCTTCACCAACAGATTCATGTGCTAATCCGAAAATCTTTGCAAGACGATGAAGAAGCATGCTGTGGTAAGGATTCATTGGTACGAGCTCCAAGACAGCCTCGAAGCATGTATTTCATTGAAGGAATTTGACTAGGACATCTTCTATTAAAAGAATGAGATGCTTACAATGTAAGCTATCTTTAATAAGAAAAGCCAATTCTTCCACCATAGCAATTGATCCATGCCAATGATTTATAGGTCAAGGGTTGCAGTTGAAATTTGAGACAAGGAACGTTGGATAATATTCAAGGGTTGCAGTTGAAATTTGAGACAAGGAACCCTGGATAATATTCAGCACTCGCTTCACATCGCCATCGTTCACAGGGAACCCTATAATCACCATCACTTCTCTCTCCCTCTTTTTACCAACTCGATCCTCAGACATCATGGGAGAAAAAAGGTCATGCTACCAACACATCAACAAAGATCGGTGGTTGCAGATGGTCTTGAAATTTCCCAATATCAGATCTGAGCCGAGGAGTCTATGGCTCTGATACCATGTTAGAATTTGTAGGAATATAGAAGGGAAAGAGAATATTTACGTGGTTCAAGCGGAACCCTTACTTCCATGGATCCAAAGCCCCAACCGGCTATATCTTCATTATATTGAATGAATGTTTACATTAATAAGTTCCTCTTTATATAGAGGACAATCACACGATTAGAGGAAAACTTGATGACCAAGTAACTTAGTCTCCATCTTCTAGATACATAACCTTATCAAGAGATATATACATATACATCTATAGTGATGTATATCAATATGAACCCAAGATATCTATATCCCAACAATGCCTTGGCTTACTAAGTCTTAGAGTGAGAGAGGCCATGATGGAAAGGCCAACATTGTCAAACACGCATAGTGCATGAGAGAGAGAAAGAAATGTGGACCCGATATGAGTATGAGGCACAGGAAAACTAGAACACATACATGATAATAGGAGCGAGAGAGGTTTATTTTTTCGGAAAATTATCGGTACCTCCAATTTGTATTTTTTTTTACATCTTTTCTTTCAACACTTTTGATATCACATTATTAACCTAAACACTATTTTTCTGTGTAACAACCTCTCAAGTAAAAAAGTTACTTTTTTTAGACAAAAGTACTCCTCATTTTAATCCATGTTTCCAAAACATGACACTCAACATGTGCTGCCAGTCCGGCATAAACAATGCGACACACCAGGTTTATAAAAATTGGGCCAATCCGACAAAAAATGTACCAGATCAGCACATGTTGGACATAGAGCCAGTCGGGCACAAAAAATGTGTTGGACTAGCTCTGTACAAGTTATGTCGTCCGAAAACATTATGTGCCAGACCGGCTTAGAGAAAAAAATATATATATATGGATAAAAAAAATAGAGGGTATTTCGGTGCAAAAAAAAAAACTTACTTACAATCGTAGTTGCAAAAAATTATATTGGTAAAAAATTACATTGAGGTTAAAAGTGTGTTATCAAAATGTTTGGGATGGGAGGAGGGGGAAGAAGCAAAAGGCGCAAATTCATGGGGGGTATGTATAATTTTTTTCCTTTTTATGTTTTGATTTCAATAGAAAGCAGGAAGTGATTTCTGGAAGAGAAAGTAACCATTCTAACGGGCTCGGAAACATACATAGAGAAAGAGAGAATAATAGAGAATAACGTGCTCTAGAGTTATACTCCATTTGTGTAAAGGCAGGTGAAGGAATCCGAGTTTGTCTTTTATAGAACCCAAGCATACCTACTCAATAAAATTTAGAGCATTAAACTTCACTTTTCTAGTGATATTTATTATTTATCTATCTATGAGAAGGGGAAAAAAAAAAAAAGGCATTTTTTTCTTTAAAAATCCAACTTAAATGTGTGCATATGATTTAAGATAAAGTAAATTGAAATAATGAGTATGGTTAATGTCACACCATGAAACTATCCTTAGTCAACCAATGGGGAATTCTGGCCCCCCACATTATCTGTTCTCCTTATGGGAGGAAACTAAGTACATCAACATGTTCAAATCAATGTTTCCACTATGTCTCAATTCATGGATGAGTGGTTGAGAATCTTTGTAGTGAACCCTAATCCCATGCAATGACAAACGCTGAAAATGATGGTTCCTTTTACAATGTTGAGGACAAATGCCCATGGTCCCTCTCAAAGCTAAAAAGCATCTCTTCATGAGTGTCTGTATCTTTGTAGCAAGGATGAGAATGATTAATATTTTTTTTTTTTCCTAGGGTTCTTATTTTTGTGGTTCTTCTTTTCTTTCTATTTGTTTAGGTGGGTGCTCGAGATGAATGTCCTCAGAACAATATGGGATATAAAACCGCAAATTGTCCAATTTGGTTTTTGGGATGGTCAGACCGGTCGAAAATGAATTGAATTAATTATGTGTTGTTAATTGCATAATTTTGGCCATAATTGCTGGAAATGGATAAAAAAGTCACATAATTGGTTTCTCTTTTCTCCCGTCTGGTTTTTCCCCATTACTTTTTGAAATGGAGCAAATTCTGGTTCGGAATGAAAAGTTCGTGGCAACAGGACATACTTGGCCCAAAAAACTGACTGGTCTCAAAGTGTCGGTTTTCGACCAGTGAAGAATTCACACAAGTGAGAAAGTTAGTATTGGTTATTAATTTACAGTGGGTGCAATTTTCAATTCAAAGAGATCTTGGATATTTTGGTTATTTATTATTTTTTATATTTTTTTACATTTTTTAATATATTTTTTAGCATTTATTTGGACCTGACAAGTTGACAAGTTGTATAAGTAAATTGCCAAGAAATTACTTTCTTTTGGATGAATAAAAAATTTGTGATTTTTTTTAACATAGAAAATACATATAAAGTGACATGTTTTTGGAGTACAAAAGGAGCCAGAGAAATAATTTATCTAATATTGTTCTAGATTTATGTTATTATGTATATTTATTTTGTATGTACTTGGTGCACTTTTTAAAGAGAAAAGTTTATATAGAGCTGAGGCTCTAACCAATCAAATTGGAACCTATCACAAAAAATTTATTAGAAGAGGTTGTTTTGATGTCCAAATATTTTCAAATTAATCATCTCAACATCAAGATGCTTGGACATCAGAAAAAAAAAATGGATTTCAAGATTTGGAAATAATATATTTTATAACGCATTTTTTTACTGTCAATTTTCAAGATGTTTAAGTTTTTATAGATCTGCCGATCTTTACTATTTTTGACGCTTTAAACTTTATAAATAAAGATGAAAATATATTTTTAAGGCTATCACAAAGATTTCCGGTATTAAAACTACATATCTTGATACTATTTGATTGTTTAGAGCCTAGGCTCTCTACAAACCGCACCCCTTTTTAAAACATAGTAAGCCTCAATCACTCTATCATCTACACAAACTTTCCCCTTCTATAAAAAGGTCTGCAAAAATTATTTCAAAGGAAAAAAAAAAACACTTTCCATGTTGCGGGAAATATAATATTAAAGAATTCAGTATATTTTTGTCGACATAAAATTTAGAGAGTGTTTCGAGGTTTCAAGGAAAGGGTCGATACTGTCATCTCATTTAACAATAGAACGTCCACAAACCAGGTGTTTGATGTTCCATGCCTTGTGCGATGGATCAGAGAAGGGTCAAAATTATTGTTCATTTTGGAATTTAGTACATCATATGTCTAATGGTTTAGATTAAATAAGGGTCGATCTGATGATCGCGATATCATTATATGATGTATATATTTTTAAAAAATATGAAAATATAATAAAAATATCCAAAAAAAATTTGACATAAATAAATTAACCAAAATGCCCCTTAAAAGTTTCGAGGGTATTTTAGTTAATTCATTTTTTACGAATTAATTTTTAAATATTTTTATTAGATGCGTCTTGATGAGAAGAATGAATATCTACAATAGCATGTTATTTGGATTTGTAGAAAAAACAATTAAATTAAAAAACGAAGTGATGTCGTGACCATCAAATCGATTTAGATTCAATCAGGGCTATTGGGCTCATATGTTCATATACATATTATATTAGAAAGATGCTAGGGTCAGCCCACTAGCTGATGGAATAGCATAAGCCCAACGATCAAGATTGAAACAGGGCCGATCAGACGGTCAGGACTATATTTCGGTAATATAAGTTTGATATTTTTTATATAAATCCAAATAACATTAAATTTGGAGCATCATCTCTTCTCATCAAGGTGCACCTAATAAAAATATTAAAAAATAATTCACATAAAATAAATTGACCAAAATACTCTTGAAATTTTTCAGGGGGATTTTGATTAATTTATTTATACAAATTAATTTTTTTGATATTTTTATTAGATTCTACTATTTTTTAATAATAGACGCTCAAAATTTTAAGTGATTTGGATTTGAAAAAATAAAAATTAAAATTCATATGTGAAATACAATTGTAATAATTGGATCGACCCAAATTTAATCTGACCCATTGGACTCATATGTTCATATGAGCTAGTGGGCTAATATCAGTATATATATATATGATCCTATAGGACCCTCCCCTCACCCATGTATATAGGACCTCAAAAAATCATCATTAAATTTAACACGGATCTATAGAAAAGTCAAATCTCGCACCCATGTGATAACTATTCTAGAGATCCATGTCAACTTTAATGGTATTCATTTAGAGTCCTACACGCATGA
>NW_006499930.1:3307953-3323832 GCF_000471905.2 Amborella trichopoda | reverse complement strand
ATAAGGTACGGTACGTACTTAAGTTACGTACCGTACGTAGTAGGTAGGTAGGTTAAAGGAAAGTAACGTAACTAATAGTATATAGTTATGAGAGTATATATATATATATATATATATATATATATATATATATATATTTCACCATTTTTTTCCGACAAATATTACTTACAAGCAGCCTTGTTACAATAATTCTTCCTTCAAGAAAAAATAAAAGTAAAACCAATAAACTAATTTTCTTTAAACAAATAAAATAACCATTACTTTTCATATTTGGGAATGTAAGGACAATATAATTGAAAAATATAATAAATAAAAAACGAATGCCAGAGATTACCTCAACCGGGTTTGTTACATCCCACACCGAGTCACCATCATCCGATGACATAAGATCAACGAACAACCTTCAATCTCAATGGGAGAGCAAGTTTCAAGGTAAACCCTCTAATGGAACTAAGAACGCCTCTTGATCACAAAATTTGAACTTAGGTACAAATCCACAATACCTAGTTTAAGCAAAATAGCATGTACTTGCTACTGCCCAACCCTTTGGTTCATCAAAGCAATATGAGAGAGAGATAGCACACCATCTAGGTGGGGCGTGCCCCTTAGTATGATCTAGAGAGAGAGACTTCTAGGGTTAGGGCATGTCCCCAGTTGCTATCAAAGAGAGAGAGAGAGAAATATTTAGAGATTAGAAAGATATTGTTGTGTAGAGAATTATGGGCAAGAAGTCCTCTTTTTATAGTGAAAAAAAAGGATAAAGGCTTTTTAGGATTTCTATGGCTTGCATCTTCTTGTGGATTGAATATGAACTATTGATTATGGTTGACTTGTGGGGTAAGATATTTAATCCCACCATTCTATAGATGAGCTATCAATATGCTATGGAATATGTTAGATCATTGTTCCCTCGTTTTCTTTTGATCATTATCCCATCAATAGAAATTAAATAAGATAATATTAAAATCGTAGTATTGAGCTTTATCCAAAATATGTATATGCCTATCAAGTTTATAAAGATTCATTCAAATCTTCTTCAAGATAAAACATTTATCCAAATCTCACAATAGCTTGTCCTCCAAGCCAAAGTTATTACTCTATACAATAAGAAGCCCCTAAAATTATTACTCTATAAAATACGAAAAATTCGGGTGTGCCACTCATGAGAATAGGAAGCCCTAAAATTAGGGCGTGCCACCTACGAGGTAGCTTTGTTGGCCCTATCAATTTAGGCCATGGTGGGCCCATGTGTACAATAGGCCCCTCAATGCTATTTTAAATATTAATAAAATATTTTAAAATTAATTTAAATATTTAAAACATTGAAAAATCAACATTTCTCACACATGCATAAGTTTCACCTTTAAAGGTGATTCGCTTTCCCGAAACGGCTATCATTAAAAGGTGATTCGCTTTGGCCCCCGTCTCTGAAGGACACCATCGCACACAAGGGTTATACAGTCCATCGGCTCACTCATCCGGTTATACTCCGACCTCATCAAGCATGACCTATTAGAACTTTTATCGGATAGTTTTCTATGCCCATGTAACATAGGTTTTTTCCCAACCGACTTGCCTAGACTCTCAAGCACAGTTCAGTATCAGCAAATGTTATTTTTTTAGTATGGTCCACAAGGGACCATCCTCCCACTAAATTCATGTTCTATTTATCAAATGTTTCATTAAAACACTAATAAGGCCTTTAATGGCGTCAGTAAGGTGTAGCAATTATAAATTCGATGTAACTTCCATAGGTACGCGAAGTGATGAATGTCCTAACTCACATAGCCTCCTTTGCCACAAATGAAGAGGCCACTCTCTACTTCTTCCATTGCCCACCTGCACATCTTTAATCATAACCTGGTTCCATTGCTTGACCAAACACTCAGGATATTGTAGGTTAAGTGGTCCCCTATCCAATTGTCCAATGAAATGGAGTTGCCATCTCCCACCAAGAAGTGATATTATTATCTAGAAAGAAATGGCCCTGAAGAGTTCAGAGCTGCCCTATAAATGGCTGAAATGCTCGTCTAAAAGTTAATGATTAAAATAGAAAGAATATTCTATATTTGTAAGTACATCCAAAAACATTTGCTCCTACATTTGGAGAAACATAAGATATTAAATAAAGTGAGAGTTTATCAAAAGAGATAGAGACCGCATTGGAATATAAGGTAGGTCTCCCTAAACTCCCACTTTACCTTAACCTCTTTCTCCCTCTCTCTCTCTCTCCAGTTGAATGTCACAAGTTCATACCCTTATCTATGGCTTAATATATGTGGAATAGAATCGATCTAACTCGTTTCTCACTTCACAATTTCCCATTTCTTATAATGTGTTCTTGTTTCAAAAAATGAGAATATATTGATGAGATTCTTAGTATTTAGGTGTATTAAGGATAATAGGTATCTCAGACCATGTCTTCATTGACATATTCGTAGTGAGAGTTGTCTCTAATAAATTGCATTTTATCTTTGTTTATCATAATATTGATGATTAAATGAATTTAGAGGATGATAATCTCCCGTAAAACCTCCTACTAATAGTAATAAAGGATGAGGTTTCTGTAAGGCCTAGGCTTTATGAAAACAAAATAAAGCCTCACCTCAAATCATCGTCCGGAAAGTACTTTTGGAGGCAGAAATCTTTATGATGGTTCCAAAATAATTTCCAACACCAACAATAAAATTTGAAACTCAAAAAATAGTACAAATCTTCTGGATCTATGAATATTTATTTTTAAAGCAAAATGGACAGCCTAGATATACAATATACTTTGTTTTTAGAGCTTGAAAACCTAATTTTTTCTACAATCATAATATTCAAGTCGAGATAATTGATGTAAAGGTTTTCTAATGCTTAAATTACAATTTTCGATAAGTTATGAGGTGAGGATTAACATATTTTGATAGGCCTGCAACCCTATCAAACCATTTTATATTAATAAAAAGTTATTCATTAATAAAAATAGGGATATTTACTTTTAGTACAAGGAGGTCACAATTACTTATAACCATGCGATGTAAAATCTAATAGCTTGGGTGATATATCACAAAGTTCAAGAAAATTTCTTTTGAAGTTTAAGTTTAGTTAATAGAATAAATGCCACCATCTAATTTCACATCCAATGGTTAAGAATAATTGTGACCATCTTGTATGTATATTTTTTCATAAAAATAATATATTATATATAGAAGTCTATTTTAAGAGTTGTCACTTGGTGTGACAGTAAAAAGCTCAAATAGCAAGCGCAAGAGTGCAGGTTCGAATCCTAAGAGCAACCACTTTATGTCACTCCATCTATAAAAATTTAAAGGTTAAGACCCTTTCTAGCTCAGCCCTCGTGGGACCCTGTGTAGCGGACCACGGCCTTTTTTATACAAATCTCTTTCACTTTCGAATAAATTCTTGCTTAAAAAGACATACGATAATATCTCGTCAAGTTCACCACCGACAATATCCCCATAGAAACAAATGATTATTACCAAGGTAATAATAGCAATGACCCTTTTCGTTAGGATGAGGTGGTATAGAGCGATTAGCGTAGACATGGTGGAGGATTTCACGGGCCAATGTTGATGATCATCACAGGGAAATGAGGCAAAAGTGTACAAATTTTCACTTTCTTTTCTTTTTTCACAAAAGAAAAGTGGAAAGATTTTCAACCATCGAGTGTACAAATTTTATTTTATTTTTTGTAGGTTTTTTTTAAAAAAAATGTGGTAAGCTTCTACCCTTTGGTGAGAGAATGGAATCAGAGATCTCACCGTAAAGCTCGATAATATTACCGTTAAGTCCCCAAACAATTCTCAAACAGTAAAAAATCAATGAAGATTTGAGCCTCTATCGTTTGGTAAGAATGGAGTCATAAATATGGAGCTCAACAATACTACCCCCAACGCCCTATGTACAAACGTTTATTGTTTTCAAAAGGTAACATTAAAGCTTCTCTTGATTTTTCGGTCCACCACTTCTTTCCCACCCACTAACTTTCTTGATACCCTCACCTTTTTTTTAATTTTATTTTGTTTTTTATTCAGTTTTCCAACTAATAATTTTCTATCCACGCACTTCCTCTCAAATACCCTTTTGTAGGTCTATTGGGGCTTGATTAGAGGAGGTTATCATCATGAGTTTTTTTCCAACTAGGTAGGGTTGGCTACACAAAGTTTTTTCTGTTATTTTTTTATACCAAAGGTTATACCATTAGTGAGGTCATAAGTCACTATATTTTTTTCTATTATTTCTGACCATCTCTTTTTGGGTCTACTTATAAACAGATAATATATACTCAAGATTCATAGAGAGTTTTGACAAAGTTTTACATTCTCTCCAACCGACTTCTTTTTTGTGGTAAGACATTTAATTTTGATACAAAAAAGTAATCACCATTATTGACTGTTAGATGTGAAATCGAGTCTCTCCAACCAGACTTCTTTTTTGTGGTAAGACAATTTAATTTTGATACAAAAAAGCAATCACCATTGTTGACTGCTAGATGTGAAATCGAGTGATTGGTAATAAATCATTAACTGGCCTGAATAAAGTTTGATGCGCTTTAATTTATTCAATTTCAGGGCTCAAAATGATTACACTTGTCCATGCCAAAAGTAGATATTGTCCTGTGAAACTCTTGAATGATTTATTTATCTTGTGATAAATGTTTCAAAAGTTTTTGTTTTATTTTCCATGTGTCATTCAAGTTGCACAACGGCCACTTCTTCCATTGGCCAAGGCTACCACACCCCATATTTTTGGTAGTCGTCAGATGAACCCAAAACAATCCATCTAAACCGGGATTACCACATAAACAAGTATCACAACATTTGTGGTGAAAGCAAACCTCATGAGTGAAAAAATATGAGCGCCTCCACTGGGAATATAGTTTATTTCGACTCCCTCCGTCAAAAGACTTACTTAATAAGATTTTTCAATCTGAAATTTTGGAAACCACCTAAAAATCATTGTATATTATTCTTAAAAGAAAATTTTGAAATTTGAATCTCCTAAGACTTAGATCGCACCTTCTAAAAATTGGATCGTTTCTATGCAATCTTGATACATCATTTTTTTCAAGTGCTTAAAGGGTCCAATTAGGGGGAAAAATATTTTGAGGTTAATCTATGTATTAAATAAGTTATATCACCAAAATTTAGGCTCCTAACATTAATCCTAAGTGGAATTTACCCAAACAAGTAAAAGAACAGTATACTCTCAAGAGGGTAGACTATCTTTAGTGAAAAAACTATAATACTTGTAAGGGCAAAAATACAGACACAAACATACACTACTCATGGTTCGAAAAAGTTTTTATACCGTTGATAAAAGGTATAATTAAAATGCACCTCAAAAAACCATCGAAAAAAAGGTTGTTTCGATTTCGAAAAACCCTCTAATTATTCATCTCGACATCAATAATTAAATATGAAAAAGAAAATTTTAAGTCCCAAAAATAATGTCTTACAATACATTATCTAGACCATCCAATTTTCCAGATTTTGCGATAGTTTTAGATCTCCTTGATTTCAATTATTTTTTATATTTAAAATTTTATTGTTAAAAATAAAAAAATAATCTCAAGCGAAAAGTTTAAATAGAACGACAGCTCTAAACAAACCTCAAAAAATTCACTAAAAGAGGTTGTTTTGGTACCCAAATACCCTCCAATTGATCATCTACGCATCCAGATGCATTCAAATGAAAAAATAATGGATTTCAAGTTTATTAAATAGTGCATTTTATAACTATTTTTTTACCATTAATTTTTAAGATTTTCAATTTTCATAGTTATGTTTGATCGATATTTTTAAAACTTTAAATTTTATAATTAAATATTAAAAAATATTTTTAAGGCTATCAAAAAATTTAAAAAAAAAATGCGATTTACTTTGATTGTTTTGAGGTTCGGATCTATACAAACCGCACCAAACCTAAAAGTGCGTCTTTAAGGCTCCATACCAAGCACGCGCTTGTCGCCTCATATATTTATTCGCGCATCCTTTTCTGTTGCGTTCAGCGAACGCGGAAAGCAACAAAAAAAAAAAAGTAGACTAGGCACTACCAGCTGTCCTAAAACTTGGGGCCCACGTAAACAAGTGTCAAACGTGAGCCCCAGTACGACCTCTTTCATTGGTCGGCGTTTTATAGAATAAAGTCAGGTAGGACCCACGCGTGTTTTTACACCGTGAAATTTATATCACCTGCTGACGTGCTAAGTCGTACACACCAGGCAAGTGGCATAATTTACGGAAAACTCATAAAAAAAGCTGTAAATCCAAGATAGGTGCGATACTTGTTCCCGGAAATCACGCAAATCTTAAGAAAATTCCCTATTCACAGTTTGATAGGGTTGAAATCGTCACCTCATAGATACAAGGCAAGCTTTAGAAAATCCTCAATATTATGATGGTGAAAAAAAAAAAAAAATACACGTTTAATCTCTAAAAAATAGTGTACATTATAATAATAATAAATTGTTTCATGTAGGCTGGACGATATTTCTATAATATGCAAATCAGAGGTATAAAGTATACATCTTAAAAGATGGAGGCAAATGGGTGATCCATCCAAAAACAATTACAACTAAATTTTCAATTTTTTTTAATATAATTATTATTTTTAGTTTTCAATATTGTTTTCGTATTCAAGAACTTCATGTTAAATCTTATACATTCTCTAAAATTTAATGTCAAATTAGATTTAAAAAATATATTTATTACCAAGCCCACATTCTGTCTGCATGTAAATCGTGCCCTATAATAAATTATCTTGATTATTGCTTTAAAAATAAGTACTCATCAATCCATAAGATCTATACCAGTTTTTTAAAGAAAAAAGTTTATATAGAACCAAGGATCTACACAATCAAATTTGAACCTACTTCAAAAATTGCATTAGAAGAGATTGTTTTGATGCCCAAATATCTTCAAATTGATCATCTAAACATTAATATATATGGACATGAGAAAAAAATAAAATGCAAGTTCTAAAAATAATATATTTCGTAATGTATTTTTGGACCATCAATTTTCGAGATTCTCAAGTTTTTATAGATATCTCAATCTATACCATTTTTGAAGCTTTAAACTTTATAAATAAATACAAACATATATTTTAAAGCTATCCCAAATGTTCCGATATTGAAACTACATTTCTCGACACTATTTAAAAGTAGGCTTTAATTTGATTGTTTAGAGCCTAAGCTCTATACAAATCGTACCCTTTTTTAAATTTCAAATTTTTATTGTCAATGTTAAAAATTGATTTTAGATCCATTATATAAATTTTCATCACCAAAAGTACTTCCCGACTAATATTTGAAATGAGGCTTTATTTTAGTTTTATAAAACTTGGGCCTTATCGAAAGCTCATCCGCATATACATAATGCGATTGTTTACAAAGAGACTATTAATTGTTTTTTTTATATAAAATTCAAAATCATTCACTTATTAGATGTCAAATCGGATGCTTTGAAGTGAGTTAGGTGGAGAAATCTTTTTTTTTTGTCGAACTATCTATTCAATGGCAATTCTTACAATCACCCATTTTAAAATTTAAAAGACAAGAATGATGATAAGCTCCATATACCATAGATTAGTGGTCTCTTTGTAGAGAATCGCATATATAATATATCGGAGACGGATGGATATTTACCATGATTTTTCAACTTCATGGAAACAAAACAAGGAATATGTGGCCAAATAAATAAAGCAATGTACACAAACTTTGCCCTACCTATACACAAAGGAAAGCTTGAGAAGGAGGAATGAGGGAGACAGAAGTTCGAACAAAAGCAAGCTGGAAATTGCAGTCTCAGCCTGAGTAGGGCAAGCAGTGAATGCGTTGCGTTTATTTGTCATGACGATTTTGCCCTCGCAATTTCGGCAAAACTTTTGATCGGGGGCAAATGAAATCGCGGAAAGGGACATCCCTCCTGCTTCGCACTTTGGTTGTATCGCAGACCCTGAAAACGATAATAACATCATTTGTCGGTGTCCGCAAAATTGGAACGGGTTACTGTACAATCGGCCCCAAAGCTGTTTAACCGGTAAACCTTCCTATGGACAAATCCGAGAAGGTCAAAAAAAATATTGAAAAACTAAAAAAGATAAAAAAAAAATAAAAAACAATATACCTATGAAAAACATATAAAAAATAATTACAACAAAACACATTCAAATAAAATTAAAAATTAATAAAAAAAATGGATTTTAAAATCGATTTTTTAATTAAAGTGAGTATTGATGACAAAAACAATTGTTATAAATACATTACAAACTAACTTTTTTATTTTTGAGAATTTATATATATTTTTTAAATACCGATCGATCACCAAAACCGTCCAAAAGCAAAATCGATCACTAGCCGGTTCCAATCTAACCGGGTCATCTTCACGCCAATAAGTTTAAAGAGTGCCAACCGCCCGGGCCCGTGTCCGCGCCAGCGCTAGTTCTCATATGACCATATGCCCAGCAGGTCAAAAATAAATAAACAAAACACTAGACACTAGAAATAAGAGAGTGCTGGGCCAAGCCGAAGTAGACGGATAACCCAGGCCCCAAGCCAGGCCGGGCCTTGACATTTTAGGGCCAAGATATAGAAGAAAGAATTTGGAGAAACAAGTTCCTTTAAAAAAAGAAAACTAGGGACTTGTATGGAAGGGAGAGGAGAACAGAGAGACACATTGTCTTTCTTGGCATTTTCGAAGAGTACAAAGAAAGCGTTGGACAAAACACATGTTGATTTTGATTTAGAGAAAAAATTTATCGTGGAAAATAAGAATAAGAGGCTGAGACATTGATATTTAGATTGAAGGAAACAATACCCTTTTCAAAACCAAATTAGTGATTCTCAACAAAATTTTAAATCCTGATACAGAGAGATGATGGGATTTCGGCATCAGAAAATTTTAAATCAAAGAGGTAATGAGATTTCGGCATCGGCACCAAACGGAAAAAATGGAAATCGGCAAGTTTGTTTCAAAACAAAACAAAACAAAGAATTCCCCCGGTAGATTTCAGAATATCAACGGGTCCAATACATCTTTGCACCCCAAACCTTTTTTTAAAAAAGAATAACATCCTTTTATATCAATTTAAAGCTAAATAATGTGAAAATATTTGCACATCTTGAAAATATTTGCACATGTGAAAACGTTCGCACACCAATTGATCTCATAAACTTTTTCAAATAAAAATATTTGAAGGAACCAAATGTGCCCTTAGTGTTATAACAAGCTTCCCTCAATAATGACCGTACTGAGTTGATACTGTAGAATGACCGTACTGAGTTCATATTGTAGAGAGAGATGTACACGAGAGAGAGGAAGGTTTACAAATTGCACCTGAACAGGCAGGCAGAGAGTCGGACCACTCGTCATCACCGTGCATCACTAGAATTGAACGACTCAGCAAACACGTTGGGCCCCTCGGGAATACTCCCTTTGCTATCCTCCGAAGCCACACCTCTTCCCTCCCCGTAATAATCCGACCACCCCCGATTCTTGTTATTGTTACTATCCACCTCTCTCCACCTCTCTACACACTCCAACAGACTCATGCTCAGATCGATCCCTCCCTTGGTTGGGGACTCATCACCTCCTCCTGCAATGGGCTTCCACTTATCAACCAGCGAAACCAAGACCCCCACCACGTAACCCATGTTGGGCCTCTGGCGAGGCTCAGTGGCCGTGCAATGGCCAGCCAGCTCCACAACAACAGCGGCACTCTCGAGGGTGCTGGGATCGCGAGGCAGAGTGGGGTCGAGGATGGAGGGGAGATCCGAGGCCCGGCGGCGGAACCACACTGGGAGATGGATGTCCTCCCCCTCACGAGAATCGTCAAGGGCCTTCTTCCCTGTGACCAGCTCCATGAGCACGACGCCATAGCTGAAGACATCGGATTTGGTAGTGATGCGCCCCATCGCTGTAGAGAAAGAATACAGAGAGGGGATAGTTACTTGTACGGTAGAGAGAAAAATGTAGATAAAGAATAGATTTGACGGTTTTTCTTATTTGATTGCCCTTGCAGCTGTGGAGACTAGAGAGAGTATATCTATTACATTGACATTGTTGTAGACAGAAAGAGGTCAGGGTTAAATGATTCTCTCTAAAAATGAGTGCAGTGGGTCTGTTTAGTGATTTGAATATGACAATATGAAACACATGAGATTAAGAGACTGGAGTTATTTTAGTACAGGGGAATTGGGAGGTAGTATGGTGATAATTCTCTCTCCAGAATAACAACAATGGTTAATTGGGGACAAGCTGCAAAAGATCACTTCCACCACTGCTTTGTAATTCCCCAAGAAATACTTCTTTAGAAATCATATCTTTGCTAAAACTCTAATAAAATTCTTAGAGAAACTTTAGAAGAATTTATAATTACAAATTGCCCAGAAGTCGTTTGAAATCTCTGTACAATAAAAATGATTTGTAAGCCCCCAAGGAATGCCATCCCTAGAAAATCACATCTCTGTAAAGTGCACCTCCGAGACAGCAAGATAAATATTCAAATCATCCTAAAAACTCTGCTCAAAATACTGTGAACCTAAAATTCGACCCCATAAAAATAAAACAACTCACCTTCTCTAAATGACTCCTACATTTCCTAATCACCCAACCCTTCCCAAGTTGCTGCGAGATGGCTACCTCTAATTTTCCCCATTTCCTCTGTCTAATACTCTAATTCAAAGCAATCACATACAACACAGGGGAAGGGATACTTAAATTCCCTATTAAAACTCATTTCCCTGCCTATTTTGCAGATAATGGCCCACAATGGAAGAGTGAGAGAAGGGGTCTAGGGCAAAAAAACATACGCAACTAACTCACTAACTCAAATAGAGACATACATCCTCTAATTCTATATTTAAAAGCCACACTTCCTATGTCCAAACAGCACATATAAGAGAGGGAGAGAGAAGGGACTAAGTGTGCAACATACCCAATAAAATCAAAATGAACAGAGTGGAATACTTCTGCCAAATTTCTCTTTAAAAACCTTACGTTCATCAAATAGGACCTAACATGCCACCCCAATCTCTATACCTAATTTACGCAGAGGAGAGCCTAATTTTCACAGAGGGAGGAGGGAAACAGACAACAGTCGAGATCCTCTAGTTCTCCCCGATCAAACAGGTTAAAAAGCACATAAACATAGTCAAATAAACCAGAAAAAGAGCAGAGAGAAGCCAGAGCAAAACAAATGAGAGAGACTTACAAACATACTCCGGCGCTAAGTAGCCGAAGGTCCCTGCCAACTTGGTAACGCATGTATGCATCCCATCACCTGGTGCGAGCTTCACCAACCCAAAATCAGAAACCTTGGCCCTAAAATCATCACCCAACAAAATATTGGCCGACTTCAAATCTCTGTGAATAAAACTCTTATGAGCCAAACCATGCAAATACTCCATTCCTCGTGCCACATCTAACCCTATATTCAACCTCTGTTTCCAACTCAAAGGAGGCAACCCCATCTTCTCATGGTCAAAAATATGCCTACTCAATGCACCTTGTGACATGAATTCGTATACCAAAAGTTTCTCACTGCCTTCAACACAATAACCCAACAATGAAACCAAATGCCTGTGCCTTACTTTTGATAAAACACCAATCTCTGCTTGAAATTCATTGAGCCCAGTGCTACTAATGGTCCCCGAATCCATTCTCTTCACTGCAATTTTGGTGCCATCTTCAAATTCTCCTTTGTACACTGTTCCAAACCCACCTTTTCCAAGTTCATTCTCAGGTGCAAAATTCTTGGTCACGTCTCTCAAAATTTGAACAGAAATAGTAATATTTCCAGCTTCTATAACTTGGGTTTCAATGGTTTGAGGTCCTAAGCTACTGTGGCTACTTTGTGAACTACCGACTTGGTTGTTCCGAGCCACTGAAATCTTAAGTACCTGATCTGGATCTAATGGGTCTCGAGGGTGCACCACCACTGAGCCAGAGGCTCTGTCGATTGAACCCACTTTCTTCTTTCTTTTGCAAACCACAAAAACAATAATGGCAACGGCTAAAATGCCAACGCCCAATATTGGTGTCCCGATGATGAGTGCCTTATTACCTGAGGGTTTGGCGATTTGTACAGTGAAATTTTTTGGCGAATTGGAGCCATTTTGTCCGGAACTTGGAGAATCTGGCGAGCTAGGATTGGGAGGTGAGCTAGGATTTGGAGGAGAATCTGATGAGCTAGGGCTGTGAGGAGAATATGGTGAGCTAGGGCTGGGAGGTGGGCTCGATTCTGGTATGGGAGTATCGGGGTTTTTTTTAAACAGAGGATTATTATCTATCAAAACCTTTGTGGTGGTTGTAAAATTTGGTAAAGGAGGTTCCAAATTATTTGAGCTCAAGTCTAGAAGTTGGAGAGATTTCAGTTGGGTGAGATTAGGAGGGATCACACCATGTAAATTGTTAACAGACAGGATGATTTTCGATAAAGAATTGAGTTCACCAAGTAAAGAGCTCAGAGTTCCATTCAGATTTTTATGGGGAAGATTGATAATAGAAACATGTAACTGATTATCACATGTAATACCCAACCAGTTATTACATGCATTATTTCCAGACCAATCAGATGCTAAATTTAGAGGGTAATTGAGACCAGCGAGGAACCCAAGAAGAGCTGCAACTTCAGGTGCACATGGTTTTCCAGGGTCAGATTGACAAAAGGAGTTGAATGCATAAGTATAGTTACCTGAATCCATTTTCATAACAGGGATTGGACCAGTTAGCTTGTTATTGTCAAGACTCAAGATATGGAGAGGCAAGGTGGATAGGGTTTCAGGTATAGGCCCAACAAACTGGTTGTTATTGAGCCTTACTTCACTAAGAGAGGCACAATTCGATAGATCGGAAGGAATCACACCAGAGAACTGGTTTCCATGGAGCCATGCTCGCTGTAGATCAGTCATAGTGGATAAAATATCAATAGTGCCCGATAAACCAGGTGGGTCTTGGTTATTTAACTGTAGGATTTGAAGTGGGGCTTGAGAAAATTTGTCAGGAATCTCACCCGACAACCGATTATAGGCCAATTCGAGGACAGAGAGGGAGGGTAAAGACGCTAATACTTCAGGGATGGGTCCTTTGAGACTGCAGTTAGTGAGAGAAAGGTTTTTTATCTGCCCTGAATCCTGCAAATCTAGAGGGAGAACCCAACCTTCGGTTTTGTTAAGTGGGTTGTGTTCTAGAGAGAGAACCTGCAAATTTGTGAGGCCATTGAAGAAATCTGAAGGTATTGAATCAAATTGGTTTCCCCCAAGATAAGCATACTGTAAATCTGACAACCCACTGAAAGTGGGCAATGGACCGGTGAACCCATTTCTCTGTAACCCTAGACTTTTGAGCTTTGAGAGCTTGTTGAAGTTTTTGGGCAATGGACCTTGAAGCCCAACGTTCTGGACCTGAATTTGTGTAACCCTGGAATTGGAGCAAAAGACATGAGGCCATGAAGGAGGTCCACATGGATCACCGTCATCAGAGGGCCATTTCAAAAGCTCAGGGTTCAAAAGGCCCTTTCTAAAATCGTTCAGAATGGCAACATCTGCTGGGTCTGTAACTGAATTGATTATGAGAGGAAAACCCATGAAAATAAGGCCACAAATGGTGAAGAAGAATTCCGCCATAGTTCCTCTGCAGCTTTTCTCTCTCTTTCTTCCTCCTCACCTTCCGCATCGGTCCAGAACCCCTGGATAGAGAAAAGCCCACATATCGCTTGTGCACATTTAGATGAGCAGCATGGGAAGTGGGTGTCCCTGTTTATTTGGGCAGAGAGAGAGAATGACCTTTTAGAGAGAGAAAATGCCTTTTTAAGAGCGGTGGAGAAATACTGGGTCTACCTCTAGAGAGAGAAACGAAAATAGTGATTTCTTAGAGGGAGAAAATGACGGTGGGACAGAGGCGGAAGGAACGTTCTTATCTTTTTCAATGGTAACGGGATGGCCGGGGTGGCTTTGTGTTGATGTTCCGTTGTCGTGTGTGTTAATGCAGGTGCGGTCAGATCGTTTCATACTCTGACGATTTTAGAGAGAGAGGAGGAGTTTCTGAGTATTTTTTTTTTTTCAGGAGCCTAAGCTATGCTTTTGCGGGATCGAACTGTGCAACTACCCCCTCGCGTAAAGCACTAATATAGAAAGATTATTTTAGTCTAAAATTTTTAAGAACCACCTGAGAATTATTAAATGGTTATGTTCAAATGAAATAATTTGAATTTTGTGTTTTATGACATTTTGATCTAGCTCTTAAAAATTTGGACAGTCGATATTCAATTTTGAATTTTTTTTTTTTCTAGCAGGTAGAGAGTTTTATTTTATTTATTTTTACTGAAATTAATGATGAACCGTAGATATTATATTCCCAAAAATTTGAGTTCTAAAAAGAATTTCTGGAGTGTGTTATCCCTGAGGCAGTAAATAGATAGTATCTTCCTGCTGGTGTAGGAAATCTTTTGACGAGAGTAATTTATAAAAATATTAAGAGAGAGAGAGGAGAGACTCATGGTAAATAAGTTTACATTGTAGCAACATTATTTTTTTCAAATTTGAAATATACTCTCGCTGCACTAAAAAGGGACAAAATTTTCATATGATATTTTCCATTTTCAGAATCATTTTCAATTTTGAAATATATTTTCTATGCATTGAATTTGGAACAAAATTTTCAAATTACATTTTTCAATTTTCAAAATTAATATAATATGAAAGTGATATCCATCAAGACCGTAAAGTTAGTTACTTATGTTGGCTTGAATTACGGCATGCACATTATTAATTAATAAAGGTTAATGGAGGATTTCTCTTTTTTTAAAAGCGGTACAAGAACCAATTGCATTGAATTAATTAGGGTGCCTTCATCATTGTACCAACAATCTATCTATCATTTTATCTATTTATTATATATTAAGTGAGAGGACTACTCCGTTTAATCATTCGCCACGTTATTCGGTCACATTAATATCTCTTTATTCTCCACACCTCTTTTATGCCCATACATATCATCTCATGCACTCTCTTCCCCACATATTTTTCATACCTATACATGTCATTGCATCTCATCCTTTCCCTTCTTTTAATTATCCATATGCTCCCCATAGTAATCTCTTTCTTTTCTCCCCCTCTATATTAATCTCTCTCATTTCTCCCCTCTCTGTATTAACTATTTCTTTACTTTTTTACAATTTATTCTTTTCCCCATCTCCCTCCCACGTTTACTCTCTCTTCCTCCTACATGCATAAAAGGCTATAAATATAAGCAGTTCCTTTTTAATGTAGACATAAATATAGGCATTTTTTCTTAATGTAATATTTTTATATAACTATTTTCCTCCTATATGCATAAAAATATGTAAATATAAATAACTACTTCTTTAGTTTTTATGTAACTCACTTTTTAATATTATGTCTCTCTATCTCTTTCTTTCTATTTAACTTACTCTCTCTACCTCCCAATTTTCTCTCCCCTATCTATTTAATTTACTAACTACCTCTCACATTTCTTTCTCCTACTATGTAACAAGTCATTCATGTCTCTCCACCTCTCATGTTTCTCTCTCTCCTTCCTACCTTTTTCTCTCCAACTATATAACATGTAATTAATAGCTCTCTAAGTCATAACGCCTTCATTAAATATCCCCTATAAGCTCTCTCATTTGTCACTCGTATCTCCCTCCTTATATCTCTTTAGGAAAAACTTTTTTTCTCCAGTAATTTTCATCTCTCTTATTCATCTCTCCCTACTTAAAAATATCTCTCAATCTCTCCCTTCCTAAACCTCTCTTTAGGAACAACCTTTCCTATTCTATCTCACTTAAAGGTTAAAACCCTCAACCCTTAACCCACATCTCACTTAAAAGGCTAAAACCCTCAAACCCTAA
>NW_006499930.1:3275483-3291124 GCF_000471905.2 Amborella trichopoda | reverse complement strand
CTCTCTCTCTCTCTCTCTCTCTCTCTACCCCCTCATAATAGAATTGATAGGTGGACCTTGGCAGCATTGGAATGCATAATTGCCCCTTTCTAGGTACTTGATGAACAACTCAATTTTGGACTCTCTCTCTCTCTCATTAAAATTGGCCCTATTTGTTTGGATTTAAGGGGTTGTTTGAATCGAGTTAAATAGTTTGAAATGATAGTATTTGCACGAAAAATATTTACATATGCAAACAATTTACAAGAAAATAATTACTCAAGTCTGCCTTTTTTTTTAATTTTGGTAAACACACTTGGAAACATGAAAAATGCATAATGGACCAAAAAAAAAAAAACATCTATAGAAACTTAGAAATATTGCTAGAGTATAGTTAATTAATAATGTTTAATAGAATTTATAAGAAGAGAAAAAGAAAAAAAAATTATACATTTCGCGATGGTTTCTTTCTCTAAAAACTTTTAAGCTAGTTTTTTCTCTCTAAAACTTAAAATTTTATACAGTTTCTAAAAATTTTGAGATAGTTTTTTCTCTCTTAAACTAAAAATTTAAGATAATTTATCTAAAAAATTTAAGATAGTTTCTATCTCTAAAAACTTGAAGTTTGAAATAGACTCCCTCCCTCTCAAAACTTGAGATAATTTATTTCTCTAAAAATTTTAAGGTAGCTTCTCGCTCAAAAACTTTTGAGATAATTGTTCTCTTTAAAACTTGAAATTTGATATAGTTTATTCCTCTAAAAATTTTGAGATATTTTTTCTCTCGAAAACTTAAATTTTGAAATAGTTTATCTCTTTAAAAACTTTGTGATAATTTCTCTCTCTAACATTTGAAGTTTGAGATGGTCTTTCTCTCTAAAAACTTTGACATAGTTTCTCTCTAAAAAATTTAAGAAAATTTCTCTCTACAAATGTTGAGATAGTTTCTGTAAAACTTGAAATTTGATATTGTTTCTCTTTCTAAAACTTTTGAAATAGTTTCTCTCTAAAATTTAAAATTTTAGATTGTTTCTCTCTCTAAAATATTTATTGAAGTTTCTCTCTAAAATTTAAAATTTGAGATTAGTTTATTTTTTTCCCCACTTCATGAGGTAGAGTTCTTTTCGTATTAAAATGGTCTTACGGTAAACATTTTTCACATGTTTAAAAGTACGAATCAAATTGTGTAATCTTAGTTTTCCTATGAAAAAATTTTCAAAGATTATTTTATTATCACAAAACGACCCCTAGGTATCATTGGCATTTTAAACCGAAAACATTCTGTGGTCTCGAATAAGAATTTTCTCATTTTGCTCCATTGGCTGAAAATCAAACTCAAATTTTGGAGATACAACTACTTGAACCTAACCATCAACCTCAAAAGAAAATTCAATCAGATTTTTTATTTTATTTTTTTAGTAAGTCAGTGGAGGAGAAGGCCCCCAACATGTTTTTATTAATAAAAACATATCTTTATAGGGGTGGCAACTGCTTGGGTCCGGCTGGACCCAGACCCTAATAGTATTCGGATCCAGGTTTTGGACCTAGACCCGACCCATTCAAAAATTGGACCCATACCCCGTACCCGTCGGGTCCCAAGTCCATCCTGTTGAGTCCTGGGTCTATCCCGTTGGGTCCTAGGTCGTGTTGGGTTCATTGCCATCTCACTATGAGCTTTTGGTTTTTTTTGTGCTTTTTTTTTTACCATTATATACCGATATTATTGGTAACAAAGTCACAATCACCTACCATTAGATTTCAAGCCGTCTGATTTGTCGTTTAATAGCTCATGATGACTACGAGTTCTTACTATATACGATCCTTAATACGCCCAAATGAATAAGACTTGAAGTATTTAATCTCCAACAGTTTACGAGTATGGGTCGGGTCCAAACTGGCCTGTACCCGGACCAGAATAATGTTCGAGTCAAGGTTTTGGACCCGAGCCCATCCTGCCAAGTACAAATGTTGCCTAAACCCATGTCGCGTATACCCGACAGGTCTCGAGTCTGGTCTGGGTCCTTTGCCACAGCTATATCTTTACAATCCTACAATAGAGAAATTGTGTGAAATCATGAAGTAATGATAGAGAAATGAAATCTAGCAGTCGAGAATGCCAAATAGTAGCATCATAGAAAGATATTCCCTTCATGGCAAGTGTATCTACTACCATGTTGGCCCCACACTAGATCTGAGAAATAGTCCACCTACGATCTGAAAGTCTATGACAACAATTACTTGTTATTGTGTGGAGCGCCCATGGAGCTCTGCAGCACCCTTGAATAGCTTTTACGAGCAATGACGAATTACTTTCTATTTGGATTAAATTTAATGGCCAAATCAACGCTCACTTTCAAATCATAGAATTCCATATAATTATTTGATGCAATACCAAAGGGGGTGGAAAAAGTAGCAAGAAAGGCACTATCGCTATCCCTAATAGCACTACCACCACTTGCCATACCCGGGTTTTGGAAAGAAGCCCCATCAACATTAAGCTTAAAATGCTTTGGGTGAGGGAAAGACCAAGCAACTAGGATAGAGGTTTTAGTTTTTTGTAGGTGCCAAGGGATTTGTAAATTTTCAATGGTCGCCATTTCCAATATATGTAAGTCCCAAGACTTCGTACCTGCTAATTCACAAACATGATGAGTGATCTTTCTCGGCAATTTTTCTCCTTGAAACCTTCACCAAAATAATTTTGCGGTTGCGTTCTTCCCATATAAACCAAACAGTGGTGAAGAAAAGGGATAATTAGACATTAAGAAACCCATCTTATTTTACTATGAAGACAATTCAACTCCTCAACATTATTATAATGGATGTGCTTGGAATAAGACGTTTACCACACCTCCACGCAATTGATTTCCATAGAGACAGTGAAAAAAATACATTGGAAAAACAGATGCCAAATATTGTCATCATTATTGCTACAGAAGGGGCATACAATATCCACATAGATCCCTCGTTGTTGAAGAAGGAATGAGATGGGAAGTCGTTGATGAAGGATCAGCCAAGAAAACCACTTGGCTCTGGGATGGGATTTTGAAGATCACCTTTTGCCTAATGAATAATCAAGAACACCCTATTGGAATAGTGAATCCATACTAAAAAATCTATGTGGTTGCAACGGGGTAGTGAAACCTCCGCCTCCTTCCATATTCTAATCAAACCAGAAGTGGGGTTGGGGAGGTTCCATGTATGAGGAGAGCCTTCCAAATAATCTGATACCTTAGACTCAGCGAGTAATCCAAGGTCCTTATGAACATTTGCACCATAAGAATCCCAAATGGATTTTTTTGATAACCATGGGTCTACTCAGAAATCTATTGACTTTCCATCCCAATGACCCATCTGATATTGTCTCTTAAGTAAGCTAGTCCCTACAAAATATCCTTCCAAGCATAAGAGATACTCATCTTTTTAGCTCCTCATATAAAAGAGTTTTTGAAATATTTGTATTTGAAGAAGCATTCCAGTAAAGAAGATGGGTTGGATAACACCCTTTATGCCAACTTCATCATACCTGCAATGTTTAAATTGGCAGTATTTCTAATCCCATAAGCCCCTCTTCAAAATTAAGGCATATAGTTTTTCACTTCACAAGATGGACGCTTTTCTTTTCAGTTGTGTCTACATATAAGAAATTACACTGCAGTCTTTCCACCATTTGCTTGTACGCCCATGTAAAATGAAGGAGAGAATCCACAAATGATCGATAAACTGATTACTAATTAAACAACTGTAGTCTGCCAGATTTTGAAACAGATAGAGTTTGCCATGTCCATATCTTACCAAAATCTTCTCAACTAGACTGTGGCATTGATTATGTTTTAGATTATTGTGGAATAATGGAAGACCCAAATATTTCACTGGTAGGAAACATTCACCATAACCAAGCTCCTTTAGAACCATATACTAGTGCTTTGTGCCACACCAAAGCAGAAAACTTTGCTCTTGGTAATATTAAGTTTTTGGCCAATCGTAATTTCAAAATCCAAAAAAATAGATTTCATAAAAATAACAACAGTACCTGTGGCTTCACAAAGTATAACTACATTATCTACATAAAAGATACGAAAGATATGAGAAATCTCATAATCACAACATGAAGAAAAGGCCTTAGGAAGCATAATCTATCCAACTGGCTACTAAGAATATCTATAACAAGTAGAAATAGATACGGACAAAGGGGATCCCCTTGTCTTAGGCCCCTTCTTCTTTTAAAATAATATTTAGGACAACCATATTGCAAAGTACTAAAAAAGAAGGTGTGAAAAATACAAAGTCGAATCCAAAAAATGAAGAGGACTGGAAAACCCAAAGCGTACACGAATAAAAGCCTAAGAGACGCATAGGTACTACTAAGGCAACGTTTGATAAAGGTGTACAATGGTGAAACTGGCGTACTTTCAGCCAAATTGTTGCTTTCACCTGTTTGATAATGCATAACTCTGGAAAATTCAGAACACCCTATTTCCCATTTTCACTATTCATCTTTAGAAACTTGCTGTGTGGTGGGGAGGGTGGACGGCAGCTTTCGGTGAAACTCAGAGCATCACTCTTGCGCTTTAAACCGTGAAGCCCTGTAATGAACCCGAGAAGTCCTAAAGCCCTGCCACAAACACGTGAAGCCCTGAGATAAAAGCCACTCACAGAGTAAAAACTCAGAGAAGAAACTCACAAAGCAAAAAATCACTTGTAAAGAAGAAATCTCAGAGAAGAAAACTCCCGCTCACAAAGAAGAAAAACCAAATAAGTGGGTTTTTATTTATTTTTTATTGTTTATTATGATAATAAACCCCAAATGACCGCAGTATTTTTTTTTTTTTGCTATGATTTTTGTTGATAAACCTCAAATCAGTGAGTTTACTCACTGATAAACCCCAAATCGGTGAGTTTACTCACTGATCAACCCTAAATCAGTGATTATTTTCATTATAAATCGAGTTCTAAGGCACTACAATTGCTTTATTTCGTGAATATTTATGTTGTAAATCTAGATTATGGTTAACTGATTCTTTTGAGTGCTTAACATCAAGTTCCCTGATTATTTTGATTCAGTTCCCTGATTAGTTCGTGAATTTTTTTGTGCTTACAAATACGAAACAACAACAAAACAATGTATAGTCAACTGAGAAATTTAAGCAATGTTCATTGTATTTGCTACTACTTTGTCTGGATCACCTTTTATTTGCTATATTTTTCACCATTTTTGTTTCATAAATTCTAGTTGTTATTGTATTATTTTGTTGGAGTTCTAGTGTTTGAGTTTGATATGCTATGTAGAGTTCATGATTCTTTTTCTTAGAATTTTTTTTTCTTGAACACTTGATGATGGATTCTATATGTAAGGATTACATCTGGTACATATTTGTCCTAGCTGGTCATAGCTTATACTTGTCACTTTTGAGCAATATCTCTTCAAATTTTGGATGAAATGCTCAGTTGTTTGGGCTTCACAGATGTAGTTTTCTCGTTTTATTTTAGCTAGTAAATATGCAGGTGTGATCACTATTTCTTGCATGGGTGTGGTTTTCTATTCTGAGTTCTCTTTTACTTTTTTGGGATTTTCATTTGATATAATGGCTATGCATTTTACGTGTCCTTCCTTTTTGTTGGCCATATGAATAAATCAAGTGCAATTTAATATTTTATATATATCATATGTCATTGTTCATTATCATTGTTGGTTGTCATGTTTATTTATCATCGCTGGATCACATATCAGTTTGACAAATTTTATTTGAAAGTAAATTAGTGTGTGTAAATACAATATGTTCTTACAATTAATATTTCCATCTCCTTACTGTGAGAGTAGTAACTAAATAGTTTATGTCATGCTCTTCGACTCTCTGGTTTTTTTGTTGAAATTGGGGAATCTCCCCTATTGGTTGTGCAAATTTTTCACATACAAATAAACATACATCGTATTGATTGATGGCTAAGTAAATAATTGTGCAAATTTTTTGCATACACTTGTCATGGCTGAAGTAAAGGATGTTCAAATTTTTTTTTTCAAATGTTATCGTACAAGCCTTTTTCTATTGCTAGATAAGCTATTACTCTTTGAAGATAGACTTAACTGATCCATGTAGAAGGTTTATGGAATTCTTATCAATTCCAGTGGTTTTATCCATTAAAAAATGTTTTCAGCCTCAATAAATAATGGAGGATTACCTCGACGTTTCTACCCTCAAAACTTAATCAACACCTTAATTTTTTTTAGTAATCCTTATAAAATGTATTTAAGTAATTAGGAGAACCTTACGATATGCGAATATTTACTAATAAATATAAGCAGCTCCATTTGTGTGATTGTCGTGTATGATTATATAGTCTATTAATTGTTGCTAACCATCTAAGTATGATTTCTAATAATGATGGAAGGAACCATCAATGGATATCTCCACAAGATGACAAGCTTTTAACTGTGATAGCCCTTTGTATTAAAGACAAGTTGAGGACGAATGGGGTGTTTTGTAGAAAGGGATGGGCCAGCATTATGCGTGAGATGTGTGATGAATATGGCCCAGGGTTTGACCGAACAAGAATAAAGAATAGACTACGGACATTGAAGACTAATTATGCAAATGTTAAAAAACGTATCAGGGAATATGGATTCGGATGGATCGATGATAAGAGGATGGTCACTGCAGATTGGGCAGTATGGGAGGAATATTGCGCGGTATATACTAACAATACTACTTTTTATTATAGGTATTTATTATGTGACATGTGTCCATATGTTCATTTTGCATGGTTGTTTTATCGCACAACCACATTTGGGCATCAAAATACAAGAGCAAGAGCTTCCCTCCTCTAGCTGACATGGACAGTGTGTTTGGGGAAGGGATAGGTAATGGTAATAAAAGTTCTTCTATCATGGATGGTGGTGACCCAAAATCACCAGCTATGGAGAACAATGAGTTGAAGCCAGAGGCTGAGGACCTAAATTAGAAGCCACAAGAGGTGGAGGACGATGTAGCTGACACAGAGGATCTATCTGATATCTATAGTGGGGATATTAGCGAGCCCTTCCTTGGGACCAGAAAGATGAATCGTGGTCAGTCATCTACAGTAGGGGGCTCCTAGGAGGTAAGGGGAAAACACAATAAGACAACAAGTGGCTTATGTACTTGGTTCATCATCGACATCCATGGATAAAATGTTGAAACACGTGGGTAAGGTGTTGGAACATTCGGTCCTCTTTCAGATAAAATGCATGGATGTTGTGTTTGATGTTTACAAAGATGAAGGTATTGATCCACAGTTATACATTAGGGTTGCTGACTTGTTTGCGGATCCCATGAAAGCCTGCATATTCCTATCCATTGCTCCACAATATCGTGAGTAGTTCTGTGTTGGTTGCTTGTTTCTTAAACTGTGTTGAGTTGGGAGATGACTTTTTTTTTTTTTTTATTATGTATTAAATGAGTTGGATGCTTTTGTTTTGCTTAGGTGGATGGCCTTTATGTGGACGGTTTATTTTTTAATGTTTTATGTTGATATTTTATTTTTCTATGCTTTATTTGGATTTTTTTCTATGCTTTATGTAGATGGTTCTTTTTTATGTGGATGTTTTTTTTTGTATGGTTTATGTGGAAGGTTATTTTTTCATGATTTATATGAGTGTTTATTTATTTATTTATTTATTTATTTATGGTTCATGTGGATGGTTATTTTTTTCATTGTTTATGTGGATTGCTTTTTTTCTATAGTTGATGTTAATGGCTATTTTTTCATGGTTTATAGGGTTTGTTTTTTGCATAGTTTATGTGGCAGGTTTGTTTTTGTTTATATAGATGGTTTTTATTTATGCGTAAAATGTACATCAATGTTGAAATTCACAGGTTGGACTGTCAGTATAAATCCATTTGAGGTAAATGAGATTTACGTAAGGTATACTATTGCGTATGCAACAGCCTTGTGTTGTGTTTGGTACTACTAAACTACCTAATACGAAGGAATCAAGTTCACTTATGTTCTTTGATTTCATATTTATTACAATCTCGTGAGAACAATTACTTCAATTTATTGCAGATGGGCACATATGCCTTTTTAAGCTTGTATGGAATTTTAAAGGAAGGTAATCTTCTTCGTAATTCTCGATATATGATGGTAGAAGAACAAGTACTCATATTCTTAAATGTAATCGCATACAATGAGCGTAATAGGGTGATACTGATTCAGTTTTAGCATTATGGGCAAGTATTACTTCAATAGAGTCCTAAATGCAAAATTGCGATTGGCTATATATTTTATCATTCCTGTCTCATCAGAAACACCTACAAAAATAAGAGGGGATACGAGATTCTTCCCTTTTCTCAAGGTGAACATTGTGTATATCGTAGATTTAATAAATGATGATGATCTTATTGCAAATGATTACCTAGGAATTTTCATGTTAGGATTGTGTTGGAGCATTGGATGGGAACCACATTTCTGCTTTGTTTCCAAAGGATCTACAAATGCAATACCGTAATTGGAGGGGGGAACTATGTCAAAATGTTTTGGTTGTAGTTAGCTTCGATGTGCTTCACATTTGTACTAGCGGAGTGGGAAGGTTTTGCATCAAACTATAGAATTCTACATAATGCTATTGAGCGAGACAAACATCCATTAACAGTGCCTCAAGGTAAATAATAAATTTATCTATTAATTATTTCTAGATTAGTATGGAAAAAATTCTAATATATTGGACATATTGGGTGTAGGGTAGTATTACCTTGTGGATGCGGGGCACCCTACTATATGTGGATTCATTACCCCGTATCGAGGTGCACGTACCACCTTCCCACCAAAGGAAGGAGCTCTCCGAGGACTCCGAAAGAGCTATTCAATCATTGGCATTCATCATCAAGAAATGTCGTGGAGTGTACCTTTGGGGTCTGGAAAGCAAGGTTTCGCATCTTGAGGTCCCAATTTTAGTATCTACTTAAGACAAGTTAAAATTGTAAATGTCACTTATATTTTGCACAATTATATCCGAATGAGGCCAGCCTAGAGCTCTAATCAAGAGAGAGCATTTCAACATCAACTTCTTAGTGAGATGAGGAGAGATCTTGAGTTGCGTGAAAGAGCTGAAGAAGAGGAAGATAAAGAAGAAGTAGATGAAGCTGAAGAAGATGAACTTGAGGATCTGAAGTCTCAGAGTAGGTCTACCCATAATGTTGGGGTACAATTGGGGGCGCAAACTATAGCAGAAATGTGGAGACAATATCGACAACGCCGAAATCGTTAGTGTATGCATGTGAGTGACATAAGATTGTCATATATCTCTCTCACACACACATTGTCTCTATGTTCAAGTGATTGCTTTCATGGTACTATTTCAAAGGAAACAAACAATTCTTCTATAATGTACAGGTGTGGTGGCAATATGGAATGGTTAGCTTTCAAACTTTTAAATATCAATTTTTTAAATAAGTTATATGTGTTTGCTCTTAAGGATTGCATGTGCATTGAGTGAAATTTTGATATTAAGAAAATCAATTTCTTCAATATTTATGTAAATATTGGTATTCCTTGATTCGATTTACATTTTTTTGTAAGGGTGCGGTTTGTATAGAGCCTAGGCTCTAAACAATCAAATTACAGCCTACCTTCAAATAGTATCGAGAAATGTGGTTTCAGCATTAAAAATCCTTTTGATAGCCTTAAAATATATTTTCATCTTTATTTATAAAGTTTAAAACTTCAAAAATAGTGTAAATCGAGAGATCAATGAAAACTTTAAAATCTTGAAAATTGACGGTCCAAAAATGCGTTATAAAATACGCTATTTCCAAAACTTGAAATCCATTTTTTTTTCATATCCATGCATCTTGATGTCGAGATGATCAATTTGAGGATATCTGGGCATCAAAACAACCTCTCCTAGTGAAATTTTTGAGGTAGGTTGGAATTTGATTGTTTAGAACCTCGTCTCTGTATAAACTTTTCCCTTTTTGTAATATGTTAGATGAATGAAAGGATTATTCAATTACAAAAAATTTTAAAATACTGCATTTCGCACATCATATCAATGAAATGCATATTGAACAAACAGGTAAAATTACTACCACCACAGTTTATCAAATAGAGTTTTCAGCTTTCACCCTACCAATTTCCACATGCATCTCATAATCTAAGAAAGTTAGCAGCATGGGTAATTCCTAGGGACAGTGAGTGAAAGTTATCCAACGCAACCTTAGATCAAGCTGTAAGTACATCTTGGCTCTACCGGAATCCTTGTAACAAAAAAAAAAAACTCATTTGCCATCAAGATACTATCGGTAATGAGTCTCCCTTTTAGAAAAGCTGGTCGTTTAGGTTCAATAAGAGCATCCAAAACCCCCCTCAAGTGTTTAGAAATAATTTTGCTTATAATATTGTACAAAACATTGCATATGCCGATAACACTCTGAGAACTCACTTTAGGAATGAGACAAACGTTTGAAAACTTCACTTTTCCTAAAGAAATCATTCAATGCTACAAAGAGATCCTTCTTAATCAACTCCCAACTAAACTTATAAAATTCAACAGAAAATCCATGTATACCCAAGGTACTTTCACTCTTCATATCCTAAATCCATGTCTTTATCACCTCCAGAGTAACCTCCTCAATTAGTTGCATTTTTTTGTTTGAGTTTAGCAAAACAGGAGGCAAAAATTGTTCAACCAAGTGAAGGTCAATATTGCTTTCTTATGCAAGAAGATCCTTAAGAAAACCAATCATATGCTTCTCAATATCTATTTCAGTAGCAAGAGAAACCATGTTTTGATACGTGAGTAACATAATTATATCATTCCTTCTTCTGAGAATAGTTGAAAGATGAAATAATCTTGTGCAAGAATCATCATCTTTTAACCAAATCTTATGTGACTTCTATCTCCATATACTCTCTTCATGAGTCAATAATGTTGTAATTGTTTGATACATTCCTTCTCTTCCGACATAAGAGTCTCACTAGAGGGATCATGACATAAACTATCATGGAGACTAGATAATTGCCGGGGGAATTATTGAAATAGACTCTCCCACATGCCCAAAGGATGTTTTATTCCACTCAAGTAAATCCTTCTTTAGCCTCTTCAACTTTGTGACAAATCAGAACATGGGTGTCCCTAATATAAAGAAAACCAGGAGCTTTATGCCAAGTAATGAAATATTTGAAAGGCTTTGGCCCAACCAAGACCAAATTTGATATAGAAATCAAAAGCAGGCAATAGTCAAGTTTCCCTAGGGAAAAAGTTCCACTTGAGACTCCGGATAAGAAAAAAACCCAATCCATGCTTGCAAGTGCACGATCTAAGCACTCCCTTATACATTGACCAGGAAAACCAACCCCTCATGGACCCAAGGTCAGTCAGATCACAATCCTCCATGGCATGGGCAAAGTCAGCTGAATCATGCGATATGAAAGTTATGGCCCCCATCTTCTTTGAGCTATCCAAAATGGTGTTACAATCATCCATCACTAGCCAAGAATCAGTAATAACAACACACATATCTCTCATATGATCCCAAGTCCAAGTGAAAAGCATAAAAACCAGAGACTGTTAAAGTGCATCTATTGCATAATCATGTAGCCTGAATGGTAATCATTTGTTCATACAAATAGATAATGTTGATTGAGTATATACTAGGATTCCATAGAAACATGATACAGGATTTTTCATCAACCTCATTAGCTATAATATTATTATAAAAACCTAGTTTTCTTGCTCATATATCCTTTAGTTCAACTTGCAGCTTTGTTTCTAAAAGGAAAAGAAGACGAATATTGTGTTGATTCATCAATTGTCTAATAACTGAAATTTGGCCATTGCCACGAAGACCACATATGTTCCATGAAATGACAGATATAAACAACGATCAAAAATGAGAAACCTTACCTGTAGAGGTAGATTTGAAAGAAAGACCTATGTGATCTTTTGTCGATGAAATACAATTTTTTTTTTTTTAATAATAATAATAACCCCTTATAATTTTGGCAACAAGATCACTCACAGATGGTCTTATTACAAATAATAGAAATTTCAAAATAAATAACATATCAATAAAATAAATCTCAACTTCTTGATGCCATTGATACAACCTAATACTATGCTTGAGAATATGAAATAAAGAACAAGTAAGTATAAGATAAAGATGCTGGAGATTACCTCAACCGAGTTTCTTACACCCCACACTGAGTCACCACATCCAATAGCGCAGTATCTGCGATCTAGCTTCAATCTTGACTCAGGAAAGCTGATTTCAGCCAAACTATATAACCACCCTTAATTCTTCACAAAACCCTAACCTCCAAAAATAACTTAGGCTTCCCTTTAATTTCTACAACCCTTAGTTTCTTTTTAGGTCTAGGGGAAAAAAAAGGAGTACTAGTTAGAGTTGGAGTGTGGCCCCCCTTTTGAAACTTTGGGATAGAGAGGGTTATAGAGAGAAACTCAGAGGAGAGAGAATGGGGCGTGCCCCTCTAGGAGAGAGAGAGGTGAGAGAGAGGTTGTGGGAGAGAGAGAGGTGAGAGAGAGGTTGTGGGAGAGAGAGAGAGAGGTTGTATAGAGATTGGGGGAGAGCACATCTATTTATAGTGAATATTTAGGTTTAGGGTTTCTTAGAATTTCCCATAATTTGACTATTTCATAAGATTGAATCTGTACCATTGATCAAGGTGACTTGTGGGTGAGAGATCTGAGCCATCCATTCCATAGATGGGCCACCAACATTATGGAATGTGCTTGGACCATTATCCCCCTTTCCTTAAACCATTTTCCCATTAATATATTTAGATAAAATAGATATCACGCATTCCATAAAAATAGCATGATCATATCACATATTCCATAAGGATATGTCAAACATTATCAAGTAAATAAATACTACCAAAAATTTTAAACAAGATAAGGTCAATGTTTACCATCTATTCAAATTGATTATATCCCTTTTAAAACATACTTATCATATTACAAAATATGCTATGGCCGCTATATCCGTTCCAAGATTTGACCACATGCCTCAAATCAATACCATAATCTTAAACACCTTGATCACAAAGAATCCAAAGGGTGGGACGTGCCACCCTTTTGTGGCACATGTGGGCCCCCACCCACATGCCACATGGTGGGCCCATGTGCACTTTTGGCCCCCATGAATTTTATAAAAAGTTTTAAAATAAAACGAATTAATATGTATATATTTGAATTTTTACAACTTTGTAAAATCTATAACTGTATTTTTATAAGTCCAAAAAACATAATTAAAATATTGAGAGATTCATAAAATTTCAAATAATAAAACTAATATCATTTCATAAATAAAATAAACACAATTAAATTAATATGATGGGAAAAGGATTCATATGGTTTTAGGAATTCAATCTGTAAATATGGGGTACTCCTCCTCCAACTGTGAACTGCGGACAACACAAGCTTTATCGAACCGACCCAATGTTTCTCATGACTCACAGTTCAAGCAATGGCTCATTAGCGGGTCACCAAAGTTAGGTCGATGAATCAAGGGGTCACAATCCTTGTCTGTGGATTACAAGTCTTCCCCTAGAGACGAGTCAAGGGCACCACCACCTGATGAGACCACAGCTCTATGGTGCATAGGGGTATCTCTCGCACATGCATACACTTCGCCCAAAAGTGGATATCTAGCTTTCCCACACTATCCATCGATATACGTGCCATGTGATGGAACATGGATTAGGTTTTGGCCCCTGTCTCAGTAAGCCTACCATCTCACACAAGGGTCACACAGTCCCTTGGCTCTCTCATCTAGGCATAAGCTCCGACCTCATCAAGGGCTAACCTAAAACCCTCCTCGATTAATTATTTATGCCTAGGTACCTTGGGTTTTCCAACCAAATGGCCTAGATCGATAAGCACAGTCCGGTATAAGCAAACATCATTTACTTAGTATGGTCCTCGAGGGACCACACTCCCACTGAGTTTATATTTCACTATAATAAAAGAATTTTAATACACACTCATAAGGCCTTTAAAGGCCACATAAACCCAACATCTCCCACTTGGCCTTTGAAGGCCTTACATTCTCTCTTCCTCACTTTCTCTTATCCCATCTCACCACATGTCTTACAAAAATATTAGCGACAACTCCCTTAGTCAGAGGGTCTGCAATCATTAAATCTGTAGATATGTAGCTGATCTCGATCTCTTTCAATCTCATCTCATTTTTCAGGTGATAAATATAAGGTTTAATATTCTTGGAGTTCTTATGAAATCGAGGCTCCTTAGAGATACAGATAGCCGCAGTGTTGTCGCAAAAAACTCGCACTGCCTCACAATGTACAAGATGAAAATTAAATTTATTAATAAACTTCTTAATCCACACGGCCTCATTGGATGTTAGACAGCATCCCACATACTCGGATTCCATAGTGGACAAGGCCATAATATCTTGTTTCTTTGAGTTCCAAGAAACCACACCCCCTCCAAGCATAAACACATACTCAAATGTAAACTTCGCATCATCTGCATCCATGACATAGCTTGCATCTGAATATCCCTCTATTGCTATTTCAGTTCTCCCCTTATATGTTAGCGCATAGTTTATAGTCCTCTTTAAATATCTGAGAATTCTGTTTACAGCTTTCCAATGCTCCTCTCTTGGATTACTTTGGAAACGGGTCACCAGACTCGTGACAAAGGACAAATCAGGCCTTGTCCCCGTCATGGCCTATATAAGGGACCCAACTGCACTCATGTATGGCACTCTCTTCATGGCTCTTATATCCATGCCTTCGGTAGGATACATTTTATTACTAAGCTTCGTCTTTTTGTCAACTGGGGTTGACATGGACTAACACATACTCATATCAAACTTTTCTAGTATCCTCTTAGAGTAGGTTGCCTGGGAAAGTTAGATAGTCTTCTATCTCATGTTTCTTATTATCTTGATGCCCAACACATATGAAGATTCTCCAAGATCCTTCATATCAAAGTGTTGTGCAATGAAATTTTTCGTCTCTACTATTAAGGCAATTGAGCTACTAACAATTAGCATATCATCCACATATAATGATGTAAAGACCACATCACTCCCACTAACCTTTTGATATATGCAATAATCCTCATTATTTGTGGAGAACCCTGCAAGAGCAAGGGTCTTCTAGAATTTTATATACCACTGTCGCGATGCTTGTTTAAGGCTTTATTTAGTTTGCATACTATGTTCTATTTAGTTTGCATACTATGTTCTCTTTCCCTTTCTTCTCAAATCCCTCAGGTTGGGTCATGTAAATTTTTTCTTCTAAATCCCCATTTAAAAAAGCTGTTTTGACATCCATTTGATGAACCTCAAAGTCCAAATGGGCTGCTATAGCTATAAGGATTCGGATGGATAGAAATTTAGTAACAGAGGAAAAAGTTTCATCATAATCTATCCTTTCTTTCTGGGTGAAACCCTTTGCAACCAACCTAGCTTTGTCTTTTTCTATTTTCCCTTCAGAGTTCAACTTTTTCTTGAAAATCCACTTACAACCAATGGCCTTACGTTTTGGAAGTAGAGATACTAATTCTCATACATGGTTTTGGATAATGGAAGCATACTCATCTTTCATGACTTCTACCTAGTATTCCCTTTCACGACAGGTCAAGGCTTCACGGTGAGTTCTAGGTTCTGAATCTGGATCTTCTTCAACCTTATCAAA
>NW_006499930.1:3206387-3262643 GCF_000471905.2 Amborella trichopoda | reverse complement strand
CAAACCCCTCTACATTAACCCCGCCATCCCATTTGTACCAAAACTAATTGTAATGTCAAAAAAGTCTTCCCTTACTACTACCGACATTATTCAACCTCTGGCTCTGGCTAAACCACTGTCCCAGTATGCGTCAGACAAGTCTAACATTTTGACCGTATGGAGTGCATAATCAATGCGCATAAAAGGCAAAGTTTTTCAATGCAACCTAGGATTCGTGAGATAATTATGTGTCACCTATTAACCAGCTCGCATGTTAGCGTAAAGTAACATGGATCATCTTTTTCTATACATTTAGGTATTTTGGTTGCAAATGGAGCTATAAATTACATTTGACAATCCAAACGCCCACAATTGCATCAATATGAACATCCATGATGCCCATACCCGGCTACATGATCTTCAGTGTGACATTCAAATACATCTCGTGGATTCCGACCTTGAACCAATGGTTGAGGCAATAATCACACTTTGTGTGTACCTTATTATAAACACCTTACTTTTGCTAAGGGAATTCTTATATGAACCAACTTCCAAATTCTTCTACGAAGCATGCAATTTTGAAAATACTCAATGTTGTTTCATTGGGCTTAATTGTATAGTTAAGAACTGGATCGCACTTTTGATTCGGATTGGATGATTCTGATTCAAAACGACGATTTTTCAAACATCACGTAATATATCGAGAACTGGATGTGTCCCCTTAGAACCGGCCATGGTAATTTTTCAAGCACTTTTATAATTTGTTAGCCTCCTTGTTGTCCATTACATACATCGTTGTACCTCAATGTCCTCGATTCAAAGCCCCTCACCCACGATCTCCGCATTTTATTAAAAAACATAGAACTCTTGAGGAAATGAGCCGGGATATAAATTGGCTATCATTTGGCGATTTGCATCGCTAGATGCTGGGCTCAACTCCTACCAAGTGTATCCCAAAAATAAAGGGAAAAAAAAACGAATGTTGAAAAATAATGCATATATTAAATATTTTATTAACACAAGGAGTATATAAATGTTTTATTTTTCTTGGTTGTATAATATCATGCAATGAATATTTTTATTTATTTAATCTTAATTGAGTGATTTATTTGTTGCTGGTGAAAAATGTTGAAAGCTTATGGCGCCTGTAATTTTTTTTTCTTTTTTTCTTTACGACATTGATATTAATAACAAACCGGTTTTGAGTGTTAATTGACTGATATAATGTGGATCAACGACGACTATGCAACTGGTATTGCTAAAAATAAAACACAAGTTTTGCATCAAATCGAAAACCACATGAAAATAAAATAAATAATACTTGATGCACTTTTGTTTCTAAACTTCAGGTAAGTATATTTAAGTTTTTCAACAATCTCAAATCGTCTTCAACATTTTATTTCGTTCTGTTTTTCTGACAAATGTTTAAAAGTTTTATTGATGACTAAGTGAAAGAAATTACATCAAAACAAATCAACAGCGAGGGTAACGAGGCACCTCCTTTACCCAAAAATCAACATTGGAATTTGCTTCCCGGTAAACATGATTGAACGAAAGAGAAGGTCCAGCTAAATCCATTATTTGCAACCACAAAGATCGCAATTCCCATAAAACCTTCTGTTCCAATTTGCACTATTTTATCACATTCAAAGAGTCCCCTTCAAGCCAAACATTACCAGTAATATTCCTCTCAATTAAGAGTTTCAACCCACACAACAAAGCACTCAATTTAGCAAAATTTACTGCTTTTTCCCCTATCGGGCCAGCAAAGGAGAAAATCACACAACCCGTAGAGTCATGTACAACACCACCAATGCCGGCCCTATCTGGATTTCCAAAGGAACTCCCATCGAAATTTAGCTTAACTCTCCCAAAGTCAGGTGTCAACCAAAAGCTCTTCGGTCTAGAACGAGAAGTACCAAGGGAAAATAGATTGTGAAGATTAGACAAAACATCCACAATTGGAATACCCCAACCCTCCTTAGTCACAGATAGTCATAACCAAATGGATAGCTTAATTTTGGCTATGACCTTTTCAAAGGGCAATGAACTCCCATCGAAGGTTCTTCTACTCCTCTCCTTCCATATTTCCCAAAGGATAAGCCCTTTAGAAATCTTCCATAGGACCTGAAAGAAAGACCTATGTGATATTTTATCAGGGAATACATTTTTTTTTTTTTTTTTCTTCACCCCTTTCGTTTGGCAAAAAATCACTTACATGTGGTCTTTATTATAATAAGATAAATTTCAAAATAAAATCAACATAACAATAAAACCAAGATCTTAACAACTTGATGTCATTAAAACAACTATGCACTATGCTTGAAAATAAAAGATAAGATTGCAAAAAACAAAAAAAAGAGTGCCGAAGATTACCGCAACTGGGATTATTACACCCCACACCAAGTCACCACCATCCGATGGCGTGGGATCAACGGTCTAACTTCAATCTCGAACAGGGAAAGCAAATTTCAACCAAGCCACACTAATGGAACATGAATCCCTTTAATAACAAACCCAAACCCTAAGTGAATTCTCTTAGCAACCTAATTTGAGAGAGATGGATTCTCTTTTTTGCCAAACCCTAAAATCTTTAGCCGTAAATCCATATTTCAGAGATATGAGAGAAAAGGACTCAATAACTTAAACCCTTAGGTTCTTTCACAATGTGGGAGAGAGAGAGAGATCAAACATGAGAGAGAGAAGCTTTCTTAAGAGAGAGAAATAGAAAGATAAGGTGTAGAGATTTTTTGGTAGAGACAATCTATTTTTATAGGCTTTGAATAAAATTAGGGTTTCTTAAGGTTTTGTTTGGCTTGCATCTTCTTGTGAGATTGAACACAGATCGTCGATCAATGGTGACCTGTGGGGTGAGAGATCTGAGCCATCCATTTCATAAATGGGCCATCAACATTATGGAAGGTGCATGAACCATCATTATCCCCCTTTCCTAAACCATTTTCTCATCAATAGAAATTAAATAAATTAAATCTAATCAGAATATTTTGCATATCATAAAATAGCACAAATCTACTCAATCTTTCCACAAAATCTTTCAAAGATATATCAAGTCAATATTTAGTCAATATCTTCTAACCATATGGCCACATGTCATATCACCAAAAAATAGGAAAGAAAATAAGGGTGGGGCGTGCCACCCAAGGGAGGCACTCATGGGCCCCACCTTCTAAAAATATGGCGAGCCAATATGCACAATGGCCCCCCATGATATTTTTATATAATTAAAATTAATAAAAATATTTTAGAATATTATTTGAATATTTAAACAATTGCAAAATTAATATCTTTAATTTTATAAATCCAAAAATTATAAATAAAATATCCAGGGGTTCACAAAAATTCAAATAATAATCTTAAAATAATTTTTATCATAAAACAAACACAATTAAATTAATTTGATGGGAAAAGGATCCATATGGTTTAAGAATCAACAATCATAGGGCACTCCACTTTCAACTGTGGACTACAGACCACACTTGCTTTATCAGACCGACCCAATGTTTTTCATGACCCACAGTCTAAGCAGGGGCTCAGCGGGTCACCAAAGTCCGGTAGATGAATGAAGGGATCGCAATCCCAGTCTGTGGATTTCAGGTCCTCCCTTAGAGACGAGTCAAGGTCACCTAGACCTGATGCGACCATAGCTCTTATGGTGCATTGGGGTATCTCTCGCACATGCATACGCTTCACCCTAAAAGGTGGATTTTTGGTTTTTTCGAATGATCTATCGATATGCATGCCGTGTGATGGTACATAAATGAGGTTTTGACCCCCTGTCTCTGTAGGCCACCATCACAAACAAGGGTCACACAGTCTCTTGACTCACTCATCCGGGCATGTTCTCCGTTCTCATCAAGGGCGAACCCATATACCCTCATCGGTTTGTTCTTCTTGCCCAAGTAACATGGGTTTTTCCTAACCGACTGGCCTAGATCGTTAAGCATAGATCGGTATCAGCAAACCATTGTTTGCTTAATATGGTCCACAAGGGACCACACTCCCACTAAGTACATGTTCCACTATATCATTTCATTTTACAAGCACTCATAAGGCCTTTAAAGGCCACATAAACCCAACACCTTCCCACCTACAGGAAAATGACTTAAGGACATCTGAGAGATAATACCTTCCACTGAATGGGGCATGACAAAAGTACCCCAAGTGTGGAGAAAAGCCAGGACCACACACGGGATGTAAAGGAGCAATGGAGCAAAAGATGTGCCACTGTTTCCCCATCTTCTTTGCACAAAAGAATAACATTAGGAAAAATTTTTCCCTTTTTAATCACGTTATCAACCGTTAAAATCCTATTAAGAGAGGCAAGCCAAATGAAACACTAGACCTTATGTGGTATAGGCCATTTCCAAATAACAGCAACATTAGAGTTAGACCATCTATTCCTATCTTGGAATAATAAATTATAACAAGATTTCACCAAAAAAACACCATCACTTTCAATTTGCCATATAATCTCATCCTCAACATCAACATCAACATAGGTGTTATCCAACATTTTCAAAAGAGAGCACCACTGAGATAATAGGTGGTTATTTAGTCTGTCATAAGATAGAGAAATATTCCAAGAGCTTTGCAGACCTTTTCTTTCTAAAGCATTATGAATGGTCACTGTTGACTAAGTTACCAATCCAAAAAAATCAGGAAAGGCCATTTTCAACGGATATTCCCCTATCCACTTATGATGTCACAGAGACACTTGCGTACCACAACCAACACTCCATCTAGAATAACTTGAAACAATAGGCCTGCATCTAAAGATGGACTTCCACACTTGTGAAACCTCTCTTCTGTGCCTATTACTCAACCAGACTTGTAATCTATCAACTCCATATTTAGCCATGAGAACTTTATACCATAAATGGTTCTTGAGTTTAAGGTTCCTCCACCACCAATTAGATAAAAGTGCTTGGTTAAACACCCTTATTCTCCTTAAACCCAACCCACCCTCTTTTTTAAGTATACATATTCTATCCTATCCTAAGCAAATGAACTTCATCCCATTAGAACCCCAGAGAAGTCTTGCATCATTTTTTCCAATTTTCTTGCAACCGAAGCAGGCATATTTATCAAAGACATATGGTAAACAGGGAGATTTGATAAAACATGATTTCAATAGAGTAACCCCACCACCAAAGGAGAGGTACTTGAACTTCTATAAATCCAATTTTTTTTTTAACTGTTTCAAGCACTATATCCCAGACAGCAATCGAAAGTCTTGAATCATAAATAGGAAGACCCAAATACGTCACTAGGAAGGAGCCAACATTGCAACCCACAACAGCAACCATCTCCTCTATCACCCTATCCTCACAACATATCCCAACCATAGAAGATTTATGAAAATTAACTCTCAGACCCAAGGTTGCTTCACATATATCCAAAAATTTGCCAACGTTAAAAACTTGTTACATCTCTGCCTCACAAAAAATAAGGGTATCATCTGCATATTGAAGATGAGAGATTTGGATATCAGAGTTAGCAATTTGAAATCCAATGTTATAGCCTTCATTATTCACTCTATCTAACATTAAATTAAAGCATTCAGCATAAATTGTATAAAGGAAATGTGACAAGGGATTCCCTTGTCGCAACCCCCTAGAGGCATTGAAGAAGCTTACGGGACTACCTTTATATAGAACAGAGATATGAGTCGATGATAGGCACCCAAAAATCCAAGATCTCCATCTCTCGCCACAGCCCATAACTCTCATAATTTCCAAAAGGATCCCCCACTCCACCCTATCGTAGGTTTTTTCCACATCTAACTTAAAAAGAATACCCGGCTTCTTACTAATAACTCTTGAATGGATGCATTCTTGAGCTAGTAGAAAACTATCTGTGATTTGACGATCCTTAATAAAGGCAGATTTAGTATTAGAGATAAGAGTAGGCAGCACCAACTTCAGCCTCTGTCAAAACCTTAACAACGATCTTATATAGGCTTGTCAACAAATTTATGGTTCTAATATCAGCAAGACTAGAAATCAATCCTTTCTTAGGAATCAATGCCACAAAGGTAGAATTAACACCTTTGAAAATTTGACCCCTAATCATAAAACTTTTCACCAACGGCCAAAATTTATGGAAGAATGCCAGAGGGAAACCATCAGGTCCCGACGCTTTGTCCCCAAGTAAGGCAAAAAACGCCTTATGTAACTCCTCGCTGGTGACTTCCCTCTCCAGTTCAAAACACAAATTTAAAGGAAGCCTATTAAAAGAGATTTTATCTAGTGATGGAGTGAAATCAACCTCTTTAGTAAAAGCTTTTTTAAAATAGTTTACCACAGCATTCTCAGTAGCAGTATCACTCCCTGGATCCACACCAGGAGTTGATAACCCTGAGACGTCATTTTGTCTTCTCCGGGCACTTGTTGCATAGAAGTATTTAGTGTTAAGATCGCCTACTTTTAACCACTTTGTCCTGGACCTTTGTCTCCAATATATTTCCTCTGCCTTATGAAGCTCCTCCAACTCCAAACTTTTCATATGAAGCTCCAAAACATCCTGAGCAATAATCACTCCAGAGGTTTGGACACTCAAGTATAATACTTCCAAATCAAGCATCACTCCATCAATTTTTGCTTTTACATCAAATTTATTCTCCTGCTTCCACCTGATTAACTTCCTTTTAATATTTAACAACTTACTATGCAACTGAAAATCCATAGATCCCTCTACCATTGTATTCACCCACGCACTGTTTATAAGGTCCACTACTTGCTATTCCTGTAGCCAACTCAAATCCAACCTAAAAGGTTTAGGGCCCCCTTCAAAATTCTTGAATCAAGAAGAATAGGGCAATGATCTAAGGATAACCTTATCAATGCCCTTACGGAAGATAGAGGGTACTCCTCCATCCATTCCATCGATAGCAAAAATATGTCTATCTTTGACATAGCCAGATTGATCTGGCTATTATTGGACCATGTAAACCTGGCCCCATAATAGGGGGATCCATAAATTAATGATTTTCTATAAAGCAATTAAAACAATGCATCGAAGAATTGATAGGATTTCTCGGTAGACTTTCATCCGGCCATCGTATCAAATTAAAGTCCCCACCAACCACAGTCGGAAACTCAAAGGAATGAATTGCAGTAGATAAATCCAAAAGAAAACCTTCTTTAAGGACAACACTAGAAGGTCCATACACATTGTCAAACCCCCATTTCAACCCAACTTTAGGACCACAGAAACTCATAAGCAAAAAATAGACTTGTTTGCTTGTGACAAAATTCTGAATAACTGTGGGATCCCATAAGACCCACAAGCCACCAGATGCTCCACAAGCATCAATACCATCAAAAGCAACCGCATTAGAGCCCTAAATCTCCTTAACCCCTGCAACATCAGGACTAGGGAGTTTTGTCACTTGGAGGATTAAAATCACTGGTTTAAATTTAACAACAAGAAAAAGCACATCCCTTTCCTAGACTGACTACCCAAACCCCTTACATTCTAGAATATAATATTCATTAATAAATTGAGGGTTAAGAGGAGGAGCCTGGCCCATCAGGATCGAAGTCATGCTGCACATTATCCATCGAAAAGTCATCATCAGGTCCAGCATCACTAATAGAAGAACTGGATTCAAAGTCGACATTGACGATAGCTTGATTACGAAAGATAATTGTTCGCAGGGGATCTTTCTTGATTACATCTTTCGCTTACAGCTTAGCAAAAGAACAAGTATCCCAAAAGCCTTTCATCGCCATCTTCTTTTTCTTACTTTTATCCATCTTCATCTTTGGCGTCGTAATAGGGTCTTGAACAGCAGCAACACTACTTTCGTTGTCCATCCTCCTAGACTTGCGACTCTCCTTGATACTTTCCATTACAACCTCAAGTGGTACTTCATCCATACCCATATCGAATATCATTTTTTCCACGTACTGCACTTCCTTCGATTCCTTCTCCATTCCATTCAAAGACTGATCAGCATTTTCCAGAAGCCCATGTTCCTCAGACGGTACCATATCTAGCGGGACGACATCCGATACTTCTGCACTCACTAGAGCACCCTCGTCTTGAGCATCACCCAAGTTAGTATCATAATCCAAACGATGAGGGTGATTCTCCATGATAGGGTCTTTTTCTACAACTATAATCGCTAGGGGATCCACTCATAAAGTGTCCAAACGAACTCTGTTTACCTTTCTCCCATCTTTCACTGTAGCCAAACAGAAAAGTAGCGGATGCATATTCTGATTTAGCAGGACTCCAAACACCAAAGCTGTGAGCTTCTGTTGAACACGCCTCGTTGAAGCTCTTCGATGGATTAGCAGGCACCAAAATACACAGACCACCACCAAGCTTTGCAGAATATGGTAGTGGAGTTCAAACTCCTTCCAAAATAGAGCCAAAGGGACTTGTTTTTCTATTGAAGCTGCTACGTGTTCCAAGAAAGAGATATTGCCCTGCTTTTTACCCAGAGGATTGTCTTTATAGAGAAATTGGAAAGCAAACAAATATGTCCCATCAACTTTGAGACTTACTTCCGCCGCTATATCAACCGATTTAGGCATAAAATCCTTCCTCGAAAATCGTGCACCCTCCTGTCCACCATAAAAGACGAGTAAACCAGCATCACAGCAATTACTCGTAACTGACTTTCCAGTCCTTCCACAACCTTCAGCAGCATAATCTCCACCGTTTGAGAAAATCTCAGGCTGATTATGCAACTCCTCCGAAAAAACTTTCAGAGTTTCAGGAAACCTCCCAACCTGGATCCATCATTTCTAAATTTTGTGCCTTTCAAATTTTTTGAAATTTTGAACTTTGTACGTCCTAGAATTTCGGTCTTTTCGAGATTTCTCCTACACTGAAGTGTTGTCAGACATAATTCCGACCATCCTCTCCGACTGCCTAAGAAAATCTATATTTTGTATCCCACTCCATTCTCCTTTCACAGTATTATCACCACAAGGAACGTTATCATCATCAGTAATTGATCATTAGTAATTGAGATGTGGAAAAAATTCGCATTGATACTAAGCACAACCGACCCTGGAATAATCGTATTGGCACAGATGTCAACTTTCCACGGCCAAACCGGCAGCATGAGCTTAGGAAAAAATTCCAATCTAAATCTCGATAAACTCCAATACCATCTGACAATTTCTTAATAATGGCTAAATTCTAGCCTGATAAAGGAATACCCCAAAACTTGAGCCATATTGAATATTTTGCTAAAAAGGTAGAGTGATCTGAAACCTTCCATAGATCCAGTGAAAGCATACTTCCTAGGACTTTGTAAAATCTATTAGAAAGTGTTAAACGAACATACTCTTGGGCATGCAGTTTGAACACCACTTTGTTAGGGCCCACAATTTTAACGTCAGGCTGATATGAAAGTCTTCATCCCCTCTAAGCCCACTCCGTTAATCCAAAAAAATATTTTATCAGTGGGGAAAAGGAGCCAGTGATCAGCAGCTCAGTTTTGATGTCGCACTTCTTCCATTCTTCACCATCAACTACAACAATCTTTGGGAAGACCGTCCCTTCAAAAGCCATGATTTCACTACCTGCAACCCATTCGTCTTAGGCCCTTCAAAGGTGACATAGCTCTATGTACGACAACATTTCCAACTAATCAGAGAGAGAGAGAGAGAGAGGAATAAGAAGTAGAAAGGCCAGAAAACTATGATGTATCCCTCATCAAAACCTGCAATTGAAACCCTAATTTCCAATAATACAAGGACAACCTTCTCAACAGATCTTGAGAACAAAAGTTACACGCCTCCATGAAAGCCAGAGCAGACGAGATGGCCGGAAACATCACTCGAAAGTGGCAGGAAAAAAACTTCAAGAGACCGCATTTTTCCTTCTCTCAAAAAGAGTAAACTAGCACAAATTCGTAAATCAATCTATTCGGGTGATGAACAGTAGTAGTGGGAGGGAACCATCACAACGATCCCAACTTCCATTCCCTGTTCCTTGAAATTCGAGTAGCTATTAAACCAAAATCGCCAAACCATTAACTAATCCAGATAAAACCCTAGGTTTGAAAATCCCCTTTCCATTAAAACTGCTCTGCATCAACTCCTAGTTGGGCCATGACGAGCATCAACTCCTAGTTGGGCCATGACGAGCATCAACTCCTAGTTGGGCCATGACGAACATCCTCTATCTCTTCCCTCCGCTGGCTATCCAAGATCATAAAAACATGATCTGTAGCTCCTACTTAAGTGCCTATTTAGCTCTTCGAAAGAAAAAAATTTCTTGAAAATTCTAAGGAGAGAGAGATGATCGAGTTTTTATTTGGATCACGTAGTCGCCTATGTTTCTCTTCTAAGCGCCATAACCAAAGTGATAGAGAAAGAAGTTATCTTCAATAAGAATTTTAGAGTTTGAGAATCCTAAAATATTCAATAACAACATCTAGACACATAAACAATGTCTCAATATTCATGTCTTTTTCTAAAATAATGAAAATACATAATGCACTACCCCTAAATTTTTTGGAAACTTAGAAAGCATTATTTCTAGGGATTTTTAAATATTTTTAAATTTTTTTGGAACCGAAACCAGTCAATCTGGCCAATACTCTGATCTGAATCAACAATCCACTTATCCAACACAGTTTTTGGGGTGGCTAATCCAAGTCATCAATCTATTTTTTAAACCTTCGTGTATACAAGACAAAATGTGCCCCCGTTGGGCATCAGCTCTACGGATGGCACACACTCTTACGTGCTTCTAATTTTGTCCTAAAAATGATGAGAAAACCATCCATAGTTATTTAAAATTTGCACCAAAATGCCCTTAAATTATAAGTCAAAACCCTGATCCGAACCCTGAATTGGGGCCCGTATGGTCAAATTATGCAACTTTCGCAATTCAAGTTCAAAAGCACTGGAATTGTACAATAGAAAAACGTCATAGCTGAATCTATTGTTCGTAAAACCGGCTGGATCAACAGAGACCCAACCGGTTTACTTGGAACCCATGTTAACTTAAAATAAAATAAAAATAAAAAATAAAAAAACATTACAAAAATCTAAAAAATAAGGAATTTATTTTTAATGTTTTTTATTGTTTTGAAAAAGATTGGGAAGTATTTTAGCTATAGATACTTATTTTTGCATTTTTTTCATCTTTTTTTAAGTATTTCTAAACTATCCCTAGGTACAAATTGATTTTTCAAAATCTATTTTTGCACTATTTTTTTAACTTCATTTAGATGCATTTTGTTTAAGTATACTTTAAATATATTTTTTATATTTTGAGATTTTTTGAAATTTATTTTTAGATTTTTCTAACCCTTTTTAGCCCAACCGAGAACTGCCATGTTATGACTGGTTACCCTAACCGGTTCAAGGTCACTCAGACCGAGTCCAATTCGTGCAATCGAACACTGGCTGAAACAGACCAAAGAGTGAAGAACATAACATGTCATGCACAGCACGACTATGCTGTTGGGTTTGGTGATAGCTAAATCACCATACCCATATTTTTTTTCTAAAAAATTAAGGGTATTATGGTAAAGAGAAAATAGACTTTCTTGGGAAGAAAGAAAGTGAGATCTATATAATAGAGTGAATGAAGACATAATACCCATCCTTTTGAGGGTCATCCCTTTAGGGGTTATGGGAATGGATCTTCAATATGGAGATGGATCTCCAAGAGAGAGAGACATAGCTTCCGAGAGAGAGGCGATATTCCCATGAGTTTTAAGTTGGTTAACTTCTACTTCTAGAGAGAGAAAATATCTATATTGCTCTCGAGATTATCTTTCAAGTAGCGGCATTACGGTGGGAAAGAGGTTGATTGACGTTATTGCTCGGTCGAAAGAGCGGGTTTAGAAGGGAAGATCGGTGATGGTTTTTTATAGATGTTTAGAGATAGGTATTATCTCTTGTAACTCAAAACTATAATCTTCATTGTGATAGTAGATTTCTAGTTGCCGAGGCCGTAGATGTAAGCCTACGGGGTGAACCACATAAATCGTGTATTGTTGTGGTGTGCTTTTTATGTTTGCTTTATTTCTCACAATCGATTTATAGTTGTATTCATCTACTTCACATTTAGTCAATCATGTACATGACCTTGGATGGGATCCCGATAATTGGGATTCCCTGTTCCGCAAGCTAGGGGTTCAGGAGAACCCTACATATGCCATGCATGGCACAATGTGTACCAATGGTCCCACGTAGCTATCCAAGTCCAAGGTGACAGGAGATGCAAATATGTAGACTCAGCTTTATCTAATCACTATTAGGATTCATAATTTGCAAAAACTGTCATTTTCATCCAAACTCTATCAAATTGCCACCAAAATGAAGTATGCCACAAGAATTTTGTTTATATTTATTTACGCGTAAATCTAAGGTCTATCTTATCTCGATATGTGTCCAAACTTGTTATTTAAAATACCGGTAGAGATGCAAGGTTCTGTCGAATTACGATTTATAAAGAAATCAGCCCTGAAAGACCTATTTGTCACAAATCATCGGTAGGCTAAGAGAGCCTTTTGGAATCGTGGGGAAACAAGAGAATGATTTTGAAAGAACTTTAGAAAACGAAAATAAATAATAATCAGGAAAAGAAGGTGACGGCATTAAATACTTGAAAAGCCAAACCTTTGAACATGCACTCGAAGTTGGGGCCCAGATCTAATAGAAGATGATGAGTCCTTCCACATTTCACCTTCGAGATTTGCTTAACCAAAAGTTTTCTTAAATTCATGGGAAGAGAATGCATAGGAATTTGGGTCTAAGGCTTTGCACCAAGAGGGAAATTCTTCTCCTAAGGTTTGAATTTTGCAAAGGGTTCAGGGTGATCAACTAGGATTTCTAGTATTTAGATGAAATCAGATAGAGAAGCTAGGGTTTGGGTTAAGCACTGAAAAATGCTCCCAAGAGGTGTCCAAAAGTGGTCCATTTATCGAACAAACTTTCCAAAATCATGAAGCCACAATCCGGATTAAATTTGGACCATCAGTGTTTAAACGCGGGGTGCGTCCTTGGGCCTAATGGACTTGGCAATGAACCAAGTGTTGTTGAGCCATAGTCCCTTCTAGTCGGTGTTGTAGACCATGTGAAGTATGATGGTGGTGGTCTGATTAAAATCAAATGTTTTGTTGGGGTCGCAATCGGTGATTTTCTTTCGTTCTGGCTTAGGTGCCGCCTAATTTAGGTTACAGTTTCCAAAAATGAGATATTTAGGATATTTGAAATATATGCTGCTGGTGGACTATAGTCTAGGTATAAACTACAGTGTATCCTATGGTCATTAGGATAGTGTGTTTAAGGTTCAAGGACCTAGAAACATTACCAATTTTGTGGGGTGACTACAATATGCCAGAAAAATCCAAGTTACCCTTATCAAATTCATGTGTCAACCAAGGAAAACCTCAGTACTGAAAATAATGAATGATCTGGTCCACGCAAATTACAATTCACTGATGATCAATATTATGACAGCTTCTTTGTGAATTGGCAGAGGTCTCGCCTAATAATTGTAATAAAATGGATAAAATAAATCATATAAGATTAAACTAATAAAATAAAAGTCAAACTAATAAAACTAGGAAAATGGAAAACTCTACCAAATGGGCCTCATAAGCCAACCCCTATGGTTGGTGTGTGGATCATGCTGATGGGGTCTGCACGCTCCCCCACTTTGGAAGAGGCTTGGACATTATTGAATTTTGAACAGTTGAGAATTATAATTTTGAATAGTTGAGGATTTATAGGCTCCTTCAAAATTGAGAGAAATGAAAATTAGATCTATCGTTAGGGATGGATATAGGGTTTTCCAAAGGTCTTAACATAATTAGGCAAGGAAGACTCAAATTAAGGCTTTTGGAGACTTAAGGATCAGGTAGGGTTTAATTGAACAAGGAGCGGAGCAAGGAATGCTTGTCCCTTGAGTTGGGAAACAAGTTGAACCTAAGTGCCCCGACAAGTAGATCCCACAATGTCTGCATCTAGACCAAATCATTGAACATGATAGGTAGGGTTTGAATCCACTTTACCTGGACCTAGCATGTGGGTCAGGTCTGAGTTTGAGTTCAGCGTAGATCCTATCTTGTTGTGTGGGGTTTGGGTCCATATTGTTGAGAGCCAAGACTTTCTCAATTAACCTTTGTTGGGTTGACCCCCACTACAATAGACTAAATACTTCGAAATTAATTTGCCTATCACTAGTATATGGTGTAATAAATTTGGAAAAAATAAGATAAAATCAAAAGAAGCATAAATAGAAAATAAAAAACACAACCACACACTACAAAGTACAAACTATATTCCAATCACTATCAAACACAGATATACGTGGTTCACCCAAAATTGGATTATATCCACAAGCAACCGGCAATGATGAATTCACTATCAACATAAGAAATTTACAAATTTGTGGGTTTTGTAGAGATTACCACCTAATAGCAAAAAAAAGTCAAATTGATTTTCCTACCACAATACCATCATCTATCGACTAGTTTTGTCATCACTATCAACCAACTCCATCACAGCAAAGAAATGCCAATGAAATCCAGCTCAATACAAGGGCATAACAATACTAGGATTTATGCAAAACCCCCAATCGTTATCTCCCCAAAATGTATCTTCGCTATCTTATATTTTCTCTTTCTAGAATGTTATTTTATGAGGCATTCATAAATAGCCATTTTCTTGTGATGAAAATGCCCCTAATAAAAAGCGGAATACTGATTGAGAGGTGATTTTGCATTTGCATTACTATACCAACAATCTACACCTTGATGCAAAACCGTATCCTTACCTTACCATTCATAGCTGATTATTCTTCTTTTAAAGAACCTATAGAACTTATCCAATGCGGTAAATCTCTAGCGAAATAACCTCCATGAGCTTGCCTTGCTCATCTTCCTTTGTGCTTACCTTTCTCATGCAAACTCCACCATATTTCAAGCTCTCATCCTTAAATTCTTAAGGCAATATCGCCTTCAGACATGCTTTAGGTGAAACCTTTCCTAGACGTCTAAAGCACAACTGGTGCTATCTCATATCTTTGTGACCTTTTGTATGAGTTGTTCTATCTCATATCTCTAAGACCTTTTGTATGAGTTGTTCCCATAAAACCTTCTTTATGTTCATAGCTTTGGCAATGCTTGCCCATGCTTATCAAATTTTGAAGTACCCATTTCACTTCATTCCAACATTTTCTTTCTAGGCTAAACATAAGCCACTTAAGAAAACCACAAACAAGTGAAATAACAAATTTTATACAAATCATAACAACAATCAAAACCAAAATTAAAGTTGTCTATAAGACTCTAGTCATATCGGCTCTTCCCTCACCAAATTTTGAGCATTGGTTTGAAAGAAAATCATGAGATGCATTCAACTTCACATCCCTTAGTGAGAACTACAAATTTTCAATATCCCCACCTTGCTAAATATTTTTACCAAAACCTTGTTTTGTACCATTAAGATCTTTCATGGTCAAATTATGTACCCCTTGTCGAGCTTCTTCTTCTTCTTTTACAACCATGTTCTCCTTTTCTTGCACAATTGTTCTCCCTAACAAGTTATAAAAGTTTCCTTTTATAACTCTCTTCATCATAACTAGAGCCCTTTTGGAGTTTTGAGTATTCCACCTTGGTAAATTTGTAGCTTTCCATATCTAGAGAAGAAAGTGACATTATGTTCTTCTTCAAATCCAACACATGTCTCACATTTGCAAGTGCCCAAACATTCTATCATCCATTTTTATGTGAATAAATCTTATTCCAATCGTCTTACTCATTGAGTTGTTTCCCATTAATGCTAATCTACCCTCAAATGACTCATATGCATCAAATCACAATTTATGTGGACACATATGATGTGTAGCTCTACTATGAAAGACCCAACTTTGATAATACATGGGATTGCATCTTACCATCAACACCTCATCTTCAATGTAACTGGATGTTGATCTTCAACTTTGTGAGCCTCATTCTTGCCGTCATCTTGTTATTCTATTCCCAAACCAGAACCCTTTAAGGAATTTTCCCTTTTGCTATTTTCAACATTTTTTCTTTATGTTGTCAGGCTTGCCATAAAACCAACAATCACTTTTGTTATAAGAACCTATTGACTTTGATCAACTACTTGAGGAATCTCTAGATGAACCACATCGTTCATCCAAAGGGCCTCTTGTCACAAGAACATCTATCCTTAAACCCATCCAATCATTACATCAATACCTTATTTTGATTTTCACTGGCAAGAAAAGTACCACAAACCGATTCCAATTTGAGGATTCTTCCTTATTAACTCAAGGTTGCAACAAGATTATCACAAGACTCCAATAACAAATGTAGCAATTTCACCGCCTTGTCTTCCTCATCCATCTTCACCCCGATGCTCTCGAGTTGACAAATTACGTTGTTGAATTCATTCAAGTGTTCTGCCGCTTTCAAACCATCTTTCATCCTTAAATAATATTTTTTTTTTTTAAGAACATTCGATTTGTGATGAACCTTGTTTGTTACAAGTTTTCTTGCTTTACCTTTAAATGTGCTGCAGTCTTCTCTCCCACTATATTAAATAGTATTTTATTCGCTAAACACGAGCAAAATTGTTGCGAGCACTTCCCTATCCAATTCTTCCTAATCATCATTTTTCATACTTTTTAGTTTCTTAAATTTTTCTTGTAGTGATTTATAAAGACATGGTTATCATGAACTTTTATTTTCCAAAGTTCAAATTCTTATCTTCCATCAAACTTCTTCCTTCAAATTTGTAAATATTCATTTTCCCAAAGTACTGCACACATCCTTTGAACTCTGATACTAGTTGATATCTAACACTTTCTTGATTACCTCTTGTTGAGGTGAACCCACACTGCAATAGATCTAATACCTTGAAACCAACTCATCTATCATTGGCAAATCGATTTTAATAAATCCAAAACACCCAAGAACCATGTATAGTGTAATGAATTTGGGAAAAATAAGATGAAATTAAGAGAAGTAAAATATCGATTAAAAAATACAACCACACTACAAACTATAATCCAATCACCATCAAACACAAATATATGTGGTTACCCAAAATTTAAATACAAACGGGCAACCGAAAAAACTCAAATTGATTTTTCTTACCACAATACTACCATCAATCGACTCATTTCTCCATCACTGTCGGCCAACTCTATTCCCCCAAAGAAATGCCGATGAAATCCAACCCTATACAAGGACACAACAATGCTAAGGTTTGTGTAAAACTCCAAATCTCTATCTCCCCAATACTTCTCTTCACTCTCTTACATTTCATCTCTCTACAATGCACTTTTATGGGCCTTCGTCAGAGGTCATTTTCGTATGACAAAATATCCCTAATAAAAAAGGTGAATACCAAGTGGGAGGTGATTTTGCATTACCATTCCAACACATACATAGAAAAATATTCATCTAAAATAATAAATAGTATAAAATAAGATGCACCTAAAAAATCCACTAAAAAAAGTAGTGCTAAAAATCCTTCAAAGTGATCATCTCAACTTAGAGATGCATGAATACAAAGAAAAATAATTTCAAGCCCTAAGATTAATGCATCGAAACATCATCTAAGCCATTCATTTTCACAATTTTAGATATTTATTGAGTTGCAGGTTTTTTGGAACTTCAATTTTATAATAAGGTACAGAAACATATCTTTTCAATTCATTGAAAAGCTTTTGACACCAGAACTAGAACTAGAAGTACATCTTCCAGCTTGAATTACTTTGTTTAAGGTAGACACCATATATAAACATCACTCGTACATAAATTATGCATTAGAAACATATAAAATACTCTGTAAAATCCTCTAATATTAAGTTTTTTTTATGTGTTGATCCAGACCCGACCTGACCTGTCCATATCAACCGAGCCGAAGTCAATACAGACCCAACCCGACCAGTTTAAGCCCTAGCGAGCCTTTTCTAAATTCAGGCTTTCACGAAAACAACCAACCTAATACCTGCGGAACCAGACCCTAGTTAATGCCTTTATTTCCATAGAACCATCGATTTAACACGGTAATTTTTCACTTGTAGAGAAGTATCAAGTGCCCATAGATAGAGAGAGAGAGACTTTTCTAATGGAGAGGTACAAAAGTGATGGTATGCGAAATTGAGCCCATTTAGCTTTCAGAGAAAAAGATAAGAGGTTAATAAGGCCACCAAAAAAGCAATTGCAAGGAAGGGACACATGCACACGGTATGCCTGTCTAATGGTTTTGTGCCAGTATCACAACTGAATCTTTAGACTCCACCAGTCGAAAAGGGCTACCAAATTGCGCTTTCTTCTTTCAAAGTTATCAACAAATAATAGCTAAGTTACAAGCCTAAATTTTCATAGAGAAACAAATACAAAAAAGAACAGTAATAGGAAAGGGCAAAATATAACACACATGAAACCAACTAGAAACTCTCTCACACACACACATGCTGCACAAACGCATATCTGGAAAATATCAGGACTTCCCATAAGGTAAACAAATAAAAACTAAAAACGATAAAACGCTCATAATGTAAAAAGAAAATATATACCCACCAAAAAAATGACAAGCTATACACCTACCATAAAGTTCGAGAAAGAGCACTGCACAAATATAGGAATATGGAGGGAGAAATCAATACCTTGAACAACATAAAAAAAGCAAGAGGATACAGGAAAGGAACTCCAAACTCACCCTTCACAAAACATTGCAATGAGATGGTGTAGTTTTTAAACATTTACAATGAGAGCTAAACGGACAAAATATTTTTACGAGCTGGTTAGCTTCTGAAACCGAGTTTTAAGGGGATAGGATTTCCACCAAGACTGAGCTTGCCCATCTCCAAGAGTTGCCAACTGATATCATGAGCCGCTGCTTTAGTTTGGTTGTCACTAGAGTGAGATGAAGAGCTGCTATTTTCTGGCTCAACTCTATGAACCATCTTTAACCTCTGAACTTCCTTCTTCAGAGATTGATGCTGACCTGCACGCATGACGCATGATCTAGTAAATGAACATAACAGACTCTAAGTTCAAAAAGAAATACTCTCTCTCTCTCTCTCTCTCTCTCTCTCTCAAGTACTAATAACTAAATTCTATCTCCATGTCATCTATCATAGCGGTACTCAACTAGAGTCTGTAAGTCACCATGTAAAGATATATATTTTCCATGGTATCGTATTTTAGTTCTATTGGGACAACGAGTAGAGAGGTTCAAGAAGAAAACATATAGACGAGGCTTTAGGAATTGTAAAACAGAAACATACACAAAATAGAAAAGAAAAGGAATATCCACAAACCCTCCTTTGAGAAAGGAAAACTACAATAACTTAGGCTTACAATCCTTGATCATTATCATTTGCTGGTGGTTGATTATCTTCCGCTTGAGTGTGTTGTTCTCAATTGTCAATAGAACTCGCTGGCGAAATAGAGAAGAAGCCTTTGCTGCGAACTCCGACTTCAAAGTCTGTGAAGGAAGGAGTAAAACTCATCATCTACAAGATTCATTCTAAAATGGGCTATGTATTTATATATTTGTCCATTCATAAATATCACACAATTACTAGTTCTCTTCGAAACTTGTAGAAAGTAACCTTGTCAAAGTCTCTCTCTCTCTCTCTCTCTCTCTCTCTCTCTCTCTCCATTTATGTGTCCGTCAAAAAAGCTACAAAGAGGTTGCAACCTAACTATATTTGAATTTTAACCTTTTCTTTGGAAGCCGGATCCAGCTGAAGTTTTAGGTATGTGTGCTACATATTAGATTGCACAGAAAAATATAAAACAAACATTTTTTAAATTTTAATAATGGCCAAAATACCCTGGAATCTCAGATGTTTTAGTCATTTTATTTTTTGGAAATATTTGTCTTATGTTTTTCTCTGGTGTGTGATGATGTCAAGTAAATATGCCTAAAGCTTAAACTCATTTGTAGAAAAATATTAAAATTCAAATATTAAAATTCAAATAGTAACATTCATTCTCAACCATCCAATCAAAATCTAATGGCTAGGAGCATAACTAGAATTATTATCCATTTTAGGTGACAACCTCTTATGTGTTATACAATCAATTAACTACCTCAAAGGCATTGACAGTTCTTTCAAGTTCGGCGATGTATTGAAGCTTACGAACCCGAGAACGCTGCCCAGGATGCCTGCAGTGAAATTGGCCCCTACTATCAAAAAGAGAAGCACAAGGATAACATTGGCAAATTCATTTTATAGAAGTAAGACACAAATAATTATCGCACACTCGCTAGATATATATGAAGGTGTTCACTTAGTGTGGTGGAGACAAGTAAATCTTGTACATTTTTGTGGTTTGAGTACTCTACATCTTTTGTTATTTGTCTTATTCAGTCGACAACTCATTTGACACTGGTCAAATAGCCAAGATCCTAAAGTTCGTCTAAATTACTAGCAATTCCATCACTTGTGGGACACACGAGAAAACTGCAATCCTAATTTCTCTCGTTGAATAAACAAAAATCGATCAGCTTTTAATTCACATCTCTTCCATCATAACCTTTAAACAAGAGAAAGAAGAAAAAAAATTAGTAACTCAAACCTTCACATTCTTCACTACATACACACCAGCTACACTCACCAGTAACATATTCTGGCCGCCTACTATATCCCGCATTCCCGGGTACAAGCTCCATAGTCAACCTTGTCCATCCAACAAAAACACTAGCTGCAATCTCGTTCACACTGTAGACAACCAACACACCTAAAATCACACTTCAAACCAGTCAAATCATTGTGGCCATTGTCATCAAACAATCCTCCATCTTCTAAGGGCATGTTTCGTTGCCAAACCATGGTTTAGAGGACCAAATGATGGATTGGAAAAAGCAAAGGACATTTAGTATCTTGGGCATGTTTGGATGCCTATGTTAAATAGAGAATTACCCATGCTCGAAGGGCCAAACCATGGAAGAAAAACAAAAGTCTTAGCATTGTCAAGTCAATTGGGTCGGGTCAACATTCAGACCAATGGGTCGACCAGACTCGGGTCTGGATTCGAGTCCAACTTCTGGATTCAAGTCCGGAAATATGGACCTGAGAGTAGGGTCTAGTCGTGTCCGAATCCAACCAAGACCTAATGAAGTCGGGTCTGGTCCAGACCTAATCAAGTCGGGTCTGGTCCAGGTCATGACCCAGATCCAACCTGACCAGACAAGTCAATCCGGGTTTAGTCGACTTGGATTCGACCGGGTTCGGGTCTGACCTTGGACTTGTGAGGTCGGTCCAGGTCAAGCCTGACTGGGACTGGACACAGCCCATTTACACCCCTAAGACCGGCGTTCTCTCTTCATACCTAAACTCTCTTTCTCTAAGAACCTCTCTACTCTCACGCTCCTCTCTCTTACCTACGCTTCTCTTCTTCTCAACCCCCAATTCTTTTCTTGCTCCTCTCTCTCCGCTTATCTTCTTCTTCTCACCCCCAAATCAAATAAGATACAGAAGAAGCCTTATCACAAAAAAATCAACGACTCCAAACAATAAACGAGGTCCCTCACTCTCTAGGCAATGAAAGGACTCTCTCTCTCTCAGTAAAAAAAGAACTCTCTCACCTTTTTCTCTCCTCTGTCACTCCCTTCTCTCTTTATAGAACCTTTGCCTCTGCCCCTCTCTCACTCTTCTCACTTTCTCTGCCACTTCCCTCAGAGAAAACAACGACGGGGCCATTGGAAAAGAAAGAAACCACGTGTCTTTGAAAAGATCTTTAAATTCACAACAACTTAAAGTACATAGTTAAGTGCCCCTCCTCCGAAGGACCTGAAGAAGACCCATGTCACAATTGCTTTCAGATTACAAAAGAACAGGATTTTCTATGAGGGTGAATATCTGGTAAAAAGAGTCCAAAGCATTGTCGCCTCCTATTTGTGACCACCTTGATACACATCAAAGCAATAACCCCCACCCCAACACACCCTCTCTCTCTCTCTAAACCTGTTTCCCTGTCTTCTCTCTTCCTCTTCACCTTATAACACCCCAGCCTCTGTCAATTCTTCTTCATCATCATTTATCGCTCACCTCTGAAATTCCTTTCTTCCAAACCCAAGAAGTAGAGCACCAAAAGAGAGAGAAATTGGGCACCAAGAGAGAGAGAGAGAGAGAGAGAGAGAGAGAGATTGTGGATCAGAAAGAGGTTTTGGTTGAGTATCGTGGTGGCTTTGAAGGAGTCGTAGAGGACTAAATTTAAAGGGGGATTTGGCGATGAATGTAGAGGAACCTTGAGAGAGAGAGAGAGAGAGAGATCAAAAAGAGGCCTTGGGTAAGACTGGCAGGAGTTTTGGAGGGAATTGCAGAATTTCAGAGAGATTATGGATTTTCAGGGAATCACATTAAAATTTTAAGTGAATTTGACCAAAATTACAGTGAGCTTCAATTGAGGGCTCGAGGTGTAAAAATGGCAACCAAAGCACCCTCAACCATAGATTAGTTTTAATACAGTTTGTGAAACACATCCATTAAAAATAAGAGGTAGATCCGTCTTTGCTTTTAGCCAAACATGGTTTAAATCTAACCAAACCATGCCATCCTCATAAGCAGTCTCCTTTATCATTCAACTACTTTCCGCACTATCCACAATATTTCATGACAAGAACCCTAGATCAACACCAACTAGCTCCTTGTAAATATGACAAACCCTAACCTTCTACAAAACCCTAACCCTAAATTCCAACCAAACCCTTGTCCATAGAAACAACCAACCTCCTCAATCTCTAATTTTATCTTTCCAAAGCCCTATCCTCAAATCCTACAAGCCCAACCCCATTACACCCATTATCGATTCGGTGTAAGAACCAAGAATCTTGGTCCTACACCACAGAACCAGCAGGGTCAAAGGGACCTAGTCTGCTTCACCTATATATCAAAAAGATGACAAACCAATATATTCAAAAGACAAAAATGCCATTGAAAATTGGATTTTTACAATGAAAATGGCCTAAGAGCTACCAACATACACTACACCTGAGACTCTCATCTCACCAACTTCCATGCTAGACATGATATCCTAGCTAGTGAGGATACATTAATCTTTTATATTTTTCCTAATGCATATAAGAGGATACTCTCTCATCTACAGTATAATATAATGTAATACACCACATTTTTTAACTTCATATGATATCAGATTTTGTACTTTCACAGGCTATAAGAAAAACAGACCGAGAATTTGCAGACAGAGCCACAACTATTTGGTCACTAATTTATGTACATGTGCGTTACTATCATCTTCATTACCTCATAAGTTTTTCCTTTAGTCACTCAGTTTCTATTGATACTTTTCAGGTCTTTAATAGCTTCTGATTGTGATCCACATATCTGCAGTCGTTATTTTGTGTTGTAAGTCCCTTTTTATTTGAATATTTTCCAGACTTGGAACTTTTTACACTATTGCTTGGTTTTGAACCGTAGTCTTTGTCTCCCTAAAATCTTCTTAACATTATTTTGACCCTAGTTTGGATAAACCTTTGTCTTCTCTTTGACATTTGTAGGCCACCTCTTTGGCTTAATTTCTTCAACCAAATGTGTGTATTGAGGCTCCTCTAGACAAATCCGGTAAGGAAGGATTTAGATGGGACAATTGATTGGTCTGAAGTTAAAGTCTCAATTGCATGCTGCAACAAACCATGGTTCAGTGCTGCTTTGGGTGGTGAGCAATGCTTACGTGGCACATTTTGGTTGTGATCTTTATCTCCCGGTTCAGGTATGCATACACCCATAAAACATCACTACTTTCTTTGTTGGATGAAAACTCAAAATACCAGTCTTCATCCAACCCACAAATTGATGGCTTTAGGGGAAAAGCTGACCACATGATCGGACAAATTGAAAGCTTTTAAATGGAAAGCTGACTACATGATATGACCACAACCCTTGTCATCACCCAAACTTAAGGTAAGCCAAATCTGCAAATTCTAGAACTTAGTTTAAAGCTTGGCAATGGCTATGCCCATTGTGTTCATCTATACATATGATTATGTACATGTGAAATGTTTTTACTTCTTATTCCACAGCTCATTTGGAAGACGAACTTAGGATAATACAGTTATCATGGTATCAAACCCCCTGCAGTGGCCATGAGAAGAATTGAGCATTGCAATCACTGTGACATTGACACCTGCCTCTGGGACTGGTGTCATGTGTCCGCCACATCAATACATGGGTCAGACCAAAGGTATCCATACATTTCACCCATAATGGGTGCCAAAATGGAAGTAGCGACAGTTTAAAGGTGTCTATGTTTGTAAACATGGACATGGGCCCCAGTCTCTTCTACGGTTTGTTAATCTAATGAGAGGCTTATTTTGATTTATTGAATTTTTAAAATGCATGTAACATTGAATAACATTACAGAGAGGCATATTCCCTGTCTATGAATTCATTTAAATGTCAAAACTATAAGCAAATGACCTCAAAATCTAATGAGGCACCTTAATAATTGAGGAAAGACATATCAGATTTACTTAAGTTTAGATAACGCATCAACCCTATACAATAAAATTAAGGCGTACCTAAAAACCCATCTCGACCTCCAAATGTATGGATATGGAAAAAAGAATTTCTAAATCCTAAAAGTAGTGCATCTTAAAACATATTATGTAGACCATTTTCAATATTTTCAAGTGTCTAAAGATATGCTCGATTTGCACCATTTTCGAAGTGTTAAATTTCACAAGTTTTATTAGAAAAGCTTTAAATTTCATAATTAGGGGTGGAAAAAGATTTTCAGGCCATCTTAGGGGTTTCTGGCACCAAAATTGCATCTTGAGGTAGCGTTTGGAGGTCCTACTTTGATTGTTTAAGGTTGAAACCCCATATAAACTACTATACTCTTTATTTAAACCATGAGTTCTAAGTAGTTGACCTAAGCATATTTATCAGAGATAGCATCACTAAAAGGTGAGGTTACCACGAAACTTGAGAAAATAATGCCTAATCTTAAACTGCCTAAGATGAACCAATATAGAAAAGAGTAATCAAATTTAATGACCTTAAATTTTATAATTTGATATACAATAATGATAAGTTTTGAAATTAGAATATATGACAATTTAAAATAAATAGATATTATCATCTAAATTCATAGTTTATACTTATTCCATACATAATAAACCAATTTAGGATAGTAAACCATTGACCAATTCCGTATTGCCACTCAATAAAAGAGGATATTCACTTCTAAAAATATTACTATTTTTTTTGTGTAAATTATCTTATTTTCACTCTTATATGCATGAAACTCTTTATTCATTTATATCATATTACTGTATATATGTTTCATATGTTAAACTTGTTCCTTTATATCATATTACTGTATGTATGTTTCATATGTTAAACTTGTTAAGATATGCAATGCCCACATGCAAAAAATTGCATTTCTTCATGGAAATTTGCAAAAAGAGGTCCATGTGATCTTGCAACCCTCCTTCCAGCCACATGAATATAGTTTATAAACTCTATAAAAACTATAGTAAATCTTTATTTCTACAGAAACAAGCACCAAGAAATGGCTTGAGTCCGCACTAAAGTTTGTACCCAAATGTGTGCTTCAAGAGAGTCTCTCTTTGTCACTACATCACCCACAAGGTATATCGATCTTCTCAACTGTATTGAGACTTGTTCCCATTTGCATCTCAAACATCTATTACCATATACTAAATGTGGGTTCAGGTGGGTGGTTGTGTGTCGTTAAAAACAACCCATGTTCACATGATTAATTTAGAGAAAACCCACTCAATTCAAAACATCCATCTTTTGCTTCCAAACTACCAACATCAGTTTTTTTAATGAAGGTACCTCTGACTTTGAGGCATTTGATATTTTAATGTATAGAAAACTATCAAGGGGTTTTTGGAAAGAAAGCACATGACGTCCAGGATGAGTTCATGGACTCATGAGTCCACCTACGTTTCCCATAGATTTAGGATGTAACGCTCCAAAAATGGTGCATATTTGATGATTTGTGAAGAAGTGATATAAACAATACAAACAAAGAAAGTTTCAAAAATATCATTTTTAAGTTTAAAATTTTTTCCAGATGATCACCATGGTCTAGAACATTACCCTTGAAATTTTGGCTCCAAAATCCATCTCTAATATGGATTTTGGAGCAGGGGTACATATAAACAGATGTGTGGACTGGCATACCAAAACATCGCCCTTGTAAGAAAGCCATATTAATTATAGCCAACTAGCATGCAGCCCAATGTGATATGCACAGATTTTAGAATAGTTGAAGAAATTTGAGATACATCATCATCAAAACCTTTTCCCAACCATTTGAGATCGACTACACGAATCCTGGTCGGCAATTCTGCTTCAGGATTCATGGAAAGTTTTGGTAAAGTTTTATCTAGGCTTGGGATGGGCCAAGGGAAATTTTCAGGTCCTCACCCTTCTTAGACCAAAATTTAAGACACATACAAACCAAAAACTAATACACAATTTTTTTAAACATAATATAAATTAAATTGACATATAAAAGATAGAAACTTTAGCTGGAAATGGAGAAATGTTATTCCTATATTGGGTAGATGCAACACGCAATTAGTGTCAAAGTCACTTTGAGATTTATGGAAATCAAGGGTATGGAGAAGCTCAAAATTATTAATTGCAAATAAATATCACTTCATTGATTATTCCTCTAAAAATGAATAATAAAGTAAATTTATTTTAACATATATGCTACTATTTTGGGGGGGTTAATTCAGTGGGGAAGACATGCCCCTACCCGTTTTTTTTTAAGGTGTTAATAGGGTAATGTCAGTGGGAATGAAAACCATAACATGGTGACTAGGTGTCAGGGTGCTACCACAACGAATCTAGCCCCTTTCCCATAAATACACTACTAATTGATTAATAAATACCACTTGCTTTAAATGATATGCATTCTTTCCAAAAATCTATTGATAGCTTTGTATATATTATTCTAGAGTACCTGAACACTAGGGTAATTTTTATCCAATAATTGGCGATGAAAATTGGCGATGAGGCGAGTTTCAAAACAAAATGGGGGTGTTCTGAAGCTTGTCCAAAAACAATTGGAGTAGCATGAATATTCTTGAAATTAATACATGTGAACAAGGGTAATTTAAAACACGTGACCACCCCTCCAATCCCACATTTAGTATAGTTGGTAATAAAATTATTAAAATTATTTCTAAAATTACATTAACTATTTTTAATTTAAATTAAACTAATATTAAAAATTGTATATCGGTTTGTGGTTTCTAAGTAGCTTAACTTCTTCTTTTTTGCAATAACCCTAGAAAAAAAAGCTCTCTATTTCACAAAAACAAATTCAAAGCTCTCTATTTCACTCTTCATACATCACACAAGGCTTCAGAATTTTTCCCCAAAAAACTCATGCTTAAATGCCTTAATCTCATAAGAACAGAAATCTCTTGTGTACGGTACTATAACTTTGTTTATACCCCCATCTAAAAATATGAGTTTTTTTTTTTCTGAAAAATGCTCTCTTTTGTGGCTACATCTATTACAAGTTCGACATGTGTAATATTTTGATAAATATATTTGAAGTTAAAATATTTAAAAGTTTTCTACTATCAATTTTTCTTCCTAAAATTATAGGTTTTGTCCTAGATATTTCACTTTCAATTAGTTAAACCATCTCTCTCTCATGTATTTGACCATGCATTGCATAGGGTTAATACTAGGTTAAAATGAAATACAAGGGAAATTTTAAGTCATTTGGTCACACCCAGCCACTATATAATTCAAGCGCATAAAAAATATGGACCTCTTTAAAAGGACAAACTTGGACAGAGATCTTATGATCTTCCTCTAGTAGTCAAGAATGGACTGCCAATAAAGGACAGAGAGCTTCAAACATGAGTGGAAGTTTATCTCACTGCAACATGACCAAATGTATTGTTGCAGTCAGATTAGTGAGCAAATTGATGAATAGAATATGCATGTAATATCTTCAAATCATACCAAGTCCACTATTTGAAAGGGTTACCAAATCCAAGTATGCTACTTTCTTCCTCATCCTCTGATTCAGTAAGAGAGCTAATGGAAAAAAGTCCACAACAAAAAATTTACCTATCTACGGGGATGGAAAAGCATAAATGAAGCGGGGACGCAAAGTCAAGCACAAATGCAGAATAGAGAGTAATGCTTCCTTCATCATGTATGATAGTATGAATTAAATACTTGTATCCTGTGATAATTGGAGTACTATGTAACACGGAGTACTATGCCTCAAATCCAGTTCTCCAGCATGGAAATAGAGTCCTATTTCATTATGAAGAAAGTTAATCAATTTTCCTTTCTCTTTTTTAATTTCTATTTCAATATGAAGAAAGTTAACCTGAAATAATCAAAACACTTACACATAGAATCCAAGGGCCAACTAGCTTCCTCCCACAAAGGCCATATGGAAAGATGAAGATCATCACTTTTCCAGTTACAATCAGACCAAACATATCCAATGCATGAACCAATTGTCTAAATGGTACAAAATATAACTTGCCTGGAAGGTTACTTTCAACATTCCCATTCTTAATATTAAGATACATATAGACCATATACAAGGTCCTGATGGAAGATGGATTCATTACTTATATCAGTCCATTACTTTCCCAAAGGTCTCTCTTTTTCATACAGAAATAATTCACTTTCTATTGTATTGAAAAACACATTATAATGCATTTCTGTAAATTGAATTTGCAAAGATTTAAAATACAGAATGAGCCCGTCTACATTAGCCACAACTTTTCTGCATCGGATAGGAGTTCAAACTTCTATATCTAGTCTCGCTATCATGTATGAAAGAGTCCACACATGGCTTCCTCACTATATCATATTAAACATATCAAACTTAAAATCTTATCTTTTCTTCCAATACAACTATTTAGTACCAGTGTTTTAAAGTAAGGACACGAGTTGGGACTCGCTATGCTCCCCAGCCCAAGTCAGGAAACTCGACTTGGCCAAGTCTGCCAGAGGAGGACTGTCAGAGGCTCCATTGAGTCCCAAAAAAGATAAGAATAAAATCTTGGGAACTGACAAGATTCCACATGTTCCAATGGTTTTGATTCTATACCTAGCAGCCTGCTGAGTCCGAGTAACTCAGGAAAGTCCAAGTTGGACTCGCCGAGTTTTCAGACACTGTTGAATGCCAGTATACCTTAACAAAAACAAGTCTTATTGGTCACCAGAGCCACAATCTTCCAAGCATTATCATAAAGGTGAAACTGGGATTAACTATCAAGCTGGCTTTAACCAAAGAACAGAAAAGATTTAAGAAATAAAATAGTTAGCGAGAGAGAGAAATGCATTCAGTATAACTAACCTTCTCGGTCCCTTCAGCCGAGTGTCATGAGCACAAGAAGCCCCATGAGAATTTTCAGAGTCCAAATTACGGAAATTGTCTGCCCCATGTAACTCATTTCTTTGAGCAACACACTCATCTGAAAATGAAGGTGCCACCGAAACCTCTGAGTTCAGAATATTAGGTTTCAATCTTGGAGAATTAGGGCCATATACACAAGCCAAGTCTAAGTCATGCAAAGCTTCATTCTTCTTAGTTAAAGCTTCATTCTTCTTAGTTTTCTCTCTGAGAGAGCTCAATAATTCACATGATAAAGATAGCGCATTTTCCCCTCTATCAAAACAAGCCTGGTCTCTAGAGCCATTTGGCCATAAACCCACTTCACTATAAATTGCGTCTTCTTCTTCAGCTAGTGAGAGAAGCTTTGGAAAATCACAGGGGCCACCCATGAAAGCAGCTGAATCACTAGAAGAACGTCTATGGAAGAAACCTTTAACCGAAGTTTCAGAGTCAATTAAGAGCTCATCAAGCCATGACGGAGGTTGTTCTATTGCAGAGCTCTGAGATGGAGATCTCTGGTGTCTTATAAATGCCTCGCTGCTCTTCTGATTTGGAGAAAACAAGGAATCTGAACCAGTAAAAGGTGAAGCTCTGGTTAAGAGTGGACTCCTTGGAGGGAGATGTGATTGCTGCGACATTGTATATGCTTGCTCTCATCAAAGTTGACTCGATTTGGGACTCTGAAACAAGATAAAAACACAAAGTTTCAGAACTCAAAAGAAGTCATGTTTAACATGAGACTAATAGTGAAAACATTGCAACATCCAAGTCAAGATAAATGATAGAATCCATGTATACACAGCGAAGAAATATAGCAAAAAAATGCAATAATGAAATGTGTGAATTTTTAGAAACAATAATTTCATTTATGACATATTCACCACTGAAGAATGAATACTTCTTCAAAACTAACAAACTGCGAGAAAAATTCATTGAGATTACAGCAAAATTTCCTCTGTTACATTGAGCTGAAAGGGAAAAGTTCCTCACCATTAAATTTGAAGCCAGGTGCTGCTTCTTTTATGCTGTATCACTAAAATGCAGATTTTCTCCATGCTTGCTTAATTAACCATTTTCTTCGTTAGAGTAAAGAAGAAATGTACCAGAAATAAGTGAAGCTTTCCTCCAAAACTAGAGCAGCAAAATCCCATATAACTCTGCAAAATTAGAGCATTTCAAATGAGAAACCTCTATGAAACAGTAAAAATGTCACCAAAAATTTCCAAAGAGCCAAAAAAAACATATAAAATGCACCAAAAATTATCCAAAACGAGAAACCTAGGTCGAGGAAGAAGCAAATGAATAACCAGAGAACATAAATAACCTAGGAACAAATATGTTCGGTGTTATTATAAATTTGCAGGTGCATAAATTGATAAATTATGATATGAATTCAGATAGAGAAAATAAAAGAAATGGAAAAAAAATTATCGTTTCTTTCTTTTATTACCTGAAATTTCAGGCTCTGATGAAGAGGCCTGAAGACGCAGAAATGAACAGTGAATAAGAGGCGAATGTGCAGAGCATTTATTCGATTTATTATTTATTTTCTTGATTTATTAATATTATTATTATTTTTTAGACAACTATTTAATGTCGGAAAAGAGGCAAAAAAAGAGTACGGAGAGAGCAGAAGCAGCCACGGGGACGTGGTGCCGAGGCTATCTCTGCAACTCGTCCCATTTCCTCGGCGATTTATCGTTTATCATTTCCATGGCTATTAATCGCTGTCATTTCCACGGCACCCGTCGGCGAGTAATTACTTTTTGGCCTTCCTCGATGCCAGTTCATGGATAAAGTACGTCAAAATGCCGGGAAAATCAGTTTTCAAATGTGGCGATTTTTTATTCATATCGTCGATGTGAAAGGAAATTGGTCAGGACCAAACCGGTTTTCACGTAGTACACGCCCTAATTGCCTATTTATTTTATTTTATTTTTAAAACTTGTCTAATGGTTTTTTAGGTCCCTTTCAATCCCCACGGCATAAATCCCTTTTTCAAATTTTATTTAGTTTTTGGATACTAACTCATACTGATCCAGATCCAATTCAAATTGTTTTTAAAATTGGATAGTGATTTCATGCAACAGTTGTATAGCAATATAATACAACAATCTTTAACAATTATGTTAAGGTCATTTGTTTGATTCAAATTTTAAAATATATCTTATTTTCATTCTAATGAACAGTCGCAAATAAGAAAAATTTAAAACACAATTTAAAAGGTATTTTTCTAGCCTAATTAACATAGGGCACCCATTTTGATAAGATACTTAGGTCTAGGTTTTAGAATGATTTTTTCTTTTCCAATTTTTTTAGATAACTTTATTATGATTAGATAAACAATGTCAAAAAAGAAAAAAAATGATTTTGAACTTGTAAAGTCTGAGATCTTGAAATTCATTAAATGAATGGCCTAGATTTGTTGTTGGAAGGAACTCATTTTGACCATATCTAGAGTTCAAATTGAATTTTTTTTTTTTTGGAATTGATTGTTGAGATGAAGAGAGTGTGTGTACAAAATTTTGGATCATATAAATACCACATACATTATTTTCTAGAAGTACGGCTGCATTATATTATGATACAACCGTTGCATGAAATCACTGCCCTTTTAATTTTTATTTTATTTTATTTATTATTTGGTTACTACTCATACTGAGACCGGATTCAAACCCCCGATTCAATAATCCGACATAGTTCTGAATCTTAAGACATTGGGGAAAATATTAACCAAATGGACTGTGTAACAAATTTCCAAGGCCAAAGTAAACTTGATGGTTTTCATTCGATGTACTTTTAGGGTAGCAACTGGCAAACACGGACCCAAATAGTATTCGGGTCCAAATTTTGGACCCGTACCCTGGGACCTGTCGGGTCCTTGGTCTGATAAGATCCATTGCCACCCTTTGATTATGAGCATGTTTTGTTTTTATTTTTTTGTTTTTTTTTTACCATCATATACCCTATGACTATGAGCTTCTTATTTGTTTTTTTGTCAATAATATTGTAAATGTTGTCGTGACAATATGAACACCTAAAGTACGCCTAAGACACATGATTGTCATTATATACCCTATGACTACGGGTATGAATCAGGTCCAATTGGACGTAGACCCGAATAATATTCATGTCCAAAATCTAGACTAAACCCAAATAGTATTCGCGTCCAAAATTTAAACCCATATCAAGACCTAAGGTCGGGTATACCCATCAGTCCCGGATCTAATCGGGTCCATTGCCACTCCCATGTACTTTAGAACGTGCTCGGGTTTTAATGCATTGATGAGCAAGGACGACGGAATTTCTTGAGGGAAAAGTTATGCATAATAAGGCTTTACCTATAGTAGCGTTTTAAATTTGGAAAATCCTTAAATTGATCGTGCCCACCTAGATTAGATAAGTATGGATCTAAAATAGCAGATTTCAAGCCTTTGGAAGATATTTAAAAAGGGACTCGCTTTTTATGAGTCCTAGGTCTCATATGTAGATAACCATCCTCTCTTGATGATCCATTGTTCAGATGGACTTCGGACTAATTTTTTAGGCTAGAATTATACTCTCTAACCTGGAGAACATGAATGTAAAATGACAAAAATATTTAAATATTAAAAGGAAACTTTTTTGAAGCAATCTGTTGATTTTGCCTTTATTTTGGAGAGACTGCAAAATAGACGCAGGATGCCTCGTGGGACGTAAATGTAGTGATGCGTTTCCCACGCATAAACCACTTCACCTTGAAAAGATAGGGAGAATTTTCTAGGGTCCAGTTGGCATACGGTTGCATATGTACGTGTAGAGGTAAGTTGCACCTCCAAATTTTATTATGGTACATAATTTTGATGTAAAATATTTTTAGGATTATCTCAAAATCTATTTTTATATTTAATTATAAAATTTTAAATTTAAAAAATGATTAAAATCAAGTAGATCTATAAACATATGAAAATCTTGAAAATGGACGGTGTAGATAATATGTTGTAAAATGCGCTATTTCTGATACTTAAATTCTTTTTATTTTCATAGTCATATATCTCGATGTCAAGATCATCAATCAAAGGGTTTTTCAACATTAAAACTACCTTTTCCGATGGATTTTTGAGGGGCATCTGTAGTTCTACATTATAAGGTTGCATCCTCATATAAACTTTTTCCAATTTTCTGTACCCCTAATATATAGAAGTTATATACTCCCTCCATCCAATTTAGATCAAGAGAGTCATTAACCATTTGATCTCAGATTCGATGCATCAAAGTATTTTAGTTTTATTTTTTTTCTACGAATCATATGAATATGAAATTTTGCACATGCCATCATCTCAATAAGGCGCACCTAAAACAAAAAAATATTTTTAATAAAATAAACTTACCAAAATACCCCTGAAACTTTCAAAGGTATTCTGGTTATTTTATTTTATCAATAATATTTTTTTATTTTTTTTGCAAGTGCGAGTTTAAGAAAGGAGTGGATGCCCAAATTTTGGTGTCAAAATGTTTGTAGAAAAACAATAAAAAACAAAATAGTGTAGAGGCATGACATTGTGACTGAGGTCTATCTCAACTATCCATTCAGAATGAATGGCTAGATACGGGGTAGTATATAAGTTCCATATGGGGAGTATAGAAAACATTTCCTAAAGAAAGTATAACTTGTAATATATAATGAGCACATAAATTGTGTTCCCATGGGATCATAGTTTAGTCCTACTCCCTCGGTCAAAAGATCTATTTGGGAGGATATTTTTAATATGAAGTTTTGGGAACCACTTAAGAACTATTAGAAAATTGTTTCTTGTGGCGGGGGACCACATTTCTACGTTTGTGATCCCGGAGGTATAAAGTATCCATCTTAAATATGGATGCAAATAGGTGGTCCATCTAAAAATAATTGAAACTAACGGTTCAAGTATTATCTTAATAGAATTGTTATTTTTAATTTTCAAAATTTATTTTTATTTATTAATTCATATTCATGATCTCCATGTTAGAGATTACATGTCCCTAAAAATTACATGTGAGAGATTACATGTCCTCAAAAATATATTTTTAAGAGATGATTCATTTCTACATGGACTATAGAAACCGTGTCCATAGATGACTATTATAAAATAAAAAATTTGAAACTAGAGTTTTCTAAAACTTAAATCTCATAATCTAAAAAATAGATGGTCTTTTTTCAATTTCAAGCCATTATTTTTTTTTTCAAGTGCATACAAGGTGCAATTAGGAACTTCTTTTTTTTTTAAGTTAATCTATGGGTTGAATAGATTAAAATCCCGAAAATTGAGGGTTTAAAATTAATTCTACGTAGGGTTTTACTCGAGGGAGTAAATGGACATTCGACCAATATCTTTTGCCATATATAATTTGAAATGTCCATTACGAGCGGAGCTAGATCTCCATCATTTTAAATATCATAATTAAGGGCAAACATAAATTTTTTAGGCTATCATAGAGGTCTATAGCATTAAAATTGCAATTTAGGCTATGAGTTGTAGCTTTACTTTTAATAATAAGGCCAGAGCTTCTGCTAAAGCACAAAATAATAATAAAAATAAACAAATAAATAAATAAAGCCTAGGCTTTGCCATGCCCTTCTAATATAGAAAGTTTTCTTACTTCATTAAAGTTTGATAGGTTTCTTTTTTTCCTTTTTTTTTGAATTTTGATTAAAAATTTTGCAAATTTTGCTCAATTTGTTTTAACCTTTTACTGTTGAGGCCCTTTGAGGCAAGATATTTCAAAAAAAGTTGCGGCTTGTATAAGGCCGAGGCTCTAAACAATCAAAGTAAATCGCACCTTCAAATAGTATCGAAAAATGTTGTTTCAATATTGGAAATCTTTGGGATAGCCTTAAAATATATGTTCATCTATAATTATAAAATTTGAAGCTTCAAAAATAATGTAGAACAAGCAAATCTATGAAAACTTGAAAATTGACGGTCAAAAAATGCATTACAAGATACACTACTTGAAATCCATTTTTTTCTCATGTGCATGCATCTTGATATCGAGATGATCAATTGGATGACATTTGGGTATCAAAACAACCTCTTCTAGTGAAATTTTCAAGGTGTGTGCTAATTTGATTGTTTAGAGCATCGCACTTATATAAATTTTTTCTTTTAAAAATAGAGTGTATACTATGAGACGATTTATTTTTGGTATAAGGATGTCATAAATTTTTTTAGTCAGCCCAATAGATAAAAGTGTGTCATAATATTTGAGAACTTTTATTTTTGACTTTGTGCCAAACACTGATACATCAACAACTACTTGATTTCAAATTGGTCAATAATATTTGTGACCTTATATTAGAAGCAAATGGTCTAATTGTATGCATTGAAAATGTGTTACATGCTGATCAAGATCTTAATAATAATAATAATAATAAAATCTTCTAAAAAAAATAAAATAAAATGTGTTATATGTGGTTGGGGGATGCATTTTTACATTCGCATCCCTCTAGGCATAAACCATTCGTCCAAAGATGGATATAAATGATGGTCGTTAAAAAAAAGGTAGAATCAACAATGTCAATATTTTCTTCAAGAAAATATCATTTTTTTACTTTTAAAGGTATTTATTTATTTGCATATGAATGATCTCATGTTAGGGATTATATTTCTTAAAATTAGGGTCAATATCTATTTCAAAACTACAATTTTAAAGGGGCGCCGCACCTTTGCATATGAGTCCAAACACTCAAAGAAACCGTGTTCGTGTAAATTTCCTTTACTGGGATTGTATACAATGAGACCATTTACCTTTGATACAATGTGGTCGCAATAACTTACAACTATCCGATGTGATATTTGATAGTTTGGGTGTGTCACAAAGTTCAAAAGTGGTTACAATTACTTACAACCATGTGATGTGATATTTGATAGTTTTGGTGTATCACAAAGTTCAAAAAAATTTATTTTGATGTTTGATCTTGGTCAATGGAATAAATGTAGCTACTTAATTTTACATTCAATAGTCAAGATTACATTCTATATTTTCCCCCCTAAAAAACTTCATTTTCTTGTAAAAGACAAAAAAGTGATTTTTCTAGCAAGGGGATTTTTTAAAGGGTGCGATTTCTATAAGGTTGCAACCTTAAACAATCCAATAAAGGCGCACCTTAAAATTTGATCATAACATATAATTTTGTTGTAAAAAACTCTTAGTATTATCTTAAAATCTATTTTTACATCTAATTAGAAATTTTTAAATTTAAAAAATGGTTAAAATCAAGTAGATCTATAAATATATGAAAGCTTGAAAATGAATAGTCTAGATAATGTGTTGCAAGATGCACTATTTCCATAATTCAAAAACTTTTTTTTTTTATATTCATGGATCTTGATGTTGAGATGATTGATTAGAGGGTTTTCTCAACATTAAAGCAACATTTCTCATAGATTTTTGAGGTGCATATGTGGTTCTCCATTTTAAGGTTGCAATCTTATATAAACTTTTCCCATACATAACGGGAAATGGTAGGGGAACTTATGTAAGAGACAGTACAACTATTGCGACCGTGACCTTACACAATCCCCGCCAAAACTCACCAAAATATCTTCCTCATACTATTTGTATCAAAGTATTATTGAGCCGGTATTTCATTATTGTTCTCAAACTTTCTCTGAAAAATCCGCGAGATCTTCAAAAAAATGAAAAGTTTCGGCTTTATTGGGACTGACAGGAAGTGGCCCACACTCTCGTTAACACACCAACCGTACTGATCATTTCGTACTGTAATAACGCGCATAACTTGGCCAAATGGGCCGAAAAGAGGCCCGATGATTTCAGCCGAAATTTCGTCTAAACTTTGGACCTGCTCGGATCACCAAACCCTGAAAAAAAGTGGGTTTTGCTCAGGGTGGCAACAAGATGGGCTTGGACCGGGCCAAGGTTGACCCTGGAATCGCCCTTGTCTTTATAGGCCGGCCAGAAACTTGCCTAGTTAGGATATGCCAAAATAAATGAAAAAAAAAAAAAAGAGCGCTGGCCATGCCCTAGCCCAACCCTCAAGCTACAAACGGCAGCCATGGCCCTAACTTTTTTTTTAGTGCCAAGCTGGCGGCCTATTTCTTGGTTATTGTAGGGCTCAAGAGGGATTGTATATTATAATACCATTTATCTTTCATACAAAAAATCATATTTATTTCCAGTCTTTAAAGGATAAGTTTTTTATGGTTCCCCTACAACATAAAACTTATATATTTCTCATTATCAAACCGTCTATTTTGAATGAAGGGCTAAGAATGCCCCAATCATAATGTCATGTCTTTACATTATTTTATTTTTAATTTTTTTCTATAAACTATTTTGACATCAAATTTTGGACGTCCAATCTTCTATTTAGCACTATCAAAAAATATAAAAACAATATTTTTAATAAAATAAAATGACCAAATACCCTTAAAAGTTTCAACGGGTAGTTTGGTCATTATATTTTATCGAAAAATTATTTTTAATATTTTTTATATGTGCTTCCCAATGAAAAGATGGCATGTACAAATTTCATATTCATACAATTTTAATAAAAAAAACTAAAAATAAAATACTTTCAGACATCGGATCTAAGATCAAATAGTGAGTGGCACTCTTGATCAAAATTGGACAGCTAGATGGTAGAGGGAGCATAGATCTTCTATACTGTAGGGGAAGTATAGAAATATTTCCTATCATTAAATATCAAATTAGATAGCTTGGGTTGTGTCACATATTAAAAACGAAAAATTGAACTTTAAGTCCAATTAAAGACATACTCGCAACTACTTGACTTAAAATTTTATGGGCAAGAATATTTGTGACTTCTTTATATTAAAAATACATAATCTTTTTATATTTTTTTCTCAAAAAAATTGATTTATTCCCTTATTTTTATGAGTAATAACACTATAATACTCTCTCACACCTATGTGAGTAGGACCTCAAAAGATCACTATCAAATTTTGACACAAATCTCTAAAAAAAGTATCACATGGGTGTGAGACTTGAGTGAATGGGTTTATTGATAACTTTGAACTTGGGTGAATGGATTTATTGATAACTTTTATAAAGATCTTTATCAAAATTTAAAAATGATTATTTAGGTTTTTATTCACATAGATGTTGGAAGGTCTCATAATACCATTACTCTTTTTCTATATATTTTATTTTCATCAAAAATTTTGCCCGAAATTCACTGAAATGGGACGGTACCCCTTAACTTAGTAAAATAATCTTTTTGTTTTCTTGATAAAGCAAAAATGGGGCATTGCCCGCACTTCGAGATCCACGCCGTTGGATAAGCCAAAGGAAATAAAACTAATCGCCGATGAATTATCGACGAGGTTTAAGGATGGGGACCACCATTTACCCTCTATGCAATTAAAAAGAAACTTTTAAAAGGAACGGACAAAAAGTGCGATTATTTTATAAACGATAAGCTCGCCCTCTATGGCTCTAACTCTCAAATCTTGTGTTACAAGACTCTTCCTCTTTTGTCCCTTTATTTTTTTTTCTTTTCTTTTTTTTTCTTTAATATCATTTTTTTTTTTTTGTGGGGAAGAAGTTTACATAAGGCGTAAGACTTACTAAAAACCCGATGAGAAAAACCCTCTAATTAATAATTTTGATTGTGAGATATGTGATTATAAATAAATAAAGATATTAAGTGAGAAAAGTAGTGCATTTTGTAACCAAACATTAGGACCTTCCATTTATAACATTTTAAAGTGTTTATAGATATGTTCTATCCATACTACTTTTTAAACTATTCAATTTCATAATTTTTAGGCCATCGTAAATTTTTTCAACACCAAAAGTACATAGTTCAACAGAGTTTGGATGTGCGTGTTACTTTGATTGTTTAAAATTGACACATTACACAAACCATACGGTATTTTTATTCACATAAAGAAATTAGGGACTTTTTGGATGACTTCTAATCTTATCACGAACATAATATCTTATTAAAGTTAATACAATGGGCATAAAATTATTTTGTGATCTCTTGGTACATATAATTTTATTTAATAATTTCACTTTTTAGTAATTGTCAATTATTTTAATTATTTATGATTGTACTTGAAACATGTAACTTTCAACATATTTTTTAATAAATCAAAACTACTTTTAAAAAATATAAACATATATGTAAAATTGCCTTTAAATATATATCATATAATTTTACGAGAAACAGATCAAGAATAATCTTATTAAAACAATGAATTATCGGATAACAATTACATCCTTGAGATTTTACTTGCCATGACAACTTTGAGCCTTTGAGGGTGACTATATAGGCCATGTTCTTGGAAAGGTGGCCATTTCTTAATGTCAACCATCATAGAAAAAGCTTAGCTAAGACATTATTTATCAATTTAAAGATTTTGAATCACTTTTCAAATGTTTGATATGCCTTTGTATAATTAATTAATGCTTCATGCAGCTAGTGTTGTAACCCACTCATGTCCCTCCCACACCCTCTTAAGCCTACATATAAAATGTTCCTCACTGGTCGTATTCCTCCATGGCAGCCAATGCCATGGCAAACAAGCATAATAATTTAAGTGATTAAGGGGCAACTTGGGTGATAATTGATATTTTATTGTTGCTTAGGCTATCTTTTAGTAGTGGCGATCTTACTTCAATTTTAATCCATTAAGATTGCCCTTCATTATTAAATAGAATGGATTAGCTGGGGTCTACATCAATATATATATTTTTATGTAGGACACAAATTTTCTAAGTCCAAAAACTCATATGTAGATATGCATCTCTTTTCATAGTCTATTTTTAAATGGATTTTGGACCTAATTTTTTAGGTATATACAATCTCCGACATGGAGATCATGAATATGTAATAATTTTTTTAAAAAATAATGTTTAAAAGAAATAAATTTTGAAAAAAACACTCATTTAGATAGGTGAGGCGGCCGACTCATAATACCTTTATCCAATACATAATAATTGCTTCCATGCTTGCATTTATAATTAAAGCATCAACTTGCAAATTTACAAATCATTTGGATACCTCAACGTGAAAAACAAGTGTGGCAGTCACTTTAGGTTGCTTTCTTTGGAGTATATTTGAGTTAGTAGGATGGCATTGTGTGCACAATCTTTTTGGGATGCATGCACCCTCACGAGGTTCTTTGTATTATCGAGGTTCTTTCTTTTCTCCTACCAAACATTAGACTAATTAATAATTTAATTCGATTTTAGCTTTTTATCATTGTCCCCTTATATGTTTCATTCAATAAATTGGATTATGATGTAATAATTTGCAAAGTGTTTTAAAAATTGTCCCTCGGTTGGGTTCAGGGCGGGCCAGTATTTATGGTAGTGCCCCAAAATTAGTTTTATGATAATTAGGCCCAAGTCCAAGCTAAAAAAATTTGGGTAAGACAGGGCTATTACCTACATAAATATGCAAAGAACTATTTATTAGATGTATAAACATCAAAAAAAAAAAAAAAATTCGGGCTGGGCAAGTGCTGGCCTAGGCTAGACCCAAGGGCCTTAACTGTTAACATGCGACACGAGACACAACCCAAAACTGGGTCTGATCTGGTAGCCAACATGTTGGTTTGAGCCCATTAATAACCCAATCGCCCATGTGGAATTAGGATAGGCAGGTGGGCAAGATATGGTTCGACGAACCAGAAAATCACCCTGATTTTTTATATTATTAGTAATGTCTTTATAATCTATAGATTATTTAATCCAAAGATCTGGATCAAAATGAACGATTCTACTCGAGGTTTTTCAGTGGACTGAGTCTGAACCCAATTACTATATGTAAAACATAGGATTTACCATGCACTGAGCATATCCAAATCGTTTAGGGGCCAAAGTACTCGTATGCATGAAATATCTAGAGAGCCCACTCTTGGGCCAAGCACCGTGGGTGGGTGGAGGCTCAAGAGTGGGACAGCCATAGATAGCCTACACAAATGGAAGGTCAAAGATGAGCCTTGCCCATGGTATCTTTCGTGCACCTAGGCCCACGGTACCATTGCCATAATGGTTAGGACATGTAATTATGGTATGGGCCATGCTTACAATTTGTGCACTCATATTTTAAGATTTCCACCGACATTTGAGATACCAGTATGCTTTTCAGGTCGCCACGAATTGCTTTTAATTAGGAGCTTATATACCATGCTTCCTCGGAGCATGGATTGCTTCCACTCGATCGGTTCGAACACCCTATTTTGGAGGAATTTTTTGATCTAAAATTTTGGGAACCACTTAAAATTTAGATGATTATTCTAAAAAAAAAAAAACAAAATTATGTTTTTTAACACTTATATCTCACCATCTACACATTGGATGGTCTCTATTAAATCTAGAGAAATTATTTTGCTCAAGCATAGCGGGTACAATTAGGAAATTCTTTTTATTGAGGTTAATGTATGGGGATGAAGAAGAGGTTACATCATCAAAATTTAGGGTCTAAATTTATTCTAAGTGGGGTTTTACCCGAGGTAGTAAATGGGCATTGTACTCCTCCGGGAGCAAAATATCTTTAGCTTTTCTTTGATTTCATTTCATAGGAGGTGCAGTCTTTGCTTTTCGACGCAACTAGATATAATCCACCTTAGCTGCTATCAATGTTGTTGGAGTACAATGATTATGGCCACCATAAGTACATTGTTTTTGGCCACAATGACTTTTATGAAATGGTTCGTTTGATTCCCACCTAACCACTCAAAAAAAATAAATGATCAATTGTCCTACTATGGGGTGATTGTTCTTCACCATCCAGATTTCCGGTAAATATTTACCTCAAAGTCTCAAACACAAAAAATATGCAAGGAAAATATTTGAGTTGAGTGAGAACATCTACTCATCAGCTAATATTCCAAGTAAATAAGTGTTTATTGTATTATAGAGTTCATGTATTTTGATCCTAATAAGGTATTGAGCAAGGGATTCTATACCATGAAACTATTTATTTTCGTTACAAGTAGATCATACTTGTTCCTATCTGGTAGATGTCAAATTAGATGGCTTGGGGCGTACCATGAATTTCAATTTTTTATTTTGTTTTGTTTTGAACTTTGGGTCTAGTCATTAACACTTTTATAATCGCTAGAGTTGAAATTTTACAGACGAGCATTTGTAATCTGTTTGTACCAAAAGCAAATGGTCTTTTTGTATGTTTTTTCATTGGATAGTATTCCGATAAGAGTTGCCCATGTTGGGTTTATGTGGCCTTATGAGTGTGTAATGAAAAACATTTATTATAATGGAATATAAACTCAGTGGGAGTGTGGTCCCTCGAAAACCATACTAAGCAAATGATGTTTGCAGATACTAGACTGTGTTTGACGATATAGGCCAGTCGGTTTGAAAACCCAAGGTACCTGGGCATAAAAAATAAACCGAGAAGGGTTTTGGATTAGCCCTTGATGAGGTCGAAGCTTATGCCTTGATGAGTGAGCCGAGGGACTGTGTGACTCTTGTGTGTGATGGTAGGCTTACAAAGACGAGGGCCAAAACTCCATCCATGTTCCATCGTACGGCATGCATATCGGTAGATCGTTTGGGAAAGCAAGATATCCACCTTTGGGTGAAGCACATACATGTGCGAGAGATAACTTTATGCACCATAGAGCTGTGGTCGTATTAGGTCGTGGTGACCTTGACTCATCTCTAAGGGCGGATCTGTAATCCAAAGACTGGGATTGCGACCCCTTGATTCATCGACCTGACTTTGGTGATATGCTAATGAGCCCTTGCTTGGACTGTGGGTTATGGGAAACACTGGGTCGGTTCAATGAAGCTAGTGTGGTTTGTCGTCCACAATTGAAGGTGGAGTACCCCATATTTACAGATCGAATTCCTAAAAACATATGGATCATTTTCCCATCATATTAATTTAATTATGTTCATTTTATTATTGAAATTATTTTAGATTTATTATTTGAAAATTTATAAGTCATTTGATATTTTATTTCTTATTTTTGGACTTATAAAAATGAAGTTATTAATTTAGAAAGTTATAATGTTTTAAAATTCATTTTGTTTAATTTTAAAATATTTATTAAAAAATACATGGGGGGCCCATAGTGCACATGGGCCGACCATGTGGGTATTTGGTGGGGCCCCACATGCCATACATGGGTAGCACGCCCCACCCTTAGATACCTTCTCTTGTTGCTTTGTGTTCAAGTTTATAAAATATGGTAACTATATCTTGTAGCATATGGTAAAATATTGATTAGGAAATATTGACCATATCTTATCTTGATTATTGAAGGTGTATATAAACTTGATATTATTAGATATATTCTTATGGAATATATATGAGATGGATTATGCACTTTTATGAAATGCATGATATCTTTAATAGATTTAATTTATTTAAATATATTGATGGGAAAATGGTTTAAAGAAAGGGAAAAAATGGTTCATGCACCTTCCATAATGTTGATGACCCATCTATGGAATGGATGACACAGATCTCTTACCCCACAAGACACATTGATCAGCGGTCTATATTCAATCTAAAAAAAAAGGTAAATTATGAGAAACCCTAAAGAAACCCTAGACCTAAATTTCACAATAAATAGGGTTACTCTCCTCCCATCTCCACACCTCTCTCTCTCTCTCTCTCTCCCTAAGGGTCATGCCCCTCTCTCTCTCTTCTCTGATTTTCTCTCTCTAACTGTCTCCTAAAAACCCTAGGGGGCACGCCCCAACCCTAAAGACTCTCCATCTCTCTCATGACCTAATTTAAGGGTGAGGGGTGTAAAAAACCCGATTGAGGTAATTTTCGGCATCTTTTTTTTTACTTTTTTTCTCTTTTATTTTTATTCTCAAGCATAGTATTAGGATGAATAAATGATATCAAGTGGTTGAGTTTTATTTTATTGTTGTGCTGTTTTATTTTAAAATATTTATTAATTGTAATAAGACAATCTGTAAGTGATCTTTTTGCCAAAATAAAAAAGGGTGATTATTATCATTAAAAAAAAAAATTGTATTCCCAGGCCAAATATCGCATAGGTCTTTCTTACAGCCTCGAGAAAAAAAATATTTGTTGTCATATTATTGGAGTTGCCATGTTTTGGGGCTAGTTCTCAATTTCCCACTTGCAATGATTAATATATTACAAAAGGGTATTCAGGTAAGGGGGATCTACAAACTTTTTGGGTCTGGAAATCTAAACTTTTTGGGTCTGGAAATCTATGTTCTAAAAGATTAGAAATTACTAAGGGAAAATTTCATATAAAATCCTAATTCATTATATTATTTCATAGTAGACCCTCATTCTGTTTTTCTTTCAAGCGGCATAAGGAAACCTCTAAAGATTTCGCCGCTCCCTCACATTTCTTATCTCCCTATTTTATTGACTTTTGACCATAAAAATTAGCCTCAGTTAATATTTTTATACCATTTCAACCCAAAAAAAAATTTGACCCTATTTTGCCCTTTTCACCTATTAAAAAAGTTTTTGGGTTGAAATGGTCTGAAAAACATTTTTGGGGTTAATTTTTGTGATCATAAGTCAATACAAGAATGAGATAAGAGATGAAGGGGTATGGTGAAATCTCTGGGGATTTCCTTATGCCACTTAAAAGAAAAATGGAATGAAAGTCTATCATGAAATAATACGAAAAATTAAGGTTCTATACGAAATTTTCCCAATTAATAAATCTGCTATTCCTAGGGATTGCAATACCACTTGTTTGATGGAGCCACGAAAGTGGGATTTTGGTCTAAATTATTGAAAATTTCATTGAGAGGCTAATATTTGTTCAAGGCAAGAGATTTTTAAACCATAACTAATCAAATAGCAGGACTAATAAGATGGAAGGTCTAAATCACCGAAATATGGTTAAAGATTTGCATTATGTTGGATCTCAATTATTTATTTGGCAATTTCTTTTCGAAAAATGATGTGTCCCCTACTTTTTTATCCCGTTACAACCCTCGGCTCGATGCTTCAAGGAAAATGGTTTGATAGGGCTGCAGCCCTATCATAATAAGTAATGTCTCACCTAATGACTCATTAAAAATTGTAATTCAATTTTTTACTTGAGTATTAGGTGGCACTTCATGGGCCCCACCAAATTGTCATGGTGGGCCTACATACATATTTGGGCCTTCCATGTAATATTAAAATTATTTAAAATAATTTGTCATTTTTAAAAATTCATAAAATCCAATTTGAATAATTAAATTAATATAAAATCAATATCTTTGTTTTTATAAATCCAAATTTCATAAATAAAATACCAAAAGATTCAGAAAACTTCAAATATCAATTCTAAAAATCATATAACATTAAAAAAAATATAATTAAATACTTATGATGGGAAAATGATATATACGGCTTAGGAATAATAAATAAACACTGGGGTACTCTACCTTCTATTATTGACTACAGTCCACACTTACTTTCTCAAACTGACCTAGTGTTGCCCACGACCCATAGTCTGTGTAGGGCTCTTTAGTGGGTCATCGAAGTCTAGCCAATGGGCAGGGACTCGTAATCACAGTCTGTAGATTTCAAGTTCTCATCTAGTGATGAACTAAGGTCACGTCGACCAGATGCAACTACAACTCTATGATGCATAGGGGTAATCTCTCGTACATGCGCAAGCTTCACCTTGAAAGATGATTTATTTTTCTGAAATGGCTATCGTATATGCATGTCGTGTGATGATATGCAGATGAGGCTTTGACTCCCGTTTCTGAAGTCCTCTATTACACACAAGGGCCACACAGTCCATCGGCTCACTCATCCGGGCATACGTTGACCTCATCAAGGGATGACCCATTATAACCCTTATCCATTTAATCTCTATGCCCAGATAACATGGGTTTTTCCCAACCGACTGGCCTGGCTCAGTCCGGTATCAACAAACATCGGTTGGTTAGTATTGTCCACACATGACCACACTCCCACTGAGTTTATGTTCCATTATATCAAAAATTCAATTATAAGCACTCATATGTCCTTTAATGACCACACACACCCAACATCTCTATCCTCCTCCATTGAAAAAATCCCGCCAATATTATCCATGATTAACTCCCTCTCTCTACAGTGAAGGAAGTCCATCTCCCATCTTTATAAACATAGCATTCACCGTTCCAAGTTCTATGACTTCAACAACATATGTAAAATTGAAGCAAAGGAAATCTAGAAGAAAAACAATCATGGACAACGAAGAAAAGGTGTATTCTAACAAAAAAAAAAAAACTGACATAGGTAAAACTGACGCAAAAGAAATTCGGTAGTAAAACAGACCAAGTAGTATCTTCCATCTTATTTCTTGATACAACAACGCAATTGTTTCTTCCCGCAAGAATCAATATCAGTAAGAACCAGTGTTTCGAGACTCGGATGGGTATATAGATTCAGCTGAGTAACTTGGCTCTCTCTATGAGAGAGGTGAGTTTACCGTGAGTACACTATACACATATTTTTGCTATCATTGGCTTTACAGAGGATGATTTGAACCAAAAACCTCTTACAACGAGTGCTATGCCCTACCCATTGCACGACCAAAAATTTTATAAACAAAAGTGGAAGGCTAATTATATATCGATTGTGATATTTCTTTTTTTTTTTAACAAAAAGAAAACATGTAATGAAAATAAGGAATCATACCAAGATGTATCACATATAAGTCTCCCTCAGATGGGTAAACCTGTCTAGCACGCCATTCGACACTTTAGTATCATAAATGCAAATGACATATTATATATACATGAATTCATGTGTTAATTTTTTAAACTTGTCCAAGTAACTTGGCTTGGCCAGGACCGACTACCTTCGCCGGGTTCGATTTGTGAGCACTGGGTTAAAGGATGATGAGGGAATAAATTAAAATAACCATAATTATAACTGCAACCGAAAAAGAACATGAGGGACTTTAATTGATGCCCTCCCTCTCATGAAATGCTTGCTCAATGCTAAATAATGAAAATATGTTTATGCGCCACCGTGGGTGCCTACCTTTAAATAGAACATGAAATGCTTGTCCGACAGTAGGCGCCAAATTGTTTATGCGCCAATATGTACAGATTTTGAATGAGATCCCCTCAAATATCTATTCCAAACGAGTTAAAATAAAATAGATCAATAGAGAAGCGGGGCCGGTTGAATTACAGATTCAAAATTATAGATATGAGAGATATGAACTTTTTTTGGATATGTTAGTAGCTCGAGCTGAAATATTACACCAAAAACAAATCTTTAATAGCAAAAATCTAAAGCTAAACTAAGAAATCAAAAAATAAAAGAATAACTAAAAGAAAAGGAAGAGATCACTTACCTGAGAAAACCCAGACTTGGGGTCCTAATCAAGATCGTGGGTTGATCTACACCTTTGAGGCCTTCTCTTGCTTTCTCGAAAAATTCGTATTAATAATTTTGGATATAAGAGATCTTGTTCCTAGGGTTTTGATTTAAAATTTTTATAGATATCTTTGGAGGGATTTTGGCCTAAAGTTTTTAGCCTAGGGTTTTCTAGGTTTACCTAGATTTAAGGGTTTTTCCAAATCGTTTCCTAAGTTTTTGGGGCTTTTGGGATTTTTATTGGGAATTTTTGGGACGAATTTCTAGATTTTGTGAGGAGTTTTATATAGGAGAAGACCAGGGTTAATTATAAAAATCTCAAAAATTAATTTTTAATTATCCAAATGATATTCCCACTAGCTTGAAATTTCTTTTGGATTTATCTGGGTTCCATCTGGCCAATTTTAGTAAAAACGGCCTCAAAAGGCCTTTTGGAAGTTCTAGGTCAATTTTGGGCCTATTAGGCCTACATGACACGCACCCACTCATGCGGCCCGTGGGCCCCCGTAGCCTTGCAAGCCATGCATGAGACGATTCTACCTAAGCAAGGATCATTTTAGAATAAATATTCTACATTACATACGCATAAGGCCTTTAAAGGCCACATAAACCCAACAGAAAGTACTTAAGTTATATGATGGGTGTCTTGTTCGACGAATAATTAGATTTCCTTGCACATACTTATCACAATATAAAGAAGACCATCAATTTGGTCATTATGGGGAGACTTTCAGCCGACACTTTAACTGGGTATTGATGCTCCACCGTGATTTTTTAATGTCACAAGAGCCAAACACACCCCCTGAAATCAGCAACAAGAAACAAATTACCCTTATTTTAAGGCATTGTATATTGTTAATATACATTGTTATATGATCATTTACTGGCAATCTTTTTTATATTGTTGATTGTTATACATTAATAGTATTGTTGGGAGCCATTGATGGCACCCACATTCCAGCCAGCCATTGTAATGACTGATCTATAAAAATCACAGAATGTATGGGTGCTTACTCATTCAACCTGAGATTCCAATATGTTCAAGCCAGATGCGAACGATTTGCATTATATTCTCGTGTTTTGCAATCTGCATTGACCTGTGACAATCCTCTTTCCATATCTAGAATTACATTTATTCTTTATTTAGAAGTGATATACAATTAAAACCATATAGGAGCAAAACATTGACAAATTCCTATCATTCTTTTTACATTGTAGGGAAATACTACCTTGTGGATGCTGAGTACCCGATCATTGCAGGTTTTCTTGCGTTGTATCGCTTAAACTCACTACCATTTGATGATTTTGGTCCTCACAGGAGTACAACATAGAACTATAAAGAGCTGCTCACAGATGACATTAATCATTGAGAAATGCCATAGAGCGTGCATTTGAAGTTTTGAAAGCACATCTTCTGATCCTGAAAGTTGCAAACACCTATCCAATCAAAACACAAGTTAAGATAGTCCTAGCATCATGTATCCTACACAATTTTCTCATGGGCAAGGATGGTGTTGGCGATATTAAAATTCCAGATGAAATCAAGAATTATGATCCAAGTAATGATTATGAACCAGATGTTCCAGGTTAAGATTTATTTGGGCGAGCCAAAGGGAGAGATGATTGGTCTTAATTTCGAGAAGACGTTGCAATAAAAATGTGGAGTGATTATGTACCTCATCGTAATTCTCAGTATTCATCATTTCAGAATCAAGGTTGAATATGATATTATTGTATCTCATCATAATTCATAGTTCTCAACATTTCAAAATCAATGTTGAGTACGATAGTGTATGAATTTTGCAATCTCTCTCTCTCTCTCTCTCGTACAATGCATGATATATGACAATCCTCTCATATGCTTAGCTAATTAAATGTCGAGCTCAATCTATTGGGTATGGATAATGTAATACAACCGAAAGGTAAAGAGAACAAAGTAAAATGGACATCAGTGATGAAAACTGCTACGTTAGAACTGCTTGTTAAACAAGTTCTCTTATGTAAGAAGCCATGAAAGTATTTCAAGATTTCACAATAGCTTAAGGTAGAGGAAATTTTTTTTGTCCAAATTGGAATACCCTAAAAAGGGATGTCTTCAAACACAAATTGAAAACAATGAAATGATATTATTGGCCCATACGTGATTTAAAGAATCAAAGCGGTTTTGGATGGGACAAGGCCAAGCAAATGTTCACTGTTGATAGTGTGGTATGGGATGATTATTGTTAGGTTCGTATTTTACCTTGGTTTCTATATTGTCATCGGATATACCATGCTGAGTCACTTCAATATGTGCATAATTCTCTACTTGTGTAGAAAAATCAAGATGCACGACATTTTTGAGACAGAGCCTACAAATATTAGAGGAGGATGAGTATAATTGTTAATAACATTGTGGTCGAAGGGGCCGATGCGAAGACAAAGGCCATGCTAGAAGCAGATATGCAGAAGCCAATGATGAGGGTCAAGGTGACACAAGGTCAAATATTTTGATGTTGATATGGAAGATGATGAGGAGGTACCGGAGATACCTACACAGTCGATAATTTTTAGAAGGAATACTAGAACCATAGCTAAACCATCATCTCCTAAACTAGCAAAGAAGAAAAGACAGTTTTATCTAACATAGTTGGCTAAGCTGTAGATACTTTAGCATCCATTGAGAGAGAACTTAAGTTGGCACGGGATCCAACAAATTTCCAGTGTCTTTGAAGCTCTTTCTCAGATTGAAGGTCTCGATCAAAAGAGTAATGATATTATGAGACCTCCACACACATGAAGACTATAGAACCTCAATCCATAACCGTAGGATCTCATCCGCATATCAAAAATAAAAGTGGATGTTACGTCTTCTAGTTAAACGGCAACGTCTCTCTTTCCCACCCCCGATGAACTTTCCACACCTCTCTCTCTCTCTCTCACTTCTCTCATCCCCATATGCCGATGCCCTCTCATTTCTCTCTCTCTAAGCTTCTAAGTCCCACCCAATTGCCATTTCTCTGTGTAAGATTTCTTTTCATTCAGCTCCTTTAATCCCCCACCCACCCAAACTTCTCCTCTCATCCCCACCCACCAGTGTCCTCCTTTATTCTTTCGCTCTCAAACTAGTAACTTTGAGTCATTAAACCTTGCGGCAATCCCACCCAAACCAGGCAATTGCTGCTTGCTGACTTCTTTCGCTCTCAAACTAGTAACTTTGAGTCATTAAACCTTGAGGCAATCCCACCCAAACCAGGCAATTGCTGCTTGCTGACTTGATGTAGAAAGATATTTAGAACATTCAAAATTTTTGTGTTGTTATATTTTTTATTTATTTTCTTAGGAATAGGAATTGCCCTCGGATACGTTAGGTGGGAGGATTTATTTTTGTGTGTGAGTTTTAGTAGGGGCCTGAGTTGCCACCCAAAAATGCCTATTTTTTGGTTAGAAAATAGCTTATATTTTAAGATAAGTATGAATTATGTAGAAAGATCGAGGAAGATAGAGACTTATATGGAAGTTAGAGAGAAAGAGATAAGAGAGAATTTATTTTTTGTGGGTTGTTTTATTTATTTATTTATTTTAAGTGTATTTAAAAAAAGATGTCCCTTCATTGTAAAGAGAAGATGTTGGAATTGAGTAAATTTGATATTGTGAAAAAATCTAGTTGGGGTTGATTCCCTTGCAGATTTTGGAGAGATACATTCTCTCAAACATTTATTTATTTTCTAGTTTATTATTTTTCTCTTTGCATCATGACCTTTGAATGTTTCCTCCCTCACCATGTGATTTCATATGGCCTCCTTCAAAGGGTGTTATGGCCTTTTGCTGTTTGTCGTTTCTTTGCAAGTGAGAGAAAGAGAGACGAAAGAAACCATGAGAGAGCCAGACAAGGTCAAAAGAAACTGATGGAAAATTCAGAAACAAACCCCTGGAGGTTCTTCTTGCCATGTTTGAGCAGTTTGTCTTTGAAACCATCTTCATGAGTTTTCTCCTTCCTTTTGCCATGGCTGAAACTTTCTTTATGGGCTTTCTTTTCCCCTTGCCATGGCTAAAAGTTCATCTACAGTCTTTTTTTTCGCCTTTTGCTATGGTTTGAAAGATAGAAGAAGAAACTAAAGAAAGGGAGAGGAAATTAAAAAACTAGAGAGAGAGAAAGCTCTTAATTAAGAGAGAGAGAGAGGGAGGATGCACCTAAATATACTCTCATAAAAAATTGGAGTCCTTAAAAAAGAAATGATGCCCACATTTCTTGAGGAGAAGATTCATTCAAATCGGAATTTCCTATGAGCTTTTTGGTGAGCTCCATCTCTGCTATCTAATGGACTTTCCTATTTTTTAAGGCCTCATACTTTTGATTTGTTTACAGAACCCAAATGACTTGTTGAGCTGAAGAGGATATGCTTGATCTAAAGAGGCTCCATCTCTCCATCTCTCATCTATCCTCGAGATGCGGATGGAGATTCAACGGTTACAGATTGGGGTCCCATGAAGTCGTGTGCATTAGAGGATCTCGTAGGATCATTACTCTTTTATATTCGTTTATTGGATAATTTTGGGCCGAGTTATCTTTCGTAGTGAAATTAACAACTTGAGATGTATAGGATATTTGAGTTTTAAGGTTTTTTTTTTTGGATTGAGATCGATGATAATTAAGAAACAGTACCTTATATGCACATGAGAATATTCTTTTTGCAATCGCGTGTGAAAAAGTGGCCTAGGAGGAATAAAAATACTTGGATAAAAATGCATCATGCCTATACATTAAAATCTACTTGTCCAAGTAAAAAGAGTAAATTACATTATAAGAAAAACAATACGACCAAAAAAAATTAATGAGAAAGTAAAAGGGAAAAAGATATCAAAATGTTTCAATATAGTATGATAAATTTAACTTAGTAAATAAGTTTGAGGATAATTATAAGCAAAACTAATGCTAGGAATTTATTTGAGAAATTTTTCTACCAAATGATCGAAACAACATTAATGTGTCTTCTAGGTATGATATCCAAACAATAAAATCTATATATTTATAAAAACCTATATTTCCCAAGAAATTAAATTTTCTGGATAATATATTTCTAGGATCCAATAACCTAAGGGGTCGTTTGGTGCGTGAAGGTTTGACATGAAAGTATTTACATGTAAAATATTTACATTATGTAAACAGTTTATAGAAAAAAATTATTCAAGCATGTTTTTTGTCATGTTTGGTAAACACAGTTGAAAACAAGTAGAGAGATAGAGAACGCAACGAACTTGAAATTTTGTGATAGTTTCTCTCTCTAAGAATTTTGAAATATTTTATCTCTTTAAAATTTTAAATTTGATTAGTTTCTCTGCCTAAATTTTTTGAGACAATTTCTCTCTCTAAAACATAATTTTTAAGATAATTACATTCTCTAAAATTTTTGAGATAATTTCTCTCTCTAAAAATTTGGATTTGAGATAGCCTATCTCTGTTGAGATAGTTTCTCTCTCTAAAAATGTTCCACTCTAAAAAATTTAATATACCTTCTCTCTCTAAAATTTAAAATTTTGTAGTTTTTCTATCTAAAACTTTTGAGATAGTTTCTCTTTTTTAAAAAATTTTGGTTGTTTCTCTCTAAAATTTGATGTAGTTTCTCTCTTTATAATTTTAAGATACTCTCTCTAAAACTTAAAATTTGAGATAGTTTATCTTTCTAAAATTTTTAAGTAGTTTCTCTCCCTAAAACTTTTTAGGCAGTTTCTCTCTCTAATATTTTAATATACTTTCTTTCTTTAAAACTTAAAATTTGATATAATTTGACTCATTAAATATTTTGAGATAATTAGTCTTTCTAAAAAATTTCAGGTACTTTAGATAAAATTTGTGATAGTTTCTCTTTCTAAAGAATTTGAGATAGTTTCTCTTTCTAAAGAATTTGAGATAGTTTCTATCTCTAAAAATTTTTAGATACTCTCTCTAAAATTTGATATAGTTTCTTTCTCTAAAATTGTAAGATGCTTTCTTTATCTAAAACTTAAAATTTGAAATAGTTTCTCTATCTAAATTTTTTGAGGTAGTTTCTCTTTAAAAAATTATTTAGGTAGTTTCTCTCTCTAAAATTAAATATAGCCTCTTTTTTTAAGTTTGTAAGATACTTTCCTTTTCTAAAACTTAAAATTGTTATAATTTCTCTCTCTAACCCGTTGGGCTATTTTGGTAGAATTAATTGTCTTTGATAAAGTGGACGGCAGTGTGTGAAAATAAACCTGTTATAATATTTCCCCACTTCAAAAGATGTGTTCTATTTTTACATGAATTGGTTAATTTGTGGTAAAATCTTTTATCATGGGAAAATTTTTCATGAGCATTTGTCTTGTATCAAACGTGTGTAATATAATTTTCATATGAAAATATACCTACCAAACATGCCCTGAGATACTACACCAAAGTTGCTTAGAAGGTTTTCAACATCGGAAAGTTGATGAAATGTTAACACTGTAGGAAACTTTAGTACTCGCATTTCATACTTCCCCTTCAACAGTTTCACAGGGAACCTCGCCGCTACTAACGGGAATCTGAACTTCCAATTCCTAGGTCTAAAGACCCTTTCCGGAGAATTTTCTCATTCTAAAATTTGGTATTATTTAAAAAATTTATTTAAAATAATAAAATAAAAATAAACCTACTCAATCTAAAATTTTGGGTACTATTTAATCTAAAATTTTGAGTACTATTTAAAAATTACTAGATGATAATTTTTTAAAAAAATTGAAATTTTGAGTTCTCTAACCTTTAATCTTACCATTTAAAAATTAAATAATATCTACCCAATCTCGAAATATTGGTATTTTTAAGTACATAAGGGTATCATTGAGAAATTATTTTTATTGACATTAATCTAAGGGTTAAAGCAATGGCTTAAAAAGCGGATCGGTGACCGGGAACGGGGAATCTTCGATCCGGATCGGAAATCGGCTGAATCGATCAGATTAAAGATTCAAAAAAATCCGAAAAAATTATTAAAATTCATTATAAATGTTGTATTTTAAGAATCCAATAAAAAATTAGGGTACTACATTATTAACTTTCAATTTTTTTTAACAATTTGTGAATATTGAGATGTTCTTTCCCTGTATAAACTTATTTTAACTATTAAATTTGCATCACATAAAAGAAAAATCATGGATAAAATATATAATTATATATGGACTATTATAAAGAGTAGACTAATCAATGAAATAATGGCTATTAAAATCTCGTTTTGGCAAAAAACCCTAACCCGCTAAAAAAACCCAAACTATTACAGCCTAACTAACTATAATCCAAAATTATTACAAGCTCACTAATTATAATATTATATACTGAAAATTATAATTATTAGTTTATATTTTATAATTATTTTATTAGACAAATAATAACAAATTAAAAATTAAAAATATTTTATAATAACAAATTAAAAACATTTTATAATATTATCTAATTTAAAATGTATTATTGAAAAATGTAAGAAAAATAGTACATTACATGATCTATAATGTAAATATTCATAAATAAAATAAAAGATTTGGTTATCAATGTAAAAATTAATAAAATGCGTACAAATTTTGGAAATAACACTTCAATTTTTCAAAAATTTATTTTTTTAGGTTTCTATAATAAATTTAGTAAAAGAGATTGTTAGTAGAAAGATGGAGATTTCAAATAGAATAAACAATTTATTTTATTTTTTTTATACCTTTTATATTATTTACAAAAATAATTATACCACTATATACAACAAAACTTAACTGTTATATAACAAATTAAATTTTTTTTTTTTTCATTTTTTTATGTCTTTTATATTACTTACAAAAATATTTATATTTATACCAACCACTATATACACAACAAAAATATTTATATTTATACCAACCACTATATATACAACAAAAATGCAACACATGGCCAAGGGGATTCGAATACAACAAAAATATTTATATTTATACCAACCACTATATACATAGAAAAAATGCAACACATGCCCAAGGGGATTCGACCTTGGGACTTCAAGTAAAAAAATCAAAATCATAACCATCAAGCCATCTAACTACATGTGATTATAAATTGCTGATTAATAGACTATATTTACATTTCGTTTTCATTTAATGATATTTGGGAATTATCCCACATCGAAAGATGGGTATTCAACTTTGGTATATAAAATACCTATACAATATGAGTTATAAAATGTGTATAAGAATATTAGGGCAACCTCACACGTGCGCTTGTGTGCACGTGTGAGTGTTGTGAGGCACGCTTGCACATGCACTTGAATGCGCGCATGCACGTGTGAGTGTGTGTGGGGCACGCTTGCACGTACGCGTGGACACACGTATGCGCGTATGAGTGTGTGTGGAGCACGCCCGCACATGTGTGAACCGGGCTGAATCGGCTGTTCCACTCTAGAATCGGGCTAAACCGGCGACGGTTCCACTCTAGAACCAAGAGGTTCCCGGTTTTTGGTTGGAACCCGCACGGCGCACGAGTGTTTTCGAGTCGAACTCGGGCGAGTCCGGTTCGACTTGCCGTTTTTTAAAACACTAATTAATCGTAGGTGGAGTTTAGAGGTCACAATGGACCCGATTGGACCTGGGACCTGATGGGAATACCCGACCTGATGCGCGTGTGCAC